>JAUCMX010000005.1:30215991-30730991 GCA_033459395.1 Hemibagrus guttatus | reverse complement strand
CTCGTACTATGCACAGCCCACAGTGCCGGTACACACAGCCAAGCTCCGTGTTGCGATGAAACAATGAAAAGCACATTAAAATAATAACAACTAAATTTTTTTTGGTATCTTCAGGTTGTTTCTAGTATTTAGTTTCTTGTCTTCCCCTGGTTGCACTTGTATTTTTATTTTACTTCATGATTTGGACTCAAATGAATCAAGGCCATGAATGAAAATATTTTTCTAAGACACTCAACAGAGTTTCGAGATTGTAGTAAAAGTTTGTCTGCATCATGGCAAAAAAAATCAGCACAAACACAAACACTTTTTCTTGTTTCGTGTTCCTCTTTCCCTGTGTTTCTGCAGTCGAGCCTGCTCCCTCTTTTGTTCCCTCCCTCCCTCCCTTTCTCTTTGCTGGCTGTGTGAATGCTTTGGCATGGGTACAAGAAATCAAGCAAGCGAGAGCTGCTAGCACTGGCGCGCTCCACACACGAAGTCCCACAAATTAATTTTTTGCCTGGAAACGGTTAAAGCAACAGTCCCAAAATTTTACACCCTTTAAAAGAAACCCCAGGGTGACGCACTGATTTTTTTTGGTATTTTTTCAGTCCCCCAAAAATGTTCATTTTAATTGTAGAAAGTGATGCCCCGGGAAAAAGGCTACAACCCCTGCTTTTTATGCCTACCAAGTTCCTCAGGCAGCCTCACTAGCTACAGCTAAGCAGAGGCTGCACACTGCATGGACTGCTGGTCTGGAAGGGAATAGGGAGAGAAAAAGGTTTTAGGGGCTGAAAATAGGTGGTGGGGGACAAAAGCTTTAGGCACTTATTTTACTCCTGGAACCCCCAACCTGGAATGGGAGACCCAATCTTAGATGAGTGGGTGTATTTTTGATCTCAAATTAAGACTTGGAATGCCAATTGATAAGTGTATGTGAGGATTTCTTTCCTTTTTAAAATCTTTTTCCACAAATTTGTTTTAATGGATTTAGCTCTTTTAGTTGATGGTTTTCCTGTTTATATTTATAGAATTTGCATATTTGCATGTTACAGCCCTTGACTGGTGTCTTTTACCTAGTTTTAAGAAAGATAGTACTTACTGTCTTAAAAACATTTTTTTGCCTCTTTCAAAACTAATACAAGTTAAACCTATTTTAAAGTAATTAATTTAAAGTATTTCCCCCCTCCAGGTGCAGAATTGACTTCAGAGGACGATTGCTGTTCAGTGAGTTCCTTTTGGGATTATCAGCCACCTTCACCTCTCCTCTGTTGCTCAAGAGGGTAAAGAAAAAAGGCCGAGGGTAAGTTAGTTTCTTTTCTGTGTCTGCTTCAAAGCTTAACCAAAATGGCCCCTGGTTTGAATGGGTAAGAAAAAGTTAGGCCAGGGTGTGTGAGAGTGTGGGCTTGTGCTCTCTCTCTCTCTCTCTCTCTCTCTCTCTCTCTCTCTCTTTCTCTCTCTCTCTCTCCCCGCACCTTTTTGCAATCTCTCCATTTGCTTCTTATACTCTCTCTCTCTCTCTCCCCCTCTCTCTCTCTCCCTCTGTTCTCTATTGCCTCCTGATCTCCCATTTCTTGTGCTTTTTGTTGTTTGCGCTTTCTCTCGGTGAACAGCTGGCAAGAGTAGACAAAAATGAATGCCTTCTTCAGCTGTGCTGACGTGATCATTTGATTGAGACTGCAAATAGGCTGCTCTTTTATCAGCTATAACTTGGGCTTCAATCTACAGTCTTTTAGTAATGCTGTAATGTTATGTAGTTAACATTTCAGAAGGATTTTTAAAAAATACTACTTTTCCATTTTCTCCCCAAAAACCAATAAATAATTTCTTAATATTAAAAAAAAAATTCATTGAAGGTTTGATTACCCTACATGGTGTTATATTGACAATATTCTTAAGCTTTAAAAATTACACCACATTATCTGCAATACCAAGTATAAGTGCAGACTAAGTAAAAACAAATATTTTGTTGTGAGAATTATTATTTTCCCAATTAATTAAGCTACTGCAGGGTTTGGATGTGTTGTCTGTGTTCGTGTGTGTGTGTTCGTATATATGTGTGTTTGTGTGTGTGTGTGTGTGTGTGTGTGTGTGTGTGTGTGTGTGTGTGTTCCTAATACTTTGTGTTAGGGCCACCATTTTAATGCTAACATTTCATAAAAGCACAATCATCCAAAATGTTTGTCATTGCAGTAATTAGTTATGATTATCCAGTTGCTCAGAAATAATTATTATTCCAAAGATGATTCTGTATTGGGTTTGTCTCTGTTCATTCACTGTCAAGGTCACACCTTTGGGATTTTCTTCTAGTGATTAATTTTTTTTTCTTTGCTCTGTTCTTCTTCTTTTTTTTTTTTTACTTAGTTTTCTTACCTCATCTTCTGTAGCAGTTTCAAAATATAAAAAAACTTAACAGTTAATTTGTTTCATTTGCCACAAATCACTATGTCCTGTTAAATATGCCTTATTTTTTTCCAGCATGGATTTAAATCTTAGAACTTTTCCACCTATGTGTAATGGTTTTTGTATTTTGCTTTCATTTGTTTAGTTTTGATATTTCCTCCTTTATTAAATAATGTATTTAGATTTTTTTCCCACTCCATCCTTGTCCATGTGGTGACAGGATCAGATTTAATTTCATAAAGTGACAGTGTGTGTGCTACCAGAAAAGTAAATAAAGTATGATTAAAATCAATAGTGTGAATTATGACAAAAAAATTCACGATACTTGAAGACATTTTTGCAATTCGCATATGTATGTATAATTAAGCTTATTTTTATAGCTAAAGAAAATAAATAAATTCTACAAATTACACTTAGTTGTAAGCATTTTAACATTAAATCCTTATATAGAGAGAGCTCAATTAAAATAGTTCATTTTTAAGAGTTATCCCATAATCCATGTGGTCTGCATTGTATTTTATCATGGTTAAGTCATATCCCATTGCATTTTAAAACATTTTTGATATCCTCTGTTCTTATTTTTTCCTTTTACTAGACTACTGTTTTGTAACAGACTTTTAACAGGCATTATTTGTATTTTTCTTGTTCTGCCCTTCATATCTACCATTTTGTTTTTCATTTTCGTCATCCATTCTGACTATGGTTTAAGACACTTGTTCAGCTTTTAAGGCTGTTATTAGTGTGGCATGAAAATGTTCAGTGTTTTATATGATCATATTTTTTATGATGTAGTGCAACACATTCGGGGTTGCCCATTTCAAACTAAATGCTTTTTATTTTTTTTCTCCAGTAAAGCAGATATAATTAAAACCCAGAATTGTTATTATCCAGCTCCCAGTTTTACATCTACATTTCCCTGCAGTGGAGCTCATTTAGTACAGCTTGGTACAGCTAAAGAAACAAAAAAAATAAACAATGATGCTGATTATTATAGGCTGCTGTTTCTCGAAAGAGTCTGCTTTTTCCGGATGTTTTAAAGGAGTGTCAGCATCTCCCTCGACCCTTATGAGCAAGCCAGAGGGCTCTGTAGCAGCACATCATGGTTTGTAGGTTCCCAGGTTGATTTCCAAATCATTATGTGCTGTTACTGGGAACACTGGTGATTCTGCCACTAACAACATTTATATATTCTCCCTCGTCTGGACGGACTCATCACCGTGTGACTTTAATATTGGTCTAATCACAGTGGTTTCATATTCTAGGTAGTGTAGTTCATTATAGAGATCGGACTGTTATCACATCGACCCTAAGTTGCGCTGGCTTCTTGATCAGTTTGAATTGTATTTTGCTAAATAACCCAGGATGTTTAAATGGTTATGTAACCTGCCACACTGATCACCTTTAATCTTTCGCTAAAGAAAAGTATATTGTAATATTATTAATATTAGTAGTCTTTGATGGATCACTAGATATATTCCATTGTGCATTTCCTTGCACATTTTTTACTGAAGTGGTACAAGGAACAAATCCTTTGTGCATCTCTAATTCTGTTCCTTCTCCAGACCACACACTCATGACGGCAGCTTTGTTTCTGTGTGCCTGACATTAGCAGCACATCAATATTGGCAGCTGCCCTCTCCCTGGGTTGCCAGTATGTTTTGTGCTGCTCCCGTCAGACAGACACACTCTTCATCTCTCTAGAATGTAGATCGAATGGACAAATGCATGCCCTTGCAGGCTGATACGAGGTGTGCTTTATGCACCTGTATCTAGTCTACATATTATACATCATGTAAATCCTCATAATTAATATAAACAGAATTAATGACATCTGTTTACCTTTGCACTTGTAATAAAAAGCATCAATGTTTAAATAGCAAGAAATAAAATGAATATTTAAACTTTGAAGTTTAATTTTATTTACCTATGCTCGTGCACACACACCACAAAATGTGAATTCCATGGTTATGTAATGGTCACTCAGATAATTACAGTATGCAGGATATATGAAATGGATTTTCATGGAAAATTAAGATGGATTTGAAATTATGTCCATTTCCTTTTATATTATAAACAATGGCTTTGTGTGTCCATTTCAGAATTAGTGTGTTATACAGAAACAGCACTAATGTTTTTGTATAACTGACATTTTACACCCTGTAAGTGTTTAGAGAACTTTGTTGTCTGTCATTCAACATTTGTCACACAGCTGCTTTTAGCAGAGACTGTGGTTTCTGGTTTATTTTATTGGGTTATCAGTGGCACTCATAGCTGGAATAATTAGAGCTCAGTGGGCTAGGATAAATTAAGTTTATGTATATGCGACAACAAAGATTTGGCTGAAGCCACAGTTTTGCACATTATCTGGATCTACACTGGAATTCATAATTTCTTACTCAGAAATTGAGAAAATGTTCTCTCACTTTCCTTTTCAACAAGGAACATTTCTTGGATATAAAGGTGGTCCTTTGCAGATATTTTTTTGTATTTGTGCTTACCCAATCAAGTATTAATTTAGAACACACTGTAATACAAGCCACACAAATACTTTAATTAGGAAGTTTATTAAAGTTTACTAAAGTTCTCTAGCTTTTTTTTTTTTTTTTAATTAATTTATATACATTACTTGCACATTGCAAAGTAAACAATGCTTTACACCAGACCAGTGTTTTTAAAATTACTGTTACACAATATCTGTTCAGGAATAAATAGACTTGACCTTATATTAAATTGCTTATGTATAATTTATCATAAACTCAATTATTGACAGTTCCCTGTGAGCAAAGGATAGACAACCCAACAAAAAGTGAATTTTACAACTTAAAGTTTCACAAATAGATATTTCAGACTGTATTAGTCATTTCATGTATGCAGTGATGACCTTTGATACAAACAATCAAGCAAAGAGTACACAAGTGTTGCACTCAGTCACATGCAGAATGCATGCAGATTACTATTAATTTGACATAATGGACAAATTAGAGTTAGAAGTTACATAAGCTGACACAAAGACAAACAGTAGAGGAAAATAGCGTTATGTATTTATAGACAGTTGACAGAGGAAGAGATTCCCAAATATAACAAAAAATGAATGCATAAGACCAACATATAAAATTTTATTTAAAATGAATTTATAATAGACAATAATTATTTTAAGTATTGGGATCATATGACAAAAACATTAAGACATTGATGATCTGTTTTAGGCCATTTTCAAACAGACAAAAAGAATGAATATAAAATGAAACACATTCCATTTGCCTTAAAAATTTGACCTTGCATGAAAACTATACCTGTTTCAGACTCCATCAATATAGTAGAAACCAAAGAGGCCAGTTCCTGGACTGGGCTGTTTTGTGAAGGTTCAGCCCAGTCTGATATGATATTCCTTTTTTTCCCTTTACAGTTTTATGTTTTGTGAATGGATTCAGCGGGACAGGAGGGGCAGGTCACTGGAGTTCATGATGAGACTTGAGTCAAGGTTCAGACTTTCTGTAAGAAATTAATTTGGACAAAAGAACCTTTAACATTGGTTCCATTGAACAACACAGCACTCAACAACACTTACTCAAACTGAATATACCATTGTTATTAGCAGGTCTAATTGTGTTGAAATCATGCAATGACACTTGCAAGCATGTAATGAATACATTCAAAATGTCCAAAGAGAGAGTCTTTATTATTATTCCATATATTTTTTAGACCTGGGGTCTTCTAGAGGGACCACCAGGCGTCTGTGAGTATAAATGACAAAAAGCATAGCCAGTAGGTCCATGATTTATTTATTTACTTAGTTACTTGTTTGATTATTATGTCACAGTGGTGCAAGTCACAACTTAGATGATTAAAGTTATTATGCTTAGGGGCCCAAGCACCAAAATAAAGCCATGCTTGAAAGTGGAACAGAAAGATTTATTGCTCAAAAAAGGAAAGTTATAAATAATGTCTATTAAATAAATACATTTCTACAATACTAAGTGTACTGTAGAAATTGATTTACAATACTGGAATTTATTTTACAGTTAAAGGGGCCACTGGATTGAAAAGGTTTGAGAACCACTGAATATAAAAGACCATAGTTCAGGTGCAGACCCAGCAAAGTATTTCAGTGGATTAAACCAAGATCTCGATAAATAATACTGTAGCAAACCTGATCAACAAACAATGAAAACAATTGGCTGTAGGCTTATCAAGACAGCTTTTAAGGACTTTCATAGAAGTAGTGGGATGGTGCCTATGATGGTCTTAGAAAGCTTTCTTTATGAACCTACAGCCCATTATTTTCTCCTCATATGTTGAGTGTGAGGAATAGACAGGGAAGTGTGTTTATTCTCAGCACAAGTTGAAAACTGATGTATCTAATCTGTTTAGAGTCTGCATTATTAGACAAAAGAGGCAAAGAGAAATGGCAATTTGAAATAAAACCACTTCAAAATAATGGGTCTTATTTATAGCCATGAACAGAATCAATAATTTTTTAGCATGAAATGGTAACTGATGCATGCACTTCATCATGTTAGTGTTTTAGTAAGCAAGGAATTTTATGTAGCTGGACTTCCGCAAACTTAAGATGAATACCCTCGCTTTAGAGGTTCTAAACCTTTCCTGTAATAATCATCAAGTAACTTTGTATTACCTTGATCAAAGTTGAGCTTTTTTGTTGCAGAGCTATCACCGAGTCCCTCAATGTCTACAAGATCGCTGTTTACATCCGAATCATTCAAAGCACTGAGAGTAACATCTGTGAAATAGACAAATTATAAATAATTAATTCTATTCATGTCATCAAAATACTTCATAGCACAATAATGAAATGCCTTTTGTGTAGTGATGCTCACCTGCAGTTTTTGGCTTCTTGATGCTAGCAGAACCTGTAGAAGGACCCTGTAAGCCTGTCGACACCACAACCTGAGATGTTGGCACAGCTATGAGTGTGGGTGGTGGAGGGGGAGCCGTGGCAACTGGGACCTTCTTGGTACTTTTCTTTGGGGAGTCAGAAGACAATGGAACTCCGCTGTCTTCATAAAGCTTCCGCTTGACTGTGGTCTTGATTTGTGCCCTAATCATAGAAAGTTAATTCAAATTTATAGCTAGTCATTAACTTTTACATCTTTTGGTTTACACCCCCCCCCAAAAGAAAATACTGTTTTGTTTCTCTTGAATTTTCACAAAGTGTATTTAAATTCCATAAAAGAGGACCTCTTGCATTTCCATGCAAAACGTTAGCATATATTACAAAACTAGGATGTACAAACGATCAGGCATAACATTATGAGCAGTGACAGGTGAAGTGAATAACACTGATTATCTCCTCATCATGGTACCTGTTAGTGGATGGGATATATTTTGCAGCAAGTGAACATTTTGTCCTCAAAGTTGATGTGTTAGAAGCAGGAAAAATGGGCAAGAGTAAGGATTTGAGCGAGTTTGACAAGGGCCAAGTTGTGATGGCTAGACGGCCGGATCAGAGCATCTCCAAAACTGCAGCCCTTGTGGAGTGTTCCCGGTCTGCAGTGGTCAGTATCTATCAAAAGTGGTCCAAGAAAGGAACAGCGGTGAACTGGCGACAGGGTCAGGACGGCCAAGGCTCATTGACACATGCGGGGAGCGAAGGCTGGACCGTGTGATCCAATCCAACAGACGAGCTCCTGTTGCTCAAATTACTGAAGAAATTAATGCTGGCCCGGGTGGTCATAATGTTATGCCTGGTTGGTATAAGCCTACATCCTGAGACAAGAGCTGTCAGGCCCAGCATAGGAAATAAAGTAAAGTAGAGAGACCTGATTGCTTACACTGTGCGCTTCTTGATGACTGAGCTGAGTGTGTTCAAGTCGTCACCAAAACGCCTAACAGCTGACCGGAGCATCTCAATCTCTGTATCCGTCCATTTAGCTCTGCAAGGAGAGACAGCAACCAGGGGGCAGGCCCCATGGTGTGACTATACTTCAGGCTGATTAAAAGGGGTCTAACATCATTAGAAATATTAAGAACATAGGAAATGTGCTTATTATTATTATTTTCATCATTATTAAATGAGTCTAGATTGCCATTTTGCATGATCTTTGAAAAATTCAAGAGAAATAAAAACTTCAAGATAAATTACTGTTTTTTGACAAAGTGAAAGAGAATGTGTGCAGTAAAACATCCCTGTTCAGGTCATGTATTATTAGTAAAATAGGGAAGAACACCACAAGTGTCTGCACAGAAACAGGTTTTCCTGTGACTCATCACCACTTCACAACAACAAACACGCGTTAGAGAGCAGCAGTGCCTCCGCCTTCAGCACTACTCACCCTGCTGGACTCGAGTCTGCCACCGGGTGCAGCTGCATGGTGAGCTCTCCTAGTTTAGTAAAAGCAGCTCCTGCTGCAGAGAAGATCTCACCAACCTGTAGAAATACACATTGGGGATATAGAGAAGTGATAGCTCTACATGTACACGAGTGGGTGATGTATAATGATCATCAGTGGAATCATCAGGCTAAACAAGAAAATGCACGATTTGCTAGAAAACCAAAACTGTATCAAGCAGACATCTTGAAAACCACTACTTTTTTGAGGTCTACAAAAAGACGAAGCATATACATTAAGCATATAAAAGACGAACAATATTACACTAACATTCAGTTAATAACACTGCATTAAACCAGCGCTGACCAGCCTATAGTAACTACCTTTGTTGATGCCGAGGTCATTGTTCCGTCTGATCTAACCAGCTGATTTTGTTGCGACAAAAATTAGCGTTACAGTGCTTCCTATTTAGTTCACTTATACACAACTGATGTTTCACAAACACTCAGTGATTATTTTTGTACTGCATTAAATAAAATAATGTTTTGAACTAAATAATGGCATTAGTGCGCCATAAAGGTTCCGCTCCTGTTCGCCGATGTTCATTGGTCAAAATCCTACCTCGGTTCGTGATTGGTCAGATCTTTTGAGCGGTTCAAAACAACCAACATTGCGCTAAAAATGCGCAGCATGTGACATCAGTCGCCCTTTTTCGGTCAGGAGGTACCCCAGGACTCGGGTATTATAGTGGTTTAATGCATTGTTTTGAGATGTATGCAGGCCTAGTTAATGATGTATGTAATTTTCAGCACTTTGCAGTCATTAAATAAATAAATAAAGCTATCTTTGAAGCGATCTTTGGATACAGCACGTGTATGCGAAGTTTTATTTCACTTCTGCGAGCGCAAAGCGCCATCTGCAGGACAAAAGCTGCATTACAATATGCTGTATTCTAAAAAAAAATCAGTCAACAAAGTTGTATATACAGCTTCTATATTTATATTATATTACTTACGAATTTCATTAGTGTCGAAAACACTTCATATGATGCTGATATATTTGAATACAAAAACTGATTATCCAAAATATATATTTGTAAATAACAAGCTCTCTTTAAAGCCACAATCTAAACAACATAATGGCAGCCCATGCCTCCTTAGTTCATTAAAACAGTTGCCTAATACAAAAAAGTGGACCACAAAATTTTTACTGGAGCCATGTCACTCTTTCATTTCTTCATTTTACTGAACATATTTTTTAATTAAAGTTAAGTTAAGTAGCCTTTATTTGTCACATAAACATTGCTGAACAGTGAAATTCTTTCTTCGCATATCCCATCCTTGGAGGGTTGGGGTCAGAGCGCAGGGGCAGCGATGATGCAGCACCCCTGGAGCAGGGGGGGTTGAAGGCCTTGCTCAAGGGCCTGACGGTGGCAGCTTGGTGGTTCTGGGACCCCAAAGATTGAACCCTGATCTTCCGATCAACAACCCAGAGCCTTAGACTTGAGCTTCCACTGCCCTCAAGTTGTAATTAGATTAGGAATAAACCTATTCAATTCAAGTGACTTGTCAAAAAGTCTAATAGCTATAGGAACCTAATAATGAATATATCAAATTGAATAGTATATAATATTTCTATAATACTTTAGACACTTTAACAAAATGTAAAAAAAACACAAAAAAGTGTTCATTGATCCCTGGGGGTCACTGCACTCCACTATGAGAACCATGACTTTGAAACATCTGAGAGATGCTACTGAAATACCCAGAGTTTCTGAATACAAGACCCATCAGTTACATGAACTAGGCATCATCTCCTACATAAAGGTTTCTCATTTGCTTACAGCAGTTGTGTTGAAATGGAACAGTGTTCCACAATCCAGTACAAATAGAAAATACTGTAATTTATACTGGATTTGTACAAAGAAGAAAATGTTCTTTTTGAATAATTAGCTAAATTACAGAGTTTTCCTGAGATAAGCTAATTAATGCTAATCACTCCCCATTAAAGATATATTTACCAACAATAAATGTAATTTTTGTTGACTGTATGTTTAGTGAACATAAAAATTAGTTACTAGACTTATTGGACCATTTGTTTTATTGATTGCAGAAGTAATTGTAAGCATTTTTGCTTGGTAAGAATTCAGTCATATGTTTTAGATAATTTAGTGATACCCTTTATTAAAATGTAAAATAAATCCTAACATGCAAAACTGAAGTTCTTATATGAACACTGATCTAAATAATACATTCACAGAGAACGTCATCACTGTACTGTTCATCTGATTCACCTGACTATTAGCCATTATCAAAAGTTATAGGAAAAATACATTTCATTTCTCTTACATTTGTGTTGTCGGATGCCATCTGCAAACAAGGGACACACAAAATGAGTTTAGTCAGACCTTTTTAATGAGGTTTTGTTGGAGGACTTCAAATACAATGCCCAAGAGGCAGCAGTAGTACCATGCAGAGTAGTAGCACAATGCTATCACCACACAAGTTTGGCACAGTGGGCAATGTCTGGACCAGAAAGAATAATGATGAGGTTGCAATATGAAAAAAGCTATCAATTTGAAGATGCACAAATGATAGTCTAGAACATAATCACACACTGTTAAGTGTTCACATTAATTACAGTATGTAACTGATTGCAACAGCACATAAACCAGCAAAGACCCAAAAATATTTGTACTGAAAAAAAGATACAAATGCATTTGTCCAGATATAGTCATTTATCAACCACAATATCGCAGCCATGTTTATTACCAGTAAAATTATTGTCAATTCCAATAATTTTACTGTAAATATAACCTCTTATTGCTAACCTCAATCTCAGGGCTAATAAAAATGTTTAATAGATATAGATGTATAATATAATAAACATCAGCACTGGATTATGGTTACAAGGTTTAACAATCAAATTTGCTAGTACAGAATCAACTGGATTGGATTTAGGACATGCACAGGTCTTTTCACTGGACAGAAGAGATAAGGAAAAATTGTCATTGAACAAAAGATGCAAGAGCAGCAACAGGCAAGCACATTCCCCAGCCACACTGCTGGCACATGCATTTATTTCACTTACATCTGTTCTATCTCACATCAAAATAATTTAATACAACATTTTATTATTTTATTTTCAAAATGACATCTTTTCCATGTAAAACTCCATTGTCCTGTCAACTTGTGAAGTTACATATAATTACAGCTAATCGTAATACTCGCTGGAGGGCTTGCACTTCCACAGTGTTAATAACTTATTATTAATAAGTATAGTATAAGTTAATAACTTGTACTATACTGAAATAACGTGTGAATAAATCAGTGGTGTGACTCACAGTAGCATCCAAACAACCACACTTTAAAATGTACAAATATAGTGAGCTAGATACGGTCAGAAGATAAGCAAGGAAAATGGTACATTAAATTATGACAAAGTAAGTGTCCAAAAAGTATATAACAAATATAGTACATAATAATTGAACCAGATATGAGCAAACTGATAACACTCTGTGTATTGTCCTACATTTTATAATTAGTGCAAGCATGCAACTAAAAAGGAAAAAGGACATACAAAACAATGAAAATGAGTAAAGAACTCTAGCTGACTCTGGTAAATGTCTGCTCTCTCCCATTTAAACACTCTGCTTTCCTGCATCATCTACCAAATGCATAAGTTGAGTGATGGCGAAGTTGGGGTTAAGATGGCTGACACAGCAGGCTGTCGTTTCAAATGAGCACTAACTAAATTACACTCCTTCCATTACCATAATGAAAATTCTTTCCTACTGGGAGGGGAGCCAGTAGTGGAAAAAAGTTATTGACTCTTTGGCACACAGGCATGACACAGTAGTTACAGACCTCTCTCTTTAGGATTTGAACACATGCACAAAGTGCCCACATAAATATAATGAAAGTGGAGGTGACTTTCACAAGCGGTGTGCTACATATAGACAGGAGATAATGGATACTGACCCATGGAGGCGCTCAATTCGGATATACTCTTACACAGTCACTTTTTAGCTTGCACACCCTCACAAGCACACATAAATAGAGGTGGAACATGCTGTGAGCACCCGTATGCATGCAATAGGTGTATCAAACAAGATGAAAATTTTTACATATGAGTATAATGCACAGACATGGCATACACACATATTTCTGGAAGCCAGAACAAACACATCAGTGCAGTATAGAGCCAGCACATTGAGCATGGACTGAAATGATTCCCTTATATGTGATTTCAAAGAATTGTTCTGGACCCACATAGAGACAGCACATAATCACAGGCCACACGTAAAATTTAAACAGTGAAGACGGCTGACATGATAGAAGAGGAATATAGACAAATGCACACATGGTCAAGCAGCAATAATAGCTTAAGCAAATCAAAGTAAAAAAGGAACATGTGGGATCCTGAGGACAAGAGTGAACTGATATAGATATACTGACACACAGACACAATTATCAGAGGTAATATCACACCTTTAACATGTTCTCTTGTACATCCTCAATGATGACCGTAACTTTTAATAGTCTCTTCCTGCAATTAACATGCAGCACTGTCAAACAACTGTCTAGGGCAATTGTAATAGTATTTAAATGCAAAATTATGCAATAGTTAACAATATACAGGTGGCAAATGATATACTACATAGCATATAACTGTAACCTTCCCATATTAAATCTTCTACCTACTTAGAGGAACCCATCAATGAAGGGCATAATCTACAGTGGCTCAGAGAACGATTGACATTCTATTAGAGGGCTCCTGAGACTATAGAGTAATATGGTCATCACTCTTCTCTAATTTTTATTTTCTTGCATTCTCTCCATGTCTCACATTCTCCGCATGTCTACAGATCTGTACAACGCTCCTGCTTGCTATAGTGGTCGAACTGGCTCTTCCAGTGCATCATGTAGGAGCTCCAGCGGTGGAATTCTGCCTTCCATTGCCGTTCAGCATCATCAATGTTGTCTGGATATAAAGAGAGAAGGAAATAGATAGGGAGAAACAAATAGCAGTCATTATATCTAATTTTGCTTAAACTTTAATTTTATGTAAAGTCACAAAAGCTAAATGTTTTTTGGTCACTATAGCCATTGAAAGAGCTACAAACTCAATATTGTGATTAAATGACTAGAAAATTAGCATATATAGAGAGAGAAAAATTAAGTGATGACTATGAATGACAAATTTAATGCATTTCACAAAGTGGGGGAAAAAAAGGTAACACCAGAATGGAAAAATCAGCATGAGGTGAGAGCAGAAGAACAAACATATACACCATGTGATCCCATTAATCAAATTACTCAGCAGCTCAACAGCCCACTCAAACCCCACCCTTTTATTAGAGCAAAGACCCTCTCTAGAGGATTTACAGTTTATAAGTTCAGGTCAAATTACCTCACACTCTTGAGAAAAAAAAATACAGCTTCAGCTTCATGTTCTGGTTCACATCCAGTAGAAGACAACCAGTTGTTTAATTTACTTCTAAGATACACATCAAATGACAAGGCATTTCCTTATGTACTGAAATTCCTTATTTACTGTGTGGTCTATACGGTATGCTCTCATACACTCTGAAGACGTTTAACAGCACAATGTCTGCCATGTATATAGAATATATATATATATATATATATATATATATATATATATATATATATATATATATATATATATATATATATATATATATCATTGATCCTATTTAATTTTAACCTAAGCTGAACCATCTGAACCATGGCGAACCATACATAAGAAAGGAAAGATGAACAAAAACAGAGTAGTAAATCAATTTTTGCTTTTCTTATCCTATTTATTTTACTCAGCCTTTCTTGTCTAAACAACATTAAACATAATGAGCCATTTCAAACATTACCACGTAGGTTGTTTCTCTAGCCACTAGTGCTTAACATTCCCAATTTCTCAGTTCACCATTCAGTTCATTGCTCCCTGTGTTCATGCTCTGAAAGTGAATATCTACAAGTCAGTAAGATGGCAACATTTCAAAGTTACAATTTCATAATGGCTGACAGCATGAGGGAGCATGGCCTCTGCTGACAAAGGGCACATACAAAACGCATCATGTAGGAGCTCCAGCAGTGAAAAAGCAAGACTCTTAACAGTTTACATCATATCATTTTTATCAATTTAAATTGAAAAATGTTACTGTCAATTTTTTCTGTAAGTTACCAGTTATATTTAGTAGGCGAGGCAGAAACCGGTTCCACAGGGCACATAACTGTGTTTTCAGCCCTTTGTGCACCTTCATTGCATCTGTGTTTAGGCCCACATGCTTCTGCTCTGTTGCTGTGAAGAGAGGCCATCGCCGTCGGCTCTCTACGGATCCATCAACGTTGATATTGGGATTCCTATATAAAGAAATAGAAAAATGAAAATAAAATTGTCATCCCATCATTACACTATAGGGAAGAAAATCATGCACAGACCAGTTCATCCACTTTTTCCAGGCACACTCAAGCTCACATAATTCTATTTCACTCACCCTGTACGAGCAAAATTAGCCCAGTATCTCATCATTCGTCGACTGAGCTTCTCCTCTTCTGCAGTGTAGTTAAGCCTCTTCTCCAAAGGCAGGCCAAACACAAATTCAATTTCATAGCCATGGATCACTCCCATCCACTCAGGCCAGGCCAGGTTAGAGGCTCGATGGTCAAAGAGGTAGAGGTACACAGCAACTGTGAACCACACAGAAAGGTGCTGTGTTATAAACAAGATGGCATTTTAAAAATGAACCATAAATACACAACCTAAAGTGAAAATCAAAACTACTACTCCTATCCACAATTACCTTGTGATTGGCCACTGTTGCTTGCTGGGCCTGAATTTGCCCAACCAAAGTTTCCTTGACCTGTTGTTGACACCTGGGCAGCGTTGGAACTATATTGAGCATATGATCTTGCAAAGTGCTGCAGAGGGCAGATTACATTATGGTCTCCCACAATGTCATCCATTGCATCACGGTTTTTCATAGGGTTGTCTTCATCCAACCAGTCTGTGTATTGAAGGATAACTGCCTCCAATCCAATATCATTGGCATGAGGAACACTCATCCTAACACCTTGTAGAAAGTCTTCCCTTGAGATCAGACTATCATTGTCCTTGCTGAAACCTGGTGCACCATAAATCAAGAAATACGATCCTTCATCCTGGTTTACGCCCAAAAGAATTTGGGTATCCTTAAAGTTGCCTGAATTCAACATGGCTTCAGGGCTATCAGGGAGCACCACACCATCAACCACAGGCACAAACGAAAAACGAAATAGGCTGCTATATGGGAGTACCTGGAATTCATGGTCAATAAGCTCTTGTGGTTGCTTGTTCCTAAGGCAGTCAATTAGCTCAGTGTCATCATCATCAGGACAGCCTACTAATTTGGCCAGTTTGATGGCCCTTCTTCGAGCCTCATCCATGCTAACTGTAGCCCAAGGGCTATTTGGCACACCACTTTGCATAATGGCACGGGTGAATTTGGGGCGACTCTCTGGAGATAAAAGATGCATGCCAACTGAGGCTCCACCAGCACTCTCCCCAAAAATGGTCACCTGCTTAGGATTGCCTCCAAAAAATTGAATATTGTCCTGGACCCATTGGAGTGCCATTCTCTGGTCTAGCAGGCCTATATTTCCAGGAGCCTCAGAGGACCCATTAAGGGCAAGAAAGCCAAAAGCACCCACACGATAGTTCATAGAGACCACCACCACCTTCTCAGAATGTGCTAGATAGCGGCCATCATAGACATCTAGAGAGGATGAACCACTGTAGAAGCCTCCACCATATATCCATACCATAACAGTGAGGTTGTGTGGCCGAGGGGAAGCAGGAACCCACACATTTAGGTATAAGCAATCCTCACTCATCATCCTGTTTGGGTTCCACATTTCGGTGCCAGGAAAGCCAGGATATGAAGTGTCCACATACTGATAGCAAGCATTGGGATAATCTGTGGCTTCAAACACATCATTCCATGGCTTTTTGGGCTCAGCTGGCTTAAAACGCTTTTTTCCTACAGGAGGTTCTGCAAATGGAATTCCCAGAAAAGCAACAACATGGCTTCGATCTGGGATGGGCAAGCGTATACCCTGGACACGACCCAACCTAGTTGTTACTATAAGCTCAGAGTCGCTTTGTGTAAGGGAATGATGGATAAAGAAAATACAGAGAATAATAGAGAGGAGAAAGGTCTTCATGTTCACTTCTGTTTTTGGTTATTTGGCTAAAGTGCTTGTTTTTCCGGGCTCAGCTCAGATTATAATCTGTGGAAGAAAAAAAGGTTACAATAAGAACAAATATTCATTCATTCATTCATTCATTGTCTACCGCTTATCCGATCTATTCTCGGGTCACGGGGAGCCTGTGCCTATCTCAGGCGTCATTGGGCATCAAGGCAGGATACACCCTGGATGGAGTGCCAACCCATCGCAGGGCACACACACACACTCACACACTACAGACAATTTAGAGATGCCAATTAACCTACAATGCATGTCTTTGGACTGGAAGAGGAAACCGGAGTACCCAGAGGAAACCCCCGAGGCACGAGGAGAACATGCAAACTCCACACACCCATGGTGGAGGCGGGAATCGTACCCCCAACCCTGGAGGTGTGAGGCAAACATGCTAACCACCAAGCCACCCAAGAACAAATATTGTAACAACATATTATATTATATTATATTATATTATATAACAACATTATATTTATGATATATATGAAACAAGATTTGATGGCCCTAATTGCTGCTCTGTAAACACTACAAAAGTTCTCTGTATGTTACTATTGCTCCACATTCAGTACTAGTGACCTCTCACATAAGAAGAGTTGTTTAAAGGAAATGTCTTAACACTCTCATACACCTGTGAGGTTGTTTATATTTTATGTGTTGTTTGGTTGCCATGATGACTGGATTAGTTTGAGAGGCATGGCTTTTTCTGCAGCTGTGTGGGGAAGGTGCTATTTCTGTTCTTCTGTCCTGAGTTGTGTGAACTATTAAGCACTCCACATGGTTAGACATTTGTATGGGAAAGGTTGGTGTTTTCCTGTCAACATCCATGTTATTTGTGTAGACAGATACTACAGTAAACATAAGACATGACATTTGGTAGCAAGCATTTTCACTTTATTTTACATTACAATTTATTTGTCCTAGTATTCATCCAGGATTTTTTTTATTGCTGCTTCATGTTTAGGTTTAGGCAGAGAAAGTGCACTTCTGAGCATTTGGGGCAAGCATAAGGCAAAGACCACATAGTTACTGATGGGTGGCTTCTACTTTTCTCTTGTAAATATGACTTGTGCATTATGTCTATTTGTGTAACTAAAAGCTTGATTTGGAGTTTGTTTGTACTTGGAACTTACTTTTGTGTACTTGCGCAAATGCCAAACAGGGTTATAGGAGTGGTTGGCGTTTACTTTTGTCATGCTTTCTTCCTCAACCAATTAGATAAGGAAGCATTGATTCAATTTTATTATATTTTTTCTTTGTTAAGTTAGTTAGCTTTCTCCATCTCAGGTCATTTTTGATTTTTATTTTGCTATTAGCCTGAAGTTATTACTTTATTATTTGGTTGTAGGCATAGAGAATATTAAATTATTATTCTAATTATTAATATTATTCTTGGTTTTCAACTTGGACTTGGTTTCTTTTAGCAAATAGACTGTAGAAATACTGCATAAGCTGATATAATTGTATTAACCTTCAATTCTTTAAATTAAATTGTTTGCTGGGAGTTTCTGTAGTGGTATTTTTCAGTTTCCCTATCTGCCACATTTTCTTTTTCTCGAAGAACACATTTCGGAGGTCATCCATGTTGGTTATGTCTAAAATTTTAGAAACAAATCTTTGAATAAGATACAGTAAACACTCAACATTGCAAACATTTAGGTTGCTGTCAGTTTATGATTGCTGAACTGAGCCGAGGCTAGGAAGTAGACAAGCAGGCTAAACCAACCATATGCTAGCTGCACTGAAATCTTAACTCAGGTTTCACTATATTGAGACTGGGTGTGTTCCCCAAGCTAAACAAAAATGGAGAACTACTCAAGAAAGTTTTAGCAACCTAATTAATATCAAACTGGATAATCCTGAATGCATAGCCAGCAGCACTGATCTGAAGCCAGGACTGTTAAATATTAGATCGCTTACATCTAAAGCACTTATTGTTAACGAAACTATTACTGATCAGGAGTTTATTTTACTTTGTTTAACAGAAACATCTATTAAACCAAAAAAATATGTAGCATTAAATGAAGCGAGTCTTCCTGGACATCAGCTTCATGTAACTGGCAGAGGATGAGGTGTTGCAGTTATTTATAATGATAATCTATGTATCACAAAAAAAATAAACATTAATTCAATCCATTTGAAGTTCTTTATATTAACATAACATACCAAGTCTACTCAGTCGATTCTGCTAATTATTGTTTACAGATCCCCAGCAACATATTGTAAAAAAAACTAGACCCCTGGTGGAACAATCACGCATGCACCTTAAAACAGACCACTCAAAAAATAGAATGAAAATGGTGTCAAACTAAATTGGTAGTATTTCAAACAGCATGAAATAGTTTCTGGAATAGTTTCGATTTTTCTTCATGTTTGTGTATATGTTCTTCCCAAAACAGTCTTGCCTTTCTAGTATGTGAAACTACACACAGTATTAAAAATTTTTCCATTTAATCCCCAAAGACTTCTCAAATCCTGCCCTGTTTTTTTTTTAAATCCTGTTTTTCTTTAGCATGTGAAATAAGACACACAAAACACACACAAACGGACATACAGAAATAACCAAAAGTGCTAAAATCTTAAGTTCAGTGAATCAGCCTACTCTCCTACATTCTACTCTCCTCGTAGCATGCGTATCTAGAAATGTTCATACAGAAATCCTGCAAAATATAATTTCATAGCATATTCTCAGCTTCAAATTGTGGGATGGTCCTAAGATATAAATTGCTTTGTGTCACAATGTATGGCATCTCAACAGAATCTGTCAATATAGAAAATATAATCTCTGTTCAGAGAGCATTAGAAAAGCAGGAAGCAAATGTAGGAGTTCCTCTTCTTTAAACAGGAAGAACTTTTCGAACATAAGCATGCATAGAGACATAAACGTTTCTAGTACCAGCTCAGCATCACTCTATTACAAAACAAAGATGTATGTCTGAAAATTGTGAAATTGAATACTTTCCTAATTTTATGAATGAGTTAAAAGTGAGTTTCATGAGTTTATGAATAAAAGTTCAAGGTGTACATTTACAAATCAAGCAGATAGATACTCATGTGGAGTGTACTCATTTATGTTACTCATGAAATATTTTGTATGTATAGCTGACATTCTGCAGTTTACAAATAACCAAATTAGTAGTGATTAAAACCTTATGTCTGCAAAGTTAAGATAATGATTTGTATCATCACTATCCTTTACAATAGGTTTAAAAGAAACCAGTTAATTTAAAAATATTCTGAGAAAAATTGCTAAAGAGCCAGATATTAACCAAACATAGTGCTTGTAATGCTTGTAAATGAGATTATGCATCTTTGAGTAAATCAGTAAATTTGAGTAAATTTACAATGAGTAAATTTTTATTTGTATAGTGCTTATAACATTGGACATTGTCACAAAGCAGCTTCTATATATTGCTAACAAATCTGGCCCTAACTAGTAAGCCAGATGCAACATTGACAAAGAAAAACATTAATAGGAAGCCTGTTCCAAGGCTTTGTAAAATAAAGCTCTGCCCCTGCTTTAGCCTGCAATATTCAAGGTACTAACAAATAGCCTTCACTCAGATACTGTGCTGTTAGACCATTCAGTGTTTTTATAGATTAATTGTATTATTTTATAATGGGAGTGATGTGGTCATATCTTCTGGTTTGAGTGAGGACTCTTGCAGCTACCTTCAGAACCATCTGGAGCTTGTATATCCACCTACTGGAACATTTAGATAGTAAAGTATTATAATAATCCAACCTAGGGGTAACAAAAGCATGAAATACTTTTTTTCCATTGGGTAGTATTATTATAGTTGTTATAGTTCTTATCGGAGAAATGAAAGAAATCCTAGTAATATTATCTATATGAGCCTTGATAGATAGATTAGAGTCATTGATAGATTGATAGTGTCACTTGATAAAGTGTCACATCAAAGTCTTTTACTGCTGCACCTGACTTTTATTTGCTTTACAAACAGAAAGGCCATCCAGAGTTGTAATCAGAAAACAGAATAATATAATCAAGGGTGTCAAAAGCTGCACTGAGGGCCAACAACACAAGCATGGAGATGCAAAGTTCATCAGATGCTAGCAGTGTTTTGGGGAAAAGATACAGACAAACATGAAGAAAGTGTAAGGAGGATACAGACGGAGTAAAACACAAACACAAACATTTTCACAAACATTGGGAAGAGAATACCACACAAGGGTTATTGTACGTGTCTAAAAACGAAGATCATGAGCGGCATTCTTTCAACTGAAAACCCCTTGTAAGCAACAGCACAAGCTACTTTGCAGTGAACTGTGTGAGCCAACATAAGCTTTGTTTCTTTTAATATTTTTTTATTACTTTCACAGGTTTTATTTTACTTTAACAGTTGAGCATTTATGAAGAGCCACACAGTTTGAGGACTTTCCGACTGTCAGCTTACTAGAAGGGAATTTGCAAGTATTCTTACATATCCAGTGTATCCAGCAGTTTTCATTAACTGATTTATGTTTACTTAGCTATTGTACTTTAGCTGAAAGCAGTGATGGGGAAATAATCAAACATTTTGCATACAGGCACAACAACAGAAGCATTAATCTGTTTTAAATGATGGATATTTGAAAGATGTACTTAGGAAATAGAAGTTGAAAATTATGAATCTGTCTAATAATACATGAGAATCCTATGTAGAAAATAAAATTTACATACCATTGTTTAATGTAATCCTGTGAGGAACTTCTCATATGTGAAGTGTGTAGTCTCTAATATATCAAATTTGTTAACAATTCCCTATAAAATAATTCTAAGACATATTTGTACAGTATCATGTTTTAAGACAATGAGTAATCATTATTTATTGATGCTTCCTATAACTTCCTTAAGTTAGTATAGACAGGCCACTGTTTAGAGCTAAAAAAGCCGTGTAATAAGTACTATATATCCGTTTTAGAAAAACAATTCTTTGATTGCTTTGCACTGGACACGACAGTAAAACAGAGTGATTGTGGTGGCGCCCAAGGGACTGGGAAACAGGGGTGCCTGTCAGTGTGTCTCAATGGACTTATTAATATCCAGAAGAACAGCTGCTAGCTGGAGACAGGGGTAAAGAAAGGGGGAATGAGCATGGGGGATAAACACGGGAGAGAGGCTCAAATTAGACCTTGGAATCTGTGTATGAAGTTCGCAGGGGGATTCATTTTCAGCTTGGGATTACATGTAGTAATATGCACTGTCATATCCTTATATACTCCTTCCCCTCTCGTCCGTACTCTGCCTCTTTCTTTCCAAAATAAATACTTACACCACAGTGAAACAAATATACTCCTAGTCATTGTCAGCTACTTAGATTGATGATCAGAAGCAGATTAGCGATTTGTAGTCAGTTGGTTTAAGTAAGTCAGAGATAAAATAAAGCACACTTAGGCTACACAAGTATGTAGCAACATTTTAGGACTTTCTTTCTACAAGAAATCTTACACCATGACGTATGTGCACTTTGGGGTTTTTTTTCTCAAGCATTTATAAAAAAATATTTTACTACTACAGTGTGTGGTTGCTATAGAAATTAAGAGACTACACTATCAAATGAATCATCTCTGCACACAGTCTTGACATTTTGGTTAACATAACCACCATGCATTTGTGCTAAAAAGGGGGCAATAAGAGAATATGATATCATGATTATTTATGACATAATATACTGTATTGATAACATTGTGAATGTTTTTTAAAAACAAACAAACAAACAAAAACATTTAGACCCTCAGGTCTAAATTCAAATTTATCCACATACTAGGTCTACACACAAGGGAACACAATATCCTAGGTTGCCTTCTGCTATCTTCATTTCTGTGGGTGACTGTTTGCTTCCAAACATTTCAGTGAGCTCAAGTTAATGCAAGAAATTTTTGAAAATGAATTCATGTCAGTTTAGATTTAGTTTAGGATGTGCTTCTTTGCACATTTGTGCAGTAATTATAATATTATGTTCCTACAGTCACACATAGGCTACACTCCCACATATGACTTACAGTTCACTGACCTACTGATCAACCCACAAATAACAGGGATGTTTCCATTTTGTGCTTAGTCTCACAACTGGCCAGATGCCAGCAGTACAGTGCAATGCTATTATTAAAATGATCCATTGCTGTGACAGAATAAATTATAAAACAGATGTAATTCTGACCGAAGCATTTGGAAGCTTATAATGAACAACTTTGAATAAAAAAAAAAAGTTTCTTTGTCTGTTTATGATTTTTTTTTTTTGACAAATCTGTATCTAGAAGAATCTAATGATTGCAGAATGAAGAAATATTACTGTAAAATACTTCAACCCTTTCATAATTTAGGCCTAGTTTAATTGAGTTAGCTCATAATGCATGGATCTGCGCTCCGCATAGGAGGGCTTGTGCACATCTAATTAAGCAGTTCAGGACCAGACGAGTTGGAAAGGACGTGAGACAGGTGCCTGAGGTAAACAAGACTTAATTTTAGAGCGCGCTGCCTCCGAGTGCGCGTGCGTTGGGGTGTGTTCACGAGCCTCCTGATTTCTCTTTCCGTATCTGCAGCAAAGCTACATCTACTTACATCCACGCAAAATAATGAAATCACCCAACACGCGCATATCCATCATCGGCTTCGTGCATGATTTCTGAAGCCTTGCTTGCCCGAAGAACAAAACAGACTTACAGGTTGCTTTTTTAGGCGAACGTTAACGTATTGCTTCATATGCACAACCCAGTCAATCTTGTCAAGTTTAATCATATGGGACCAAATGGCCTCAACAAAGACATACTTGCAAGCCACATACAGTGACCAATGCACTTTAGTGAGCAGAGATTTCAACCAGTGTTTATGTACTGCTACTATTTAACTACTACTAATAGCATCTATAGGAATACTACTACTACTACTACTACTACTACTACTAATAATAATAATAATAATAATAACATGTAAAAGAATAGCGAAGAAACTAAATAGCATCGATCAAAGGACAACGTCGGAAAATTGACAAACGCAGATGTGTGCATAACCTTAACAAGCACACGCAACAGCGCGTGAAGGCGCACTACAGGCGCGCGCCGCACACGCAAGCCCGCTCCTTCATATCACTGCGCTTTATCATGTCGCAGCGCAGTGTTTACTTTCGATTGCAAACGAGTCGCTTTAGCAGAACTTGAAAAGGAACAGAGCGCAGTTGAAGATTTAAAGTCGCTGAATGAACTGTACCTGGCGATTCCCTTTGGCGAGGCGGCTTGACTCTCTCCTTTTCCCTCCTTTCCCTCTCCTGTCCTTGAGCGGAACAAGCCGGAATGATGGCCGTGCTGCTGAGAGTGGGTGTAGTAGATGTAGATGTGGACAGCGGCAGCGGTCAAGCACAGGACAGAGAATCTCTCTTCCTTGTCTGTCACAACCAAAATTACTACCTCGGCCCTTTAAACGCTTGATGTCACCTCTCTCGCAGAGATTATGACTTGGGGCGACTGGACTAGAGACGTACTGCACTGCTGTGTCGATAGGGGGAGACTGATAATGAAAAAAAAAGCACAGCACTGAATTCTCGCGAGAAAAAAACACCCATTTCTCAGCCATATACTGTGCTACCAAGTAGACGAGCTGCTGAATTAAGTGCAATTAAGTAATCCTATTTAGCCTTTTTTTTCCTTTAAAACACACAGTAAACAATCAGTTAAACGCATTTAGAGACAAAATTCAAGTGTTTTTAAAGGTGTTTTTACAGCATTTACAACTAAAATGAATGCATTCTCATTGAAACCATGACGAAATAACTACATCTTCGTTTATTCATGAAGGCCACATGTCAGCCACCTGAATTACTGTAATGCCCTAAAGCTGAATTAGTAATTAGATTTTTTTTATTATAAAGCACACTGTGCACCTTCTAGAATTTTCCACCCTGTCATGAATGTTCTATTACTGCCATAAGAATAAAAAACAGCACATCAGGCAACCCACAAGTCACATAAAACCTTTAATTCCCTAAAAGATAAATACAGTGATTTTAAATGTGTTATAAAAGCCTTGTGTGTGCACCACTCCACCAAAGTAACTATGAATTTATTAGTGTACACATGTATTAGTTAACTATTATTATAAAGTAGCCAAATGACAATAAAAGGAAGTCTTGGCTATGATAATGTGTGTGTATATATATATATACACTGGATAGATATATATATATATATACACTGGATATATATATATATATATATATATATACACTGGATATATATATATATATATATATATATATATATATATATATATATATATATATATATATATATATATATATATATATTTATATATGATTCATTTTATTACCTGTACAAGCAATGCTATAGGTGAAAGCAGTTGATATTCCAAAAAGTGTATATGTAATTTACCATCAGTTCTTTCATCTATAAACCTTTTGTATTTTGCTTGAATGCTTAATGAAAGTCTTTTTTTTCTGAGACTTTTTATGCCACAATTTTTTTTAAAATTATGTCTACATATCTACTTTATTATTTCATTTCTGTTACACCCTTGTAACTACACCCTTGTTTCTCATAAATGGAATTCATTTATGTGGGATTAATTTGATATTTCAACACAACCTACAAAAAATGGTTATAACTGTTTCTAAAATAATCAAAACATTGCAGAACAAATGTTCTGAATGTGATTGAAACTCAGTTTTATGAATATGAACTTTATATTACAATTAATCAGCCTAAATTAAATTGTTACCATTATGAATCTACCTACGTAGGCATCGTACAACTTTTTTTTTGTATAATTTTGATGTCAACTACACAATAACACTTTAAAAGCTTTTTAATAGACAGCCTATAAGGTTTTACTCTACATGGAAGATATTGTATATTTGATACAAATATACAAATAATACAAATAATGATTTGTAGATTTTACAAGGAAGTGTATATGTGTCACAAGTCAACTTACAGATTCACAAAGATGTGTTGCATTTGTGTTTGCTATCTTTAGACAGTAGTGTCTAGATAGATGTCATGGACATTTTAGCCTTAAAGGCATCAAAAGACATATACATATGTAATACAAATTTACTGACTGCATCTGTTACTCCTGCCAAGCTGGGCAAGCTGTACAGAATATGGTGATGGATGTCTAATAAGAATAAATGAGAGATCTTTTTGTATTAATGCATGAAAAAGGATTCAATTAAATTAACCAGTTCCTGAGGTTCTCTACTATTTTGTTATATTCTGCTATATTAAAGGTACAAGATAAAAGATGACATACAAGATAAAGTAAGGTACAGAAAATGTCAATATGATCTTTATAGATATGCCTCAAACAGAGAAAACTGGAATGGGTGAGAATAAGGACAATGAAATATGGTGATAAATAGTTTGAAAGATTTTAATTAAAACAAAATTTAACTAAAAATGTTTACACTAACAGTGAGTAAATACCTAGAGCAGATTGTTGTAATGCTGCTGTTAGATGCTGCATCATTGCCTTTTGTTAAAGGAACAGCCCTCTCCTGGCTCAGGTCTCATTTGACGGATCATTATCAGTTTGTAGATCTAATTGGTGGCTTCTCTATGCATACTAAGGTTATGTTCGGTGTTCCACAAGGTTCTGTCTTAGGCCCACTGCTTTTCTACTTATATATGCTACCCCTTGGTGCAATTATTCGTAAACATGGTATTAGTTTCCACTGTTATGCGGATGACACACAGCTATATGTTTCAGCTAAGTCAGATGAGATACACAGCATATCAGATATACATTTGTTACCGCTAGGTTGGATTATTGTAATGCCTTACTGTCTGGATGTTCAAGTAGGAGCATAAACAATCTCCAGTTAGTCCAGAATGCAGCAGCTAGAGTCCTAATTAGAACCAGAAGATATGAACACATTATCTTAGCAACACTACAATGGCTCCCTGTAAAATTTCGCATTGATTATAAAATACTGTTACTAACCTATAAAGCACTAAATGGTCTCGCCCCATAGTACCTGAGTGATCTTTTGGTTATTTATGATCCGCTACGCCTACTCTGATCAAAGGGTGCAGGTTATTTGGTAGTACCTCAAGTAGCAAAGGCTACAGCAGGGGACAGAGCTTTTTCTTACAAAGCCCCACAGTTATGGAACAGCTTTCCAATTAGTGTTCGGGATTCAGACACAGTGTCAATGTTTAAGTCTAGGCTGAAGACACATTTGTTTAATCAAGCCTTCAATGTATAGTTTTTCTTAGGTAAACGACCAGATCTGGAAGGTTTATGGGCATAGAGTGTTTAGTCTACTGGGATGTTTGGATGCTGTTGCCTCACCACTCTCGCAAGTCGCTCAGGTTTGCTGACTGTGAAGTGGTTGGACGCTTTATGTCCCGGGAAGCCTTCATTCCTGTCACCTTCTGGCTCTCCCTTTCAGTTATGCTGTCATAGCTAGTTCTGCCGGAGTCCCTGCCTGCACTTTACACATAATCTACATTGTCTTTAAACATTACATGATCACAAGCATACTTAATATCTTTCTCTCTCTCTCTCTCTCTCTCTCTCTCTCTCTCTCTCTCTCTCTCTCTCTCTCTCTGTCTGTCTGTCTTTCTCTGTCGAGTTGTTGAATTGTTCTGCAACTGAATTGAATCTCTGTCTGAATTGTTGTCCAGACTTTGGTCTTTAATCATGGTTTAATCTTTTAAATTCAACATGCTGACAGTTAGGACACAAAATAGTCATAACATTTTGATATGAGAGATAAAATCTCATCTGGGAGTAATGAATAATGAAAATTTTAAAAGGGCAAAAACTCTGAGAAATACTCAAGACATTTCATTAACTAATCTTAATAAAGCATGACATTTGAAAAGCATCAGCATGAGCATGTAAATGTATTTAAACACTCCAAAAGCATACTTATCTTGCAGAACATTCAGTTTCTTGCAAATATTCAGGACAGCTTGGTTGATTGCAATTACCCTCAGGCTCTAAACACTTAAGACATTGATTATGTGCCTCTGTATATTCTGAATAATGGTGCCACCCCCTTTACCCAGAATTAAATAAATCTAACCACTACCATTACCAATTACATTAGGAGAAACAGAAAGTCCATGGCGACCAATACCAGCAATAACAGATTTGGGGAAAGAACAGATCTGGAAGGTTTGCGCTTATTGCCATATTAATGTAGTAAAAAGCATGACTGTGCCTAGTCTGTACTCTATTCTAGTGCTTTAAGCAGTGAAAAAGTTCATCTGCCTTATTGCATTTTGTAGTTCCTGCACCATCAGCACCAAAACAAATGACTTAACATGCACAAGCCAAGGAGAGAGAGAGAGAGAGAGAGAGAGAGAGAGAGAGAGAGAGAGAATGAATACGTGCATACCTGATGACAGAGGGGAGAAAAAGGCTTCTCAAGGAGAAATCTATAATAGGGCCAGTAAAAGTAGCTGTTTGCTGATCCAAAGCTATTATCTAATTGCTGGGCTATTAGTAATTTAGTGAACACATCAATCTCTCTCTCTCTCTCTCTCTCTCTCTCTCTCTCTCTCTCTCTCTCTCTCTCTCTGCTAGTCTACTTCCAAGTCATATAGGAAGCATTCATGGCATAAGACAAACCAGTAATAAACAAATAAAATATTTTGTTGAAACTGCAAAAATACAGTAAAATCACACATTTGATTGTAATACAGTAAGCAACATTTGAGGATGTTAAATCATCACTTTATTTTATGTATTATTTATTGATCATTAAATTATTCATATTCAGTATTTCATAACTGCCATTCCATACACAAACTCAACACTACCATCGTGTGTTGACCAAGATGTGATCAGAGTGTCAGAGTGGATTTTTGGATTTGAATTGAATTATGTCTGTTTTAAGCTAAGGTGCACTTTTCTTTTCTTAGCAAATAGTAATTCATGCCATAACATAGCATGTTAATGTTTAACTCAGTGTATGCTTTTCAGCACACTGAAACAATTATTTGTTAAAGTGTTTTAGAGAACACCAATTACAGTTACATTGTAGAGTTTACTGTACTCCACCCTTTTATGACCTCTACTTTGTGTTTTGTGCTCTGTGTTCTTCTAGAGGACTTCTCTGTGTGCAGGTTGTTAGGTGATAAACATGTTTCATGGATGCATAAGAACTTTGGAACTATGCTTTAGCAAAGAATAAAGCTAATCTTACATAAAGGATAGGTTGTCATGAGAGCAGATAAACAAGTAAGACCATAATGCAAACAAATAGACTAGTGGAAAGTGTGCACCATTTGCCATGTTAACAGCTTTTTTCCCATATTGGCAAACCTACCAGCATCATGTTCAATAAAATAATTCCTGAAAAAGATAGAATATCAGATTATTGCAATGAAACAAGGAAAAATGACTAATAAACAATTATATTTCATACTTATTAACTAAAACTGTATTATCTATCTATCTATCTATCTATCTATCTATCTATCTATCTATCTATCTATCTATCTATCTATCTATCTATCTATCTATCTATCTATCTATCTATCTATCTATCTATCTATCTATCTATCTATCTATCTATCTATCTATCTATCTATCTATCTATCTATCTATCTATCTATCTATCTATCTATCTATCTATCTACAGCCCTGAGTCTGTAGGTTGAAATTTCATATGATACATACATTATCAATATGATAATATATATTGGTCTTTTTATAGCCTAATAAATCTGATGTTGTAATAAATCTGAGCTTACCTAGATAGCATCAGATATGCATATTCATATGCATATATATTTATCTGCCAAATACAGGGTGTACAAGGAATTAATTTCAGTGTTGTCACACACAGTACTTTATAACCAAGTAGTATGATACAATGCAGTCCAATAAAAATGCAGTACAGTGCAATGTAATGCAATACAAAACAATACAGTGTAATACGGTGTAATAAAATCTGATACAATATATTTGTAGAAATGTTTTATGTATCTGGGGGCATTGGTGGCTCAGTGGTAGGTTTCTCGCCTATAATGTGGAAGGCCCGGGTTCGATTCCCAGCCAATGCCTCAACTCCAGCCACTGGATGCAGTGCCGGTCCCAAGCCCGGAAAAATGAGGGGGCACGGTGGCTTAGTGGTTAGCACGTTTGCCTCACACCTCCAGGGTTGGAGGTTCAATTCCCACCTCCGCCGTGTGTGTGGAGTTTGCATGTTCTCCCCATGCCTTGGGGGTTTCCTCAGGGTGCTCCGGTTTCCTCCCCCAGTCCAAAGACATGCATTGTAGGTTGATTGGCATCTCTAAATTGTCCGTATTGCGTGTGTGAATGAGAGAGTGTGTGTGTGTGCCCTGCGATGGGTTGGCACTCCGTCCAGGGTGTATCCTGCCTTGATGCCCAATGACGCCTGAGATAGGCACAGGCTCCCCGTGACCCGAGTGTAGATCGGATAAACGGTAGACAATGAATGAATGAATGTTTTATATATATACTGCTGATACAGCAAACATTCAGTAGGGTTGTAATAATAATTTTTACTCTGATTGTAATATAGTGTTTTCCTGACAGTATTAGTGCAATTACTAATCTAATATGCTATAGCCGAATGTTAGGTCTGTTATTGTCAAGAAAATACCTCAGTTGGCACAACCAAGTGGGTTAAAAAATAACCCAGCATTTTTAAAGTGAAATATGTGCTTTGGAAGATTATAAGGACTTTTTTTGGTGTTTTTACCCATGGACTGCTTACACAGAATGTATTTGTTGAAGCAGGTGCATTTATGCATGATGTCATACCTGATTTATTTTGCCTCTTCTACTTTGCCTGATTGTAGGACACGTTAACTAACAATTTATCAAACATTGGAATCCCTGCTGACTCTAGCTCACTGTTTACAATCTTACTCTTACTGGAGATAATTTGTCAGGCATATAATTTAATTTACAAGTTCTAAGTCAGAGCATGCTTGAAAAGAGTTTAACGTTTGGTAATCTGGCCAGAATTAGTCTAGTCTAATTAATCTAGTTATCAACTCTCTTTCTGCATTCATTCTCCTCTCATTCTGATTTTCTAGCTATTGTATTGACCCACAGCACAGAATAACATGCTGAGTCCCAAATGGGGCTATGTGAAATTATTTTATTATTTTTTTTATATTTTTATTTAGTTAAAATTATATTTCCTTGGAGAAAAAGAAAGATTTTCCCTTGCTTACCAGGTAGCACAATTGATAAAACAAAATGCTTTAGAATTACTACATTTTTAAATCTTCTTCTTCTTCTTCTTCTTCATCTCTTCTTGTTCTTATTATTATTATTATTATTATTAGTAGTAGTAGTAGTAGTAGTAGTAGTCGTAGTAGTAGTAGTAGTAGTAGTATTAGCTAACTTGAAATGAATGGAAATAAAAAGAATGTTTATTTAATCTGTTCCCCATATGCTTATAAGCTCTTTCTTGCTGTTTGTAAAGAAATATTGACCTTTTGGTCCTTCTATTTGATTTGACCTGACCTTAAGTTAATTTTTTTGTTATTTATCAAACAGCTGAGGGCAATGCTGTTGGGTTCCATGTGATTTGGAAGAATAATGTCCTAAAAAAAACACCATCCCTGAGAGTTACTCTAAACTGAAATATAAAATAAAAATATTATACAATTTGAGTTGTGTAAGAGATCTGGTGAGTGAAGTTTTATATCCTATAATAAAAAAAAAATCTTGGTTATAAAAAGATTTGCTTTTAAATTTAAAATTGCTTTTAAAAGTATTCTTTTTGTATGCTTTAAAAAAAACCAACTTTTTATTGGTATATTTATGTGCAACTACATGATGGAGCCAGAGCCCGTCCCAGGAAAACCCTTGATGACATACACATTCACAACTAGAAGAATGGATAAATCACATATTCAGACAGCAATGTTCTTCTGTATAACAGTGTACCATTTGTATGGCTCCCTTATACAATACTGCCATTGATTTTAGTTATACCTTTTGTGGAAGTGTCTAATCTTATCCACAAATGGCAGGTGTGGGTGCAGGTTTTCATACCAATCAAGCTGCACCCTCACCTGAACTATGTGCATAAGATTGGAAACCCAGCCACATGCCAAACGTCTATTTCAGAAAATACTTATGACATAATATAATAAAATAATATAGCTATTGCATTATCCACACATTTTTCTCCAACACAGTTTATCAGTGTCAGATAGTCCCTTATCAGAATGACCAAACAACAAAGGAATTCCTATATTTTGGTGTTGCTTGAGAAATTATCAAAACAAACTGATTGAAAATGGGTTATCCACAGCAAATAGAGGCTGTCATGTACTGATAGGATATTATATTGACAAGGCTAGTCTGCTATCTTCACTGTAATACATGTGAGACTTTTAAAATTAGTATATAAAAGCATGGCCAGTGGTGCAGTTTCTCGCAACCTCAAATCATGAACCAATAATATTGAAGTCCAAAAAGCTGTGTGTGTTTGTGTGTGTGTGTGTGTGTGTGTGTGTGTGTGTGTGTGTGTGTGTGTGTGTGTGTGTGGACCAATGCTTTCTTATTCAGGCACTGTACAGTAGTTATAAACAAATCTAAACACTGGAAATTTAGCCTTTGTACAATCATGGATCATGGAAAAAAGGACTACTCCTTTAAATCTATGTTTTTATTTTATCAGGGCCTAACACACTTGTGTTGTCCTCAGCAACTTCTATAAACAAACAAATAATCACACAATTGATTTCAATATGTAGTTTGTTTTTTTCTTTCAAAAAATAAACCAACATTCAGAAACCAGGTAGGAAAAATAAGTATGCCCTACATTCCAGTAATATGTAGAACCATGTTTAGCAATGATAACCTGAAATATTTTTTTCCTTAATGAGAGTTTATGAGTCTATCATATTATTTTAAATTCGGTCCAAATCTTCACCCCTCCATCACCATGCTTTACAGTTGGCATGATGTGTTTCTGTCTTTTGAAAACATGGTACTGTGCATGATGGCCAAACATCATAGTCTAAGGGAAATTTTTGAACTGGCTTGTTCAGGTGCCATTTTGCAAACATTTTACTAGTCATGCAGAGATGGTGCTTTTTCCAAGCCACACCTCCATGAAAGACATACTTGTTCAGTCTTTTTCTGATTGTTCTGTCAAGAACATAAACCATCGGTGTGCTTACAGAGGCCTCAGCATACATATACAGGTTACATGATGTAACTCCTGAGTTCCTCCTTTATATCTCTGAGCATCAAATGGTCTGACCTTGGACTGAATTTCCATTTGTAAACAGCTCTTTTCACTCTAGAATGGTGAGCAATAACAATTGCTTCTTTTATGTCAGGTCTTTATTTTTTTCATGATGTAGAGTACCCCAGAAAACCACACTGCCAAGTCTGCTTTTATAGTGGTAGTCATACTTCTTGGTGATTAACAAATCATTTCATTAGTAACATCTGGCTGCTAATTATTCTCTTCATGATTGTAAAAGTATTAAGGGTGTGCTTATTTTTTTCCCTCCTGACTTCTGAATGTTGGTTTACTTTTTGGGCAAAAATCACTTCATGGTTATTTTACAGATATACTGTATGCCCTGTACTTGAAGTGCAATGTAGTAATATTCTAATTATCATCAAGAAAAGAGAAGACTTAAGAGCCCATAGGGCTCTTTGACAGTTACATACAACACCGTTACAAAACGCCAATTTTGTCACAATCTTATCAGGTACACTGATTGAGTTAGTCTTATTATATATAGCTTCTTATCTTATCTGCTCAAGTGTTTTTTAGGTTTCACAGAATACAACGAAAAAACAGTCAACCATCAGCAGCTCACGCTGCACGATTGCTAGCAAGTAAAAACAACTTCACAAGTCTGCCTATCCGTATGACTATCCTGAATAAACAAAATCCCAAATTTCTTCTGTTGTACACCATTTTCTAGACTTACATATTTCAGCAAGAGTCTAAGAGTGAGCAAGCATGAAATGTGCATGATCAGGGATGAGGGTGTGGTGTTACATCATGCCATAAACCTTACTACATCATGGTGAAACCCTCTTTATAAGAGCCCTTCACCTTTGTAACATTGTGAATAAGGTCTGTTGGTTTTAGTGTGCATTAGTGTGTTACTGTGATTTTGTTTTGCGCTACTATGTCTTTTCCATGGAGAACATATTTTATTATTCTGATCATATACCAGTTTCAAGTTTCAGGTAAGATAATAGTTTAGTAATTATGATTGTTTGGTAATAGTATTGTATTTTTAGTAATGTCTGAATAAACACATCAGCAGATTTCTCTACTTAACATGGGGTGATACTATAGCAGTACACAATTTTTACATTGCCACATTCACATGCTCATTTTAATAAGAGAGATTTCTTTTTATTGTTCCATAGGAATTCACTCTGAGTACACTGAAGCACATTTATATATAATTTATACTTCAAATTGAAAGGCTTTTTGAACATTTTATAACACGGATAGAAGATATCAAAAGTATCTCAATACAATACATACAATATATACAACAATCAGACATAATATTAAAACCACTGACAAGCAAAATGAATAACATTGATTATTTAATTACAGTGGCACCTGTCAAGGGGTGGGATATATTAGGTAGAAACTGAACAGCAACAGTATGTGCCATTCACCTTTTAAATAATTCAAGTATATAATTGAACATTAAAATCTACTGATGTAGATTAGAATGCACTTTTTAAAAAGAAACATGAAAACTACTGCAAATAGTCATATATAAAATATGAAATAATTTATTACTTTTAAAAATATGTAAGTACAGACAGACATATTGATAAAACAGGTTTCAGTTAGAGCCTTATGTATTAATGCATTTTAATGGATAGAAAATGATGTTATCTGTAAATTAAGTTTATTAAATTTGAAGTTGTGCTGTCTTGAGTTATTCTTTGTTTCCTATTGTCACAAGTTTCAAACTAAGGCGTTAAAGCAGTATTTGACAGTTGGTTTATGCAGGTGATGTCCATTCCATGTGGATCATAGTTACCGATAATACTGGAGTATTTTTTCAGAAACTTAATATTATTCAGTTATTCAGATTAAAAAAATAAGTCAGTGTGTGAGCATGAGTTGTAGATTCAGAAAGAAAAATGAAATTTGAAGTTGGATTCTGGTAACTTCATCATCATCCATTCATTCATTGTCTACCACTTATCCGATCTATTCTTGGGTCACGGGGAGCCTGTGCCTATCTCGGGCGTCTTCAGGCATCAAGGCAGGATACACCCTGGACAGAGTGCTAACCCATCGTAGGGCTCATCATTGTTACGGGTGTAGGCCCTGTGTTGGGCCACTAGGGAGAGTTTCCGGCAGGGGTTGTATTGTTGTTTGTCATGTCATGTGTTTTGTTTCAGCCCCGCCTTTCCTATTGTTTCCTAATTGTTGTTCACCTGTCCCTAATGTTTATCCTGATTATGTTTTGTATATATAGAGGCCTTTTGCCAGGGTTCGGGGCTGGTCGTCGTCGCTGTAACGTCTTTATGTAGCGTCTTTGTGTAGTGTTAGCTCTCGTGTTTGTGTTTTAAGTTAATAAACCCCTGTCTTTTGTCAATCTGCGCGCTGGGTCTGTTTCCTTCATATTATGGACACCGTAAAACATGACAGAGTTGATTTGGTGTGTGATCACGAACGGCCCAATGAATCTGGGACTCAGCTTCTTGCAAGGCAGGCGCATCTTGATGTCTCGGGTCGACAGCAAGACCTTCTGCCCTGGTTGGTATTCAGGTGCCTTGGACCGTCGAAGGTCCACCGTCATCCTGTGCCTGCGGAGCGCTCTTTGAAGCTGCCGGTGTGCTGAGTCCCAGATCCTCTCGCTCTCCCGGAACCAGTAGTCCACGGCTGGCACATCCGAAGGTTCCCTCTGTCACGTTTTCCGGTGTCCATAACATGAAGGAAACAGACCCAGCGCGCAGATCGACAAAAGACAGGGGTTTATTAACTTAAAACACAAACATAAACACGAGAACTAACACTACACAAAGACGCTACATAAAGACTTTACAGCGACGACGACCAGCCCCGAACTCTGGCAAAAGGCCTCTATATATACAAAACATAATCAGGATAAACATTAGGGACAGGTGAACAACAATTAGGAAACAATAGGAAAGGCGGGGCTGAAACAAAACACATGACATGACAAACAATGACATGACAATACAACCCCTGCCGAAAACTCCCCCTAGTGGCCCAACACAGGGCCTACACCCGTAACAATCATCATCAATAGGAGAAAAATAATTTTTTTCTGTGGACTGCCAGTTTAAGCTTGTATGCATTAGTTAATCTGGATCATTGATGGTATTCCATGGAAAGTTTCTTAGAAAGATGTTCAAAAAAGGTAGATAATAAGGACATGTATTTTGGTGAGGTTTAGCATGTTTTGACCAGAGAGGCAATATCACAGATATTATACAGAAGACAGCCACAACACAACCAGAGCCATTATGGTCTATCTAGTTTCTAACCCTGTAGCAAGCCCCACTGGCAGCATTAATACATGCATACATGCATACAGTGCTACTAGCATGGATTATACAGGATTTAGCCAGATCTGAAGAGCAATCCAATCCAAACATTGCTAAATAAAACGTCTATAAATTCACACTCTTGGAATATATATTAAAGAAAATCTACATTTCACAGTGTGTGAAAATGTTTGTATCTTGAGCGCTCCTGATATAAATTTACATATATGGAGGCTTACTAATTTGACTGTAAGTTTCCATTTGTGAAACTCAGTCATTTCATATTGATGACTTGAAAGAAGGCAATCAAAAATACTATAAATACATCAATTAAAACAATTATGTATTCAGTTAGGACAAAACATATGCCACAATATAAAAGAAGGAAGTTGATGCATTGCAATAGCTGAGCTGCATTACACAAAAATTTAACACTATCTGCCATTAGGAGATGCTTTTTCAATGATTCATTGTCATTTGAAGCTTTTGTATGGCATTTTGTGTGCATCATTAAACTGAAATCAACTATGCTAATTAAACTTGCTTTGCAATCTGGAAATGCAATTGGCATTTCATCAAAATATGCATGTGTTAATAAAAAAAATCTGTGGTACTAAACCTATGGAAGTCTCCCAGGATCAGTTTTTGCTTTAATAATAGAATGCCTGTATATTGACAGTGAATAAAAAGAAATTTCGTTCATTGAATAAATGAAATGTGCTTGCAGCCGAGAGTTCAGAAACAACAAGAGACAGCTCTGTCACAACTACAAAGGCAGACATGACAAGTAGGGACTCCAAGAGCTTGGAAATAACCACAGAACACTCCAGTCCAACTATATCATTTGAACCCCAACCAACTACTGATTCTGCCACAACAGCTGAGAGTTCAGAAACAACCACAGCCAACTCCCTTACAACTACAAATGCAGACATGACAAGTAGTGACTCTGCTACAACAACCAAGAATTTGGAAACAACCACAGAACACTCCAATTCAACTACATCAGTTGAACCCCAACCAAATACTGATTCTGCCACAACAACTGAGAGTTCAAAAACAACCATAGACAACTCTCTTACAACTACAAATGCAGACATGACAAGTAGTGAATCTGCCACAACAACCAAGAGTTTGGAAACAACTACAGAACACTCCATTCCAACTACATCATTCGAACCCCTACCAACTACTGATTCTGCCACAACAGCTGAGAGTTTAGAAACAACCACAGACAACTCTCTTACAACTACAAATGAAGACATGACCAGTAGTGTCTCTGCAACAACAACAACTGAGAGTTCAGAAACAACCACAGACAACTCCCTTACAACTATAAATGAAGACATGACCAGTAGTGTCTCTGCAACAACAACAACTGAGAGTTCAGAAACAACCACAGACAACTCCCTTACAACTATAAATGAAGACATGACCAGTAGTGTCTCTGCAACAACAACAGCTGAGAGTTTAGAAACAACCACAGACAACTCCCTTACAACTACACTAGATGTAACTATACCAACTACTAATTCTGCCACAACAGCTGAGAGTTCAGAAGCTACACCAGATGCAACTATACCAACTAGTGACTCTAGCACAACAGCTGAGAGTTCAAAAACAACCATAGACAACTCTCTTACAACTACAAATGCAGACATGACAAGTAGTGGCTCTGCCACAACAACAACTGAGAGTTCAGAATCAACCAGAGACAACTCTCTTACAACTACAAATGCAGACATGACAAGTAGTGGCTCTGCCACAACAACAACTGAGAGTTCAGAATCAACCAGAGACAACTCTCTTACAACTACAAATGCAGACATGACAAGTAGTGAATCTGCCACACCAACCAAGAGTTTAGAAACAACTACAGAACAGTCCATTCCAACTACATCATTTGAACCTCTACCAACTACTGATCCTGCCACAACAGCTGAGAGTTTAGAAACAACCACAGACAACTCTCTTACAACTACAAATGAAGACATGACAAGTAGTCTCTCTGCAACAACAACAACTGAGAGTTCAGAAACAACCACAGACAACTCCCTTACAACTACACTAGATGTAACTATACCAACTAGTAATCCTGCCACAACAGCTGAGAGTTCAGAAGCTACACCAGATGCAACTATACCAACTAGTGACTCTAGCACAACAGCTGAGAGTTCAAAAACAACCATAGACAACTCTCTTACAACTACAAATGCAGACATGACAAGTAGTGGCTCTGCCACAACAACAACTGAGAGTTCAGAATCAACCAGAGACAACTCTCTTACAACTACAAATGCAGACATGACAAGTAGTGGCTCTGCCACAACAACAACTGAGAGTTCAGAATCAACCAGAGACAACTCTCTTACAACTACAAATGCAGACATGACAAGTAGTGGCTCTGCCACAACAACAACTGAGAGTTCAGAATCAACCAGAGACAACTCTCTTACAACTACAAATGCAGACATGACAAGTAGTGGCTCTGCCACAACAACAACTGAGAGTTCAGAATCAACCAGAGACAACTCTCTTACAACTACAAATGCAGACATGACAAGTAGTGAATCTGCCACACCAACCAAGAGTTTAGAAACAACTACAGAACAGTCCATTCCAACTACATCATTTGAACCTCTACCAACTACTGATCCTGCCACAACAGCTGAGAGTTTAGAAACAACCACAGACAACTCTCTTACAACTACAAATGAAGACATGACAAGTAGTCTCTCTGCAACAACAACAACTGAGAGTTCAGAAACAACCACAGACAACTCCCTTACAACTACACTAGATGTAACTATACCAACTAGTAATCCTGCCACAACAGCTGAGAGTTCAGAAGCTACACCAGATGCAACTATACCAACTAGTGACTCTAGCACAACAGCTGAGAGTTCAAAAACAACCATAGACAACTCTCTTACAACTACAAATGCAGACATGACAAGTAGTGGCTCTGCCACAACAACAACTGAGAGTTCAGAATCAACCAGAGACAACTCTCTTACAACTACAAATGCAGACATGACAAGTAGTGGCTCTGCCACAACAACAACTGAGAGTTCAGAATCAACCAGAGACAACTCTCTTACAACTACAAATGCAGACATGACAAGTAGTGGCTCTGCCACAACAACAACTGAGAGTTCAGAATCAACCAGAGACAACTCTCTTACAACTACAAATGCAGACATGACAAGTAGTGAATCTGCCACACCAACCAAGAGTTTAGAAACAACTACAGAACAGTCCATTCCAACTACATCATTTGAACCTCTACCAACTACTGATCCTGCCACAACAGCTGAGAGTTTAGAAACAACCACAGACAACTCTCTTACAACTACAAATGAAGACATGACAAGTAGTCTCTCTGCAACAACAACAACTGAGAGTTCAGAAACAACCACAGACAACTCCCTTACAACTACACTAGATGTAACTATACCAACTAGTAATCCTGCCACAACAGCTGAGAGTTCAGAAGCTACACCAGATGCAACTATACCAACTAGTGACTCTAGCACAACAGCTGAGAGTTCAAAAACAACCATAGACAACTCTCATACAACTACAAATGGAGACATGATAAGTAGTGACTCTGCCACAACAACCAAGAGTTTGGAAACAACCACCGACAACTTTATTTCAACTACATCATTTGAACCCCAACCAACTATTGATCCTGCCACAACAACCAAGAGTTTGGAAACAACCACAAACAACAACATTCCAACTACAACACTTCAAACCCAATCAACTACTAATTCTAGTTCAACAACCCCAGAAACCTCTGATGCATCCACATCACTAGCCACAACAACAGGTGCCAGGGAAACAACCACTACAACTACTACTACAAAGCCACCAATAATATGTGAAAATGGCGGAACTCCAACAGCCAATGGCTGTTACTGCCCCCCTGGTTTTACAGGAAGGTATTGCCACAATCTAGAAAATGAATTCCCAGTTTCAGGTATCTTAAAATCTTTCTTGTACATTTGACAGTTTTAAATACAAATAGTTTGATATTTTGAGAGTAGTGCCAGTTCCAAAACACAAAAATAATTTGTTGTTGATTGTAGTTTGGAAATAATTTACATCATACTTACTTACTCCAATTTTTTTCAGGTACAATTGAAAGGACAGCCGTTGCTGAAATAGAAATAAACAAGGAATATATCCCTCAATACCAAAATACATCCTCACAAGAATATAAAAATTTTGTACAAGACTTCAGAGTTCAGGTAAATTATAAAGACTGTATCCACCACTTAATTATTTTTCAAATTAGCTCTTAAATGTATGTTTCAGTACTGACAGTCGTTACAATGTTGTAAATGTGTTTGTGTAGAGAGGCCCTGTATACAATTGATATTAACATAAGCCTTGATTGCTTAACTCACTTGTGACCGCTTGTGATTGCACTACTCGAGGGTTGGTAAATGCACCTAAAGCAGTTGGTATTGGATGGCATTTCCTAATTTGACCATGCCACATTTTGTGCAGTGCCTGCTGTGCTAAACATGCGCTTTACTCATCAATCAAACAAGCAGAAAATAGAAGGAATTAAGAAAATGTAAAAGTTTAGTTTCTCAACTGAGAATATTAGTTACTGAATGCTATGGATTGTAGGCACTACCCTCAGTGTTCAGGCATTTCCCTTAAAGTTCAAATACAGTGCTAATGAACATATCTAATGAATTAATACATTGCCAAAAATATGGTAAATGTATTTGCACTGACACTGGTAAGCATACATGAGGCAAATTCATTGCCACTATATGCACCCTGGAGCACCTCTAAATGTGCTTTTTTGTGAACTGATTGCAATTTGTCTGCAAGGCACATATGACCCCTTATACTTAGCACTGTCCACTTGTGATATAATCAATCAAGTTGCATACTACTACTGTTTGGAACATCTGGACAGTTCCCTGCCAGCCCTGGAGAGGGAGCTGGCAGGTGAATCTTGGAAGACTGCTTGTCTGTGTGTTTCCCTGCCCATTGTTCTCATTCCTGATTGTGTCACCTGTATCCAATTAGCCCTAATGTTTAGCCATATAAATAGGGATCCTTTTGTATTTGTCAGTCATTGTTCCATGTTCTAGGTTCTGTCTGTGAGGTTTTATTAGTGTATGTCTTAGAGTTAGGTTCGTCTTCCCCCTGTATTGTGTGTATGTGAATAAAGCAGTGCTTCGCTGAATCCCACATATGGGTCTATCATCCATGGCGTGCAGGCACGTGCACACAGCACCACGGGGGTCCGGGTTTGAGCCCCGCATGGGGCGGGGGTGCCCGGACGTGACAACTGCCAGTTATAAACTGTGCCTCAAATAACCTTTCTTAATCTAAGAAATCAGTGTTGGCATCACTTGTCTCCAAGTTTTAATGAACTTGACAAGAATGTCATATGTTTTTTTACAGATGATACCATACTACAAAGCCAAGATTGAAAACTTCTTAAATATAACAAATATAACACTGAGGTATATTTGTTCTTTTGTACAACTACATTGAACAATTATATACAAATAAAATACTACATTATATAACTGGTTTGAAATGAAACTCTGAAAACAAATATTTTAGATACACTAAATGCTCTTAAAATCTCTTTAAACCACAGTGGTGGAAATTCTTTCATGGGCCGAATGCAGAGCAAGTGGGTAAAGATGGAAGTATCAATTTCTGAAAAGTAAGTATCTTTCAAACACAAATTCAGGGTTTGAAAAAAGTACTTATATTCTTACGAATTCCACATTATGTCTCATAATTCATGTTTCATGTTGATTATCTGCTTACCTTTATCCAGTTTTGTCTCCAGTGTGAAGGTTAAGCATGATATTGTTGTGAAAATTGAAAACAACAATGTAAACGAAGTCTATAATGAGGTCTATAAGTCTATTGAAAATGCTGTTGAATCAGTTACAGACTGTAATTCCACATCCACTGGTATGTTTTCTTTATTGTGCCATCTACAGGTACATCTCAATAAATTAGAATGTTGTGGAAAAGTTCATTTATTTCAGTAATTCAACTCAAATTGTGAAACTTGTGTATTAAACAAATTCAATGCACACAGACTGAAGTAGTTTAAGTCTTTGGTTCTTTTCATTGTGATGATTTTGGCTCATATTTAACAAAAACCCACTAATTCACTATCTCAACAAATTAGAATAAGGTGACATGCCAATCAGCTAATCAACTCAAAACACCTGCAAATGTTTCCTTAGCCTTCAAAATGGTCTCTCAGTTTGGTTCACTAGGCTACACAATCATGGGGAAGACTGCTGATCTGACAGTTGTCCAGAAGACAATCATTGACACCCTTCACAAAGAGGGTAGCCACAAACATTCATTGCCAAAGAAGCTAGCTGTTCACAGAGTGCTGTATCCAAGCATGTTAACAGAAAGTTGAGTGGAAGGAAAAAGTGTGGAAGAAAAAGATGCACAACCAACCAAGAGAACCGCAGCCTTATGAGGATTGTCAAGCAAAATCCATTCAAGAATTTGAGTGAACTTCACAAGGAATGGACTGAGGCTGGGGTCAAGGCATCAAGACACACACAGACGTGTCAAGGAATTTGGCTACGGTTGTTGTATTCCTCTTGTTAAGCCACTCCTGAACCGCAGACAATGTCAGAGGTGTCTTACCTGGGCTAAGGAGAAGAAGGACTGAACTGTTGCCCAGTGGTCCAAAGTCCTCTTTTCAGATGAGAGCAAGTTTTGTATTTCATTTGGAAACCAAGGTCCTAGAGTCTGGAGGAAGGGTGGAGAAGCTCATAGCCCAAGTTGCTTGAATTCCAGTGTTAAGTTTCCACAGTCTGTGATGATTTGGGGTGCAATGTCATCTGCTGGTGTTGGTCCATTGTGTTTTTTGAAAACCAAAGTCACTGCACCCGTTTACCAAGAAATTTTGGAGCACTTCATGCTTCCTTCTGCTGACCAGCTTTTTGAAGATGCTGATTTCATTTTCCAGCAGGATTTGGCACCTGCCCACACTGCCAAAAGCACCAAAAGTTGGTTAAATGACCATGGTGTTGGTGTGCTTGACTGGCCAGCAAACTCACCAGACCTGAACCCCATAGAGAATCTATGGGGTATTATCAAGAGGAAAATGAGAAACAAGAGACCAAAAAATGCAGATGAGCTGAAGGCCACTGTAAAAGAAACCTGGGCTTCCATACCACCTCAGCAGTGCCACAAACTGATCACCTCCATGCCACGCCGAATTGAGGCAGTAATTAAAGCAAAAGGAGCCCCTACCAAGTATTGAGTACATGTACAGTAAATGAACATAATTTCCAGAAGGCCAACAATTCATTAAAAATGTTTTTTTTAATTGGTCTTATGAAGTATTCTAATTTGTTGAGATTGGTGAATTGGTGGGTTTTTGTTAAATGTGAGCCAAAATCATCACAATTAAAAGAACCAAAGGCTTAAACTACTTCAGTCTGTGTGCATTGAATTTATTTAATACACGAGTTTCACAATTTGAGTTGAATTACTGAAATAAATGAACTTTTCCACGACATTCTAATTTATTGAGATGCACCTGTATATTTCAATGTTTAGAAATGATTTTTATTTAAAACAAAAAAAAAGAAAAGGGAAGAACCTTAAAATATTTTTCCGACTCCAGCATGCCCAAACTTTACTGTTACTGATGCCGAGGTCAACAAAACTGAACTGAATGGAAAAGGTACTTTAACACATTTCTTTTATACAGAAAAGTATTAAAATCATCTCTATAATAATAATGTATTTGAATTGTATGATGACATGACACTTCCTTTATTGTTAGAGTACTGTGATCAAGTTACCGCAATGCTTCCTGAAGAGTACCGTCAGTATTTCACTAATGCTACTGTGATGGGTAAACTAGCATGTATCAATCCATGCCATCCTGATCATCCTTTTCCAAAGATATGCATGAACAAAGGTACCTGTGAGGTTTCCAAGCAAGGACCAGCCTGCTAGTGAGTACTTTTTTGTAAATGATCTTGTGACAGTGCTAATGCTAAAATTACTGGTATAATTTGTATTTATTCTATCTTGCAAACATGCTGGTGTGAAAACAGTTTTAAAATGTTAAAATAGTAGTTGTAGAAATTTTGATGAGTGCTTAGTCCTGTGTCATTTTGTGCTTTTTAGCTGCCTTCAGACAGATGCAAATTGGTATCTTGGAGAAGACTGCAAGTACCAAGTTCACAAAGTGGGCTTCTATACTGGAATGGCAGTCGTTGCTGCAGTTTTAATAATAGCTATAGCAGTGCTTTCGGTATATGTCTGGCTTAATAAAAGAAAAGAGAAGAGGTATGAAGTTTGTGTCTTTATATCTTATATTATTTGAATGTTAATGATATACAAATTACTTTTTTGCATATGTACATCACATTACGACCACCTTATTTCACTTGTTAAACAGGAATAAAGACAATAAGGAAGCTCTTGTGAATCAGTGGATAGATGATGACTTTGAGTGGCCCTCACAAAAAAGACCAAACACATCTTTTTCAGGTACCAGCATGCACGTATATCAAGTTATTAATTTTTTTTCTGCCATGGCACGGCTATGAAGTATTCATTTCTAACTATTATAATAAATATACATTATTAATTCGGGTTTTGTGTTATAACAATAGCTGGTCTCATACAGAACATATCTGTCCTCAGTAATTTTGTTGTGACCACTACTATGGGTTAAATGAATGACATCCCTGTTGTATTGCAGTTTTTAATGAAACCTATGATAATCCTGCACAATCAAATCAGAACTTCAGTCAGAGTACCACACCTCACAGAACAACCTCTTCCACACACCCTTCTTCCCCCGAAGTCAATCTGCCTCAAAAGGAAATTCCACTCCAGTCTCTGCACAACATTTACCCAGTAAGTACAGAAAGATCTACAATCTCAAATAAATTTATATGACAGTTAGTAGTAATAAAGTAATGAACCTTGAAGTAGTAAATCTAGGTGGAACAGTTGAAGCTTATCAGATTATGAGTAAAACAGCTTCATGATTGAAAGATAAGATCTATCACCAACACTGTAAAAAAAAATGTCGTAAAAAAAGGGTCAAATCACTGGCAGCAGCGGCTGCCAAACAAAAACCGTAAAATTAAAGTAAAATACGTTCATTCAAATAAAGTGCAAAAACAATAATTTTACATACATTTTTATTAAATATTTTACAGAAAAACACTTTTGTTTTACAGGTTTTCCCTGAACAATTATGATCAAACACCATCAATAAAGTGACAGCATCAAAAGTTTTAAAGAGAAACACTGTAATTCTATGGATTTTTCCTTTATTATTATGAACTACCACCTTGAATAAAGTGACACATTAAATATTTTGTAGAGAAAGTGTTATTTTATTCATTTTTCCTTTTATTATTAAGAACCAAAACCTTCAATAAAATGTCAAGACATGCTCAAAATTGTAAATTTAACAGTTTTATTTTTACAATAAAAAACAAAAATTTAGTTTAAAAATTACAGTACCAATGTTACATGAAATTTATTTAACATTTATTATTCACTGTACTGATTAAAAAAATTAAATTATTATAATATATAAGCTTTAGGATATCTGTGAAACATTTTCAGCTAAAACAAAACTGATGCATGTACAAGAATTTTTTCACAAACAGTTCTTCAAAGCCCCCAGGATGAATTGAAAAACTAATAATGGCATTTCTCCAAGTTAATAAGGTTAATCTCATGAAATCATTTGATTTCATTATTGAAATCACCTTTGAAACAAGTGGAGAAAAGACAATTTGTGCTGTTTTTAGCTTTTTTAGAGAAAAAATAAATTTTTTTTTTAAATATTTCATTTAATTTGTCTTTAACAACATTTGACATTAGATATACTTCTATGTGAAAAAAGAGCACTGTAAGTTTTGAGAGTTGCTTTCGGCTGCTCCCTGTTCGGGGTCGCCACAGCGGACCAACTAGTCCGCACAACAACTTGGCAAATGTTTTACGCCGGATGCCCTTCCTGACGCAACCCTCCCATTTTTCGGGGCTTGGAACCGGCACTGCATCCAGTGGCTGGGGTTGAGGCATTGGCTGGAATCGAACCCGGGCCTTCCGCATATAACCGAGTAACCTACCACTGAGCCACCAACTGTAAGTTTTGAGAGTACTAGTTATTAAATGTTGTTAGATACTTCTGACATTTCATGTAAGCCAAGAATTTTGGATCCAGATTTTCAGAACACATCTGATACCATACTGAGTCATAAAATTCACATAAAAATGAAAATTCTGACATCATGTACTTCATGTCTTCTCCAACCTGTATCACTCTCTTTTCTCTGTGAAACAAAGATATTATAAATAATTTTGGCAACCAAAATGTTTCAGTGCCCATTGACTTGCATTGTACAAAAACACTTACACATTTAGCAAAACTTCCTATTAGCTCCACAGAAGAGTCATACAGGTTTGTAACGACAAAGTAAATTTTCAGGTAAATGACAGTTTTTAATTGTTGTGTAAACTATTCCTATAGTTCACATCTGTAAAACATGCTTGTATTTTCTGGACTATAAGTTATTATAAGTGGGTTCCACCCCCCATCTGAAACAAAAGAATGCAACTTATATGAATGCTATTATTGGCAAGCAGGCAAAATAAGTTATGCATATGTTCACACAGATATAGGTGAAAAATAAATTAGTTGCATCATTGTTACTCTGACATTTCAGCTTCCTCATTCCAACACTAATATACAGGCTACACCAAGCACAATCTTTTCCGGATTCCAAAATACCAGAATCATTATCATTGATGACAGCAAAATGAAAGACTCCACAGAGGATAACAAGTGAAAGTAATCATTTATTTTGACAAATTTGTTTAGGCTTGCCCTAGAGTGAGTAGACAACATGCTGAAGGTCAAAAGGTACAACCATCCTCATTCATTGTCTACCACTTATCCGAACTACACTTGGGTCACGGGGAGCCTGTGCCTATCTCAGGCGTCATAGAGCATCAAGGCAGGATACACCCTGGACGGAGCGCCAACCCATCGCAGGGCACACACACACACTCTCATTCACTCACGCAATCACACACTACGGACAATTTTGAGATGCCAATCAACCTACAATGCATGTCTTTGGACTGGGGGAGGAAACCGGAGTACCCGGAGGAAACCCCCGAGGCACGGGGAGAACATGCAAACTCCACACACACATGGCGGAGGCGGGAATCGAACCTCCAACCCTGGAGGTGTGAGGCTAACCACTAAGCCACCGTGCCCCCCAAAGGTACAACCATCATGAGTTTAATCCAAGGGCATTGTGAAGCTCAATTCTTTGTGACCATCATAGCAGGCTTTACAAGAGATCTTATGTCAAGAGAGAACCAAATATCTTGTGAACATGACAGTTAGCAAGAAGCATGGGTTAAAGATGGATTACTTTTCTAAAAACCTTTCTGTACCCCAGAAGAAAGTAAGTCATTTCCATCTTTAAAATTAACAAAGAGATTTATTTTTCATACTTCTTTTATGTACTGCAGTATATATTTACTTGTGATGGACTTGTCTCTCTCTTGGGTGTCTATTCTCCTCAAACATTTTTTTCAAATGCTTGATCTGAAAGAAAAGAAAAAGAAAATGAACAATAGTTTATTTAGCAGCTTTCAGTGGTACAAAATGTAATGTGAAAATACTCATTAAGAAACAGGAAGTTACACATGCATCAGCAGGTTTGGGTAAAATTTAGCATCACTCCATGAGTCTGTTTAGTGTAACTATCGCCACTTACTATAAATATTTGTGCAGTTAAATGAAGAAAAAAAAAAAAAAACACACACCACACACTATATTTTATATATATAAAAATGAGTGTTATATATACACAAACACACAAAATCTTTACAGCAGACAGGTTCATGGTAAAGCACCTGTCTGCAAGCATCATTACAGTGTAAACTGATGAACATTTGGACATACACAATCATACTTGAAACAGACAGCAATAAATCTAGAACTCTATCTATGTCTTTTGTTTCACAAATGAGAATTAATTGTGGGTTGAACTGTACTTTTAAAGTGGAGCCTTTGTGCAGATTTTGCAAAAACTGTATGTTCACATGCATTTCCTTCCACGTAAAGGCAATTGTCAATCATAAAGAAAACAAATAAAATGAACGTGCCGACGAACTGCCAATAATATGGCCACTAGTGTGCACACTACCCATTTACTGACTTAATATTAGTATGGAATGAACACTCACTGACTCTGAAGATCATGTGTCAAGAGACTTTCTTTCCCACTGGGTCAAGGGGGGCAAACAAACACACACACAACAATATTAATATCAATGTTAACAGATACATGCAAGTGCAAAAGTTTACTAACCCACTCCATGAAAAAAAAAAAAAAAATTCTGAGACTGAAAGTACCGCGATCAACAGTAGATAGATAATGAGTGTAACCAGTGGTGGCCGGTCAATAGGGGGCTTGTTTCAATTTGTCCCCGGACCCGCCCACTTTTGTTGTTAGCGAATCAATATTGTGTTTATATATTTGGCCTCATGTGATTGGACCATTCTCAACAAGGTTCATTACCGCTCAGCAGATGGTCAGTTAACGGGCAGGTACTGATTAATGTGCAAGCGAAATATTTCGAGATGAAAGAAAATTCGCTTATATCTTTACAAAAATATTATATCTTTTTTGACTGCTATTCTCTGCATAAATTCAAATAGTAACCCACACAGCAGCCACGGATTCAACCACAGCCTCTTTCGTTTAATTCGCCGTCTTTTCAGGCAAAGAATGACACGAAAAAACATTTAAAAATAGCAAAAAATTTATTGTGGTTATAGGATCATCCATTTTTCCCCAACTCAGTGTCTGTTGGGGCAGGGTGAATATGGCAGCTATTTTTCATAAAATTCTAAATCCAATGGCCAACTTGTTTGTTAGCTTTTGTTGTCGTTCGTCTGTGCGGTGTGAAGTCAACTCATTAAAAGCTCCTTTACTTTTTGAGTTCGTTTCATCTAAAACCTAGCTGACAATATTACCCCATACTAGCAACACACAGTAACATTAGCTGGTATATGTGCCCTCTTTAACACATTTTATCTTGATGTAGCAGTAAGTTAGACAAATAATATATGAAATAAAAAAGTAAATTACCTTCTGCAGGTTACAGTATATCCGCTGATAAAGTATGTGCCCATATTTCTTTTTTCTTTCTCCATTGACATCCTCCAACAAACGAGTCGCTCAAAATGCAAATGCAGCAGACTCTGACTCCAACAGTTGTATTTTAAAATTAGTCAGGTAAAGGCGCGCTCGACTGTGATTGGCCAGATTCCTGGATGACAATGAGATTAACCAATCATGCTCAAAGCAAGGTGTAGAGACCGCTAATAGTGTGGTGACGTAACTATAGGACAAATTAATTGTTTTGAAAGAATGAATGTTTAGTTATTTTAGTTTAACAAATCCTTGATTTTTTTTCTTTACAACAGTGATTAGTAATCCTGGCCCAGGAAGGGAAGCCACTCAGTTCAGTTATTGGGTTTGTTAAATAAGTGCACAAAACTGTGGTGCTTTCCTCTTTACTGTGTTGTGTGTTATACAACCTGTTGGTTTTGGTTTAAGCCTCTATCCTCATAATTCCATACAAGTTAAAATATTTGTATAAAGACTTTTATTTCACCACAGGAGTACTCTAAGGCAATGATTCTCAGTTCCAGTTCTGCACATTTTGCATGTCTCCTTTATTTAACCCACCTGACTGACAGTGGGTAGGCAAGCCTGCAACCTTTAGTTTTGGATTGAACTACTTTTTAGAGTTTACACTCTTTTATAAGAGGAGTCACAGACTTTTTGCAATAGGTGGGATTCAGTTAATGGCACATCTCATTCATATGGTATCCATAAACAGTAGGGCTGCAGCTATCGATTGTTTTAGCAATTGAATATTCTACTGATTATTCCATCGATTAATCGGATAAGAAGTACTTTTTCTTTATTAAAGAGGAATACTACATATGCAAGAGAAAATAAGACAGGTCTCTTAAAATTAACAACCAAGTTGTTTCCTATTTAGAAAAATGAAAATAAAATCTGAACCCATTTAGTGCATTTAATTGACATATTGCATTCAAAATGCAAATACAAATATAGAAATAAAAAAAATTTATTACTTAAAAAACCTAAACATTTTACAACCTAAAACAAAATAATAATAATAATAATAATAATAATAATAATAATAATAATAATAATAATAATAATAATACCTAAACATTGCATTTATGTTGTGCAACTTAACTTTCAAGTTTCAGTGTAACTACAGCTCAAGCAGGACATAAGCCTTTACTGTCTTCCTGAAAGACTTTGTGGCTTTTGGAAGAGGCAAAAATTAGTGGACAGGAAGGTAACTTGGAACAAGAACAAGAGACCATAAACATAAAATAAGGAAAAACAGATTTGTCTGTAACATGAAATTATAGTTATTTGTAAAATAAACCCTCTTAAATGTCTATCTACATACTGGTGTGTGTGTGTGAGTGACAGAGAGAGAGTGAGGCTATCAACATGAATGATGCTTAGGCTTTTACAAAACTTAGCTAAATTAGGGACATCATAACTAGCAACCGTACTGATTTACGGTCTTAAATAGTCATGACATGTAGCCACAATCTACATACATTTTTATGGGCCTTAATTTCAACTAGCAGTCATATTGATTTAAGCTAAGTGCGAACGCTAACATTAGCTTGTGTTGACTCTGTGGACTGTGTGTTTTCAAATGATATATTGAAGTATTGAACTTGTACTGTTGTGGTAAACCAGTTCAATCTTACAGTAATCACACTGTACAGAGTTTTCTTTCTGTTTTAGTTTGAAATGATCCCAAACTTTGAAAACTTTCTGCCGTTTTCTTTGGCCTGAATCTTTTCTCCCCGAGTTTAGCGGGTTGTGCGTCAGTAATAATGGTCCGTGGGGAAACGCAGTGCTCTGTGTGTAGTTACAGTAAATGGACTAAATGAAGCTTTGAGGCAACTAATTTGCCTCGATGATTTTTTATATTCGAATTACTTGAGTTACTCGAGGAATCGTTGCAGCCCTAATAAACAGTGACTGACTGTCGCACAACTGAGTATTGAAATTCAATTATGTCAAGGTTGTAATGTAATTGGTTATCAAGGCACACATAATCCAAGTTGACCATTATTCTTTCATCAACCTTGTATCTCCCAAAAACAAGAGGAATATTTGTAATATTTTCTGAATGAACTGAACTGAATGTGTCAGATAAGAGAAACACACAACATGTGCAGAACATGGGTTAGGGTTAGGTGAGGTTAAGGTAAGGTGTTGATTTCAGTGGTTAGCCCATTAGTGTAGCCTATGGGAATTTGTAAACTGAAATAAAACTTCTCACTGCATAAAGTAACTGTAGATACACTGTAATGTATCTCTATGAAAATATCCATTTTGTCTGGTACTTGAACAACTAGAGTTGTCAAATACCCAAAACAGTCTTCTATCAGCCAAGAAGTTGTCTGAGAAAAGCTAGAGAAGAACAGAAGCAGCAGACAAAGTGATGATGATAAAAATGAGCAGAGTTTATCGAATAATCTTCGTTGAATATGTTTCAATGATTACACTCCGTCAGACCTTCACATAGAAGTGCTATTATACCACAAGCAAAACAATGGAAAATCACTGCTTCACAACATCATCCTGTGACGCTAAAAACCTGGATATGGAGACATTCTATTATCTCTTACTCAACGTAATAACTATCCCTTGAAAACACACAGTCATATGATTAGACCAATAAAAAAAGAAGGAAAATAATAATAAAACAGTAATAAAATATAAAAATAATGCAAATGACAAATAATTAAATGATTATTAATTAAATGGTAAATTACATAAATGCCTAATGATTATAACTGATGATATGATTAATTACCTGAATAAATGAATGAAAAATAAATGCATATAAAACACAACACAAATGGTTGCTTGTTCAAAGCAGCACACACCCAGGTAACAAAATATCCTCAGATGCTTCAAAGAGCTATATAAATACACTTTAAAAGACATACTTCCTCATTGTCATTTATTAATGTTAATCCACTGTCAACATTTTATTTTCAGCATCATTCGAAGTCAGTGTACATTGACTCCCCCTCCCACCCCCCCTCCTCTCCTCCTCCTCCTCCTCCTCCTCCTCCTCCTACCAACCCCCTCCCCCTCCCAATCCACTCCTCCCCCTCCCAATCCACTCCCAACCCTCACCCCTTCAACCCCCTCCCCCTCCCAATCCACTCCCCCTCCCAATCCACTCCCCCTCCCCCCACGTTTTCAGGTCAAACCATGCACATGGCGCATGATCAATAGCGTGACCACAGTTTTACCTTTGACTAATTAGGCATTTCTACTCGTTCCACATTATTCAGATTTTCGCAAGTGGAGATGAAGGTAAGAAATATATCATTTTACAATACATATAATATTGGAACTTATTGACCGTTGTGTCATAAATTTAATGTCAGCGAAACTAAGTAATCAGCATGTAACTTGGGAGTATAAGTATAAGCATATCTTTGGGAGTAAAAGTTTTTTTTCCTACAGGTGAGGATATGAAAAACTCTTCTTCGGGTCATTGCTTCAGAACGCTGCTTGCATTCGACGCCGACGACAGCCTCGGCCTTTTGGTTAGTTACATTCACATTTTGTTCGCGCTAACATTATTAAGTGAGCTGTAGATCTAGCGCTAGCTGGCTAAATAATCAGCACGTTTTGGCCGTGAAAGTAGCTGCGAATAAACGTATTATTTCATGGTTTATGAACATTTTAACGTAATAATTATTTATTGCCGTGTCTCGTGTTTAATTTATTATCTGAACTTACAGAGGACAATTACATGTGCTGTTTTTTCTTTTTTGTTTGTTTTTCCCCCAGCAGGTGAGAAACTCCTCATCGGGCCATTTTTCCAACAGTTGAGGATAGCTACTTCCACTTTATCTCATGTTTCTGACGATAACCGCCACAGCCTTTGGTATGTTGCATCTCACATGTGCAAACTTACACTGAACATGTGAGCGGACTATAATGGCATATGATATGCAAAAGTTTACATGCCGCTCATGTGTTATGTCATTGAAAAGTATAAAAAGCTATGTTGATCATCAGATTCTACATAGACATGAGACAAATAGTTTCTTTCCATGTTGCTTTTCACATTGCAAACAAAAATTCACTAAGTACAGGGCTTTAAAAGCTCATGTCTATCGTTCCCACAACTGCCCTGTTTCACAGTTGGATGAGACACAGAGGTCATTTGTATGTAATGATGTTAATTGTAAGAAGCAATGCATAAATCTGAGCGAGCTTCTTGCACACCTCAAGATACATTTGAGTAAGCATGAGTTAGTTCATTGCCCATTCAGCAATTGTAGCAAGGTGTTTAAAGTGAAGTCATCATTTACATCCCATGTTTCAAGAACACATGGACACCAAACTGATATAAATCCTGCAGTCACATTCTCTGAGCCATCTGTGTCTTCTCAAATTGAAACCGATGAAACTGAAATGCAAAGTCAAAATCAGTCTCAGGTTACAGAAGACATTGATATTAGGTCTTTGTACATGAGAAATCTGTGCATGTTTTACATGCAACTACAGGCAAAATATCTTGTTCCATCATCGACTATTCAAATGATTGCTGAAGAGATAAATGGCTTGAATGACATTTGTCATCAGTACACAAAAGACAAGATTAAAGAGACACTTAGAGTGAATACGAACATGTCTTATACAGAGATTGATTCAGTTTTTCAGAGTCTTCAGGAAAGTGATTTGCATGCTGCATGTAGCTCTCATCTGTCCATTGATTATAGGAGAAGGCTGTATTTTCAGAAGAACTTTGCATATGTTCATCCACAAAATGTTTACCTGGGCACCAATGAACATAGAAGGGACTGTTCTGCACAATACATACCTCTTCCTGACACTTTAAGAGCTATTCTAAAAGAGCCTGTTGTGTGGCAAGAGTGTGTTAAGTCTCAAAATCCTCTAGTTTCTGACGGCATCTTAAATGATATTTGCGACGGCTCAATCTTCAAATCCAGTGAGCTATTTTTGCAAACTGGTGGTGTAATTCTAAAACTGATCATGTATCAGGATGCTTTTGAAGTTGTCAACCCACTTGGGTCAGCAAGGAAGAAACAAAAGGTTATTGGAGTATACGTTACACTTGCTGACTTTGAGCCACTCTGTCGTTCCAGTATTGACAATATGCAGTTAGTACTGTTGTGCAAAGAGACAGACTTTAAATCCTTTGGTCAGGACAAAGTGTTTTCTAGAATGTTGTCAGACCTGAGACAGCTTGAAGAACATGGTATTATGAACACTTCTGGTCATGTGGTTCGAGCAACAATAATATCTATTGTAGGTGACAACTTGGGGTCACACTGCATTGGTGGCTACACACAGAATTTCAGCACCTCAAAGTACTTCTGTAGGTATTGTGAGGTACAAAGAGATCAAATAGACAATGTGAGTCATAGCTTTACTGTACGCACAGTTGATGCCTACAATGAAGCAGTGCAGTTATTGAAGCAAAGTGATGTGGATGATGTCAAAGGAATATATTGTGATTCAGTCTTTAACTCTCTGAATTATTTCCATGTATGTCAGCCAGGCCTTCCTCCATGCATAGGTCATGACTTGTTTGAGGGAGTTGTAGCTTATGACTTAGTGATTTACTTGTGCTATTTTGTAAAGGTCAAGCATTGGTTCACATACATTCAGCTGAACAGGCGAATCGCACAGTTAGCCTACAAGGACTCAGATTCCTGTCTGGTGAATGAAAAAGGCAGTACTATAGGTGGCCAAGCAGCTGAGAACTGGTGTCTCCTTAGACTTCTGCCTGTCATCATTGGTGACAAAGTTGATCCTCATGACGCAGTGCGGCAACTAGTGATCACTTTGAAAGAACTTGTGCAACTGGTGTGTGCACCCACAATCACCACTGCCCAGATTGCTTACCTGAATGTTGTTGTGGTTGAATATCTAGAAACAAGGAAAGCACTGTTCTTCTGATCATTTAAAACCCAAGCACCACTATCTTCTCCATTATGCATCATTGATCCTCAAATTTGGCCCCCTAATACGGCTATGGACAATGAGGTTTGAGAGTAAACATTCATACTTCAAGAGGTGTGTGAGGAGGATACAAAATTTTAAGAATTTATGCCAATCTCTTGCAAACCAGCACCAACTCCTCCAAACAACCATTGGCTTGAACTCTTTTTTTGCACCAGTATTGAGGTAAAAAAAACTCAAGTCCCTACCATGGTCACCTGTATAGTGATGCAATACAGTTGAAGCCCACATGATTACAGAATCAGATTCTGTGTCCACTGAGGTAAACTTTAAGGGCACCCTTCACAAAAAGGGATCTTTTCTCTGCTTAAAATGGGAATCTGATGACTCAATCAAGTTTGGTCAAATCAAGCTTATCTTGATCAAACATGACAAAGAGGTGTGCTTTCTGTTGACACCATACACTTCAATGTATCTGGCAGAATATGGACTTTATGAAGTCAAAAATGCAGATGGGGATATGCACTGTATAAATGCAGAAGACTGCCTGGATTTCTACCCATTGCCTCTGTACAGTCTGAAAGTAGAAGCCCTGACAGTGTAAAGAATGGGTGCAAAGGTGCATATGGATGTGTTAATTCTAAGCCAGTGCTTCCAGCTGGTGAAACCACACAACTGCAAAAACAAGAAGAGCTAATAAAGATGTTTAACAACCAAGACAAAGATTCAAAGAAAATGGAAAAATTGATGTTGGAGACATTTCCATCACAGAGGAAAGACATATTGTCAGGACTAAAGGAGACAGAAGAGATCTTAAAGGAATGGCCTTTCCTCTTCCAGGAAGCTGTAATGAGGATTCATTTCAGAGAACTAACAGGCATCCAGATTGATGGCAGTTTTAATGAGTCCACTGCAACTAAGTTTCTAAGAAGGTACTTTCAGTTTGTTAAAACTGTGCCATCCAGCAGAGAAAGCACAATTCTGAGCCAAACTCTGGAAGGAGGTGATGTAAATTGTGCGGCTGTTCTGATGCTTCTAGCCCATTTCAGCGAACAGCAAGACAAGTTGTTGATGACACTCATTGCAGCTGATGTTGATACCACCAAACTACCATGGACACCCTGCATTGTGGTAAGTTGCGCATTTATTTATTTATTTATTTATATATTTCAATTGGTTGAACTTAATTTTACTTCATTTGTTTATATGTGATGGGCCAGGAGGAGTGTACTATACACTTCAATACCAATATGCTTGGTGCTGAAGTAGTCATGTAACAGATTTTTTTCTGTCTTGTTTTAATTTTCAGTATTAGCACTATTTAAAAAATGAATCCAACTAAAAAGTGTGTGTAACACTGCTCCTGGCTTACTTTAATCTCATTGGATCAATACACCTGAAGCAAGATATTTACTGTATTTACTTCATTCATACTCTGCTTAAATTCTGTGTGATAGGAAAATATCAGCGAGATTCTGTGTGATAGGAAAATATCAGCGAGAATCAAGGGGAAGGTGTACAGGACAGTGGTGAGACCGGCCATGCTGTATGGTTTAGAGACAGTGTCACTGAGGAAGAGACAGGAGTCAGAGCTAGAGGTAGCAGAGCTGAAGATGTTGAGGTTCTCTTTGGGAGTGACAAGATTGGACAGGATTAGGAATGAGTACATCAGAGGGACAGCTATTGGTGGCTCAGTGGTAGGTTACTCGCCTATCATGCGGAAGGCCCGGGTTCGATTCCAGCCAATGCCTCAACCCCAGCCACTGGATGCAGTGCCGGTCCCAAGCCCGGAAAAATGGGAGGGTTGCGTCAGGAAGGGCATCCGGTGTAAAACATTTGCCAAGTTGTTGTGCGGACCAGTTGGTCCGCTGTGGCGACCCCGAACAGGGAGCAGCCGAAAGCAACATCAGAGGGACAGCTCATGTTGGACGTTTGGGGGACAAAGTTAGGGAGGCCAGATTAAGATGGTTTGGACATGTTCAGAGGAGGGAGAGTGAGTATATTGGTAGGAGAATGTTGGACATGGAGCTGCCAGGCAGGAGGCAAAGAGGAAGGCCAAAGAGGAGGTATATGGATGTAATTAATGAGGATATGAAGCTAGTGGGTGCAGAAGTGTTGAGGATGCAGAAGATAGGGATAGGTGGAGAGAGATGATTCGCTGTGGCGACCCCTGAAGGGAAAAGCCGAAAGAAGGAGAAGATACTCTGTTTAAATTGTTCACAGGAAACAGCCCACTCACTGCCAAGGTGTTCATGGTAGCTGTGGACCAGGTCATAATTAACGATCGGCTCAATAGCTTCAATAGTGCATTTCAGATGATGATCTGCTCCTACTGTGTGCATAACATTGACTATCCGGTTGAAATAGCAGCTACAATGGAATTCTTACAGAGGTGTGTATGCCTTCATTTTGCATTACATGTGAAATGTCCCATACAGATTTTTTTGAGCAAAGTTTGTTACTTTAATTAAATTTAATTAATTAGTACAAACCCGATTCCAAAAAAGTTGGGACACTGTACAAATTGTGAATAAAAAAGGAATGCAATAATTTACAAATCTCATAAACTTATATTTTATTCACAATAGAATATAGATAACATATCAAATGTTGAAAGTGAGACATTTTGAAATGTCATGCCAAATATTGGCTCATTTTTGATTTCATGAGAGCTACACATTCCAAAAAAGTTGGGACAGGTAGTAATAAGAGGCCGGAAAAGTTAAATGTACATATATGGAACAGCTGGAGGACCAATTTGCAACTTATTAGGTCAATTGGCAACATGATTGGGTATAAAAGAGCCTCTCAGAGTGGCAGTGTCTCTCAGAAGTCAAGATGGGCAGAGGATCACCAATTCCCCCAATGCTGTGGCGAAAAATAGTGGTGCAATATCAGAAAGGAGTTTCTCAGAGAAAAATTGCAAAGAGTTTGAAGTTATCATCATCTACAGTGCATAATATCATCCAAAGATTCAGAGAATCTGGAACAATCTCTGTGTGTAAGGGTCCAGGCCGGAAAACCATACTGGATGCCCGTGATCTTTGGGCCCTTAGACGGCACTGCATCACATACAGGAATGCTACTGTAATGGAAATCACAACATGGGCTCAGGAATACTTCCAGAAAACATTGTCGGTGAACACAATCCACCGTGCCATTCGCCGTTCCCGGCTAAAACTCTATAGGTCAAAAAAGAAGCCATATCTAAACATGATCCAGAAGCACAGGCGTTTTCTCTGGGCCAAGGCTCATTTAAAATGGACTGTGGCAAAGTGGAAAACTGTTCTGTGGTCAGACGAATCAAAACTTGAAGTTCTTTTTGGAAAACTGGGACGCCATGTCATCCGGACTAAAGAGGACAAGGACAACCCAAGTTATCATCAGCGCTCAGTTCAGAAGCCTGCATCTCTGATGGTATGGGGTTGCATGAGTGCGTGTGGCATGGGCAGCTTACACATCTGGAAAGGCACCATCAATGCTGAAAGGTATATCCAAGTTCTAGGACAACATATGCTCCCATCCAGACGTCGTCTCTTTCAGGGAAGACCTTGCATTTTCCAGCATGACAATGCCAGACCACGTACTGCATCAATTACAACATCATGGCTGCGTAGAAGAAGGATCCGGGTACTGAAATGGCCAGCCTGCAGTCCAGATCTTTCACCCATAGAAAACATTTGGCGCATCATAAAGAGGAAGATGCGACAAAGAAGACCTAAGACAGTTGAGCAACTAGAAGCCTGTATTAGACAAGAATGGGACAACATTCCTATTCCTAAACTTGAGCAACTTGTCTCCTCAGTCCCCAGACGTTTGCAGACTGTTATAAAAAGAAGAGGGGATGCTACACAGTGGTAAACATGGCCTTGTCCCAACTTTTTCGAGTTGATGCCATGAAATGTAAAATCAACTTATTTTTCCCTTAAAATGATCCATTTTCTCAGTTTAAACATTTGATACGTCATCTATGTTGTATTCTGAATAAAATATTGAAATTTGAAACTTCCACATCATTGCATTCTGTTTTTATTCACAATTTGTACAGTGTCCCAACTTTTTTGGAATCGGGTTTGTATAATTATCCAAAAAAAAACAGTGCAAAAGGGCTGTGTGTGTCCACAATTTAAAATTTTGGTTTTGGCCCAGAATTTTTATTTTGGTGCATCACTACTGCTAGTCAAGGACAATCTAAGGAAAGCAATGTCATTTTTCTGATTAACCTCAAATTTAACTTCAGTCTTATTTTTACAATTGTATAATTTGAATAATGTAGTTTGTTTTTATACAAAGCTATTCATTTTCACACATTTTCATGATTTTATATTTTTAATTTACTCCGTTTTCAGTGATTAACTAGAGTCACAAAACAGGATATTTAATTGTTCATTTATTTCAGTATTTTTTCTTGAAGTCATGAAGTCATGACAATGTGAAGTCAGGAGTCATAAATTGTTTCTCATAAGGAACTATGCAGCAATTCTTTTATGAAAGGGTATAATGTATTCACTTCTTAAGCTCTAAAATAGTTATTCCTTAAAGCTCCATCCAAAAAACATTAAATGCATTTTGTTGCAGTAAGATGACGTGAGCGTCATCACTGTGGGTCTTCCTCATGGCCAGCCTGTTGTCATTCTAAAGTTGTGTTGGCCCAAACAAGATGATCCTCTGCCCTCCGCTTCACCCTTGCTGTTTATAGCTTTCTTCAAGGGAACTTTGAACTATTACATTCTGCAGATAAATGTATACAAATTTCAGATCAGTGGTGCATGTGTTTTATTCAAAAATATGTTCAAAGCAACTTACCTTGTAGCTGAAAGTCTGCAGTTCTACCACATTTTCAAATTGGGTTTCAGATGCATTAAAAAGCCAGGATTATTTTGTATCAGTATTCTTTATCAGTTTAATGTCTTGTTTAATAGAAAATTCTTCTTCCAACAGATGCATCTTCAAAATTAATCCAGATCAAGGCACCAAGGTCTCAAGAAAAGAAAAGAAACGCCAATATGCTGTGAACCCTAGAGTGCTGAGCATAATTTCCAGGATTGCTGATTTTGAATGGCGAGAATAAATGGTAAGTTCAGTTACAAATCAGCTCCTGTGTTAGTTTTGGGTACAATGGGAACAGATTTGAATTCTGGTTCTTTTTTTTTTTAGATTTGTCAATTTGTTGTATTGTGATGGCTTTTTTTTTTTACAGAATTATTGCATAAAAAAGAAGACCGATTGTTGGGAACATAGAAAAGACATGTTCATTTTTCTGCAAATGTAAAAGTGTGTGTATGACTGCCATTCAAATGGTTGCCTCAAACTCCGTGGATCCTGGAGCTTTGCTTGGCATTTTAGAGCCTGAAATATAATTCTGATTGAACTTTGAAAATTGAATTACTGATGTGTGTGGAAGTTTATATAAAGACCAGATGAAGGCAATCATTTCAGTTGTCCACTACATATTGTTACTATTGGGCCAATTACAATTAATGTTAATCTACATGGAATGACTAGAAATTAAGAGAACATGAGAACATGGAGAAATTAAGAGGTAAACTGAAGATTGATTAAGTATAGAATCATCTTACTGTGAGTGGAACACTTTCAGGCATAACCACTATTAAATCACGTATTGGTATTGATAAAATGGTGAAAGCTACTTGAAAATAACTCCAGTTTGTGTGGAGGCAAGAAATCACATTTCAAAAATTCATTTGAAATCTCATTGTCTTCTTTCTTGTTTTCCTTATAGATACCTGTTGTTTGAAAGATTTCTGAAGAGAGTATCCCTCGAGCCTTCTCAAGTCCCTGTGCGGCATGTATTGTACATGTTATGGACAATGAGGGCTGTTTTTGTTGTGATGTTTTTTTTTGTTTTGTTTTGTTGTTTGCTTTCTATCATGGTTTTGATTTTAAAAAACTTTTTTATTTTGTAATATGCCTTTTCTATTAAGGGAATTAAAGGAATCTTTTCAAATATAAGAAGGCTTTATTTTGTAATTTGCTCTTTTCTATTAAAGTTTTGAAGAAGAAAAAAAACTTTGTTTCTATCATTTGTGTTGTACTGTATTCTAAGAAGGAAATAAGGAATTTGCTCTAATCTAAGTTAATCTCAGTCTCTTATTCTTGCTTGACTACATCCTGGACTATTACAGTGCATTGTTTTTCTGGAATTACCTATACTTATTTTACTTTTGTCAGGAAAATGGAACAAAACCTTTACATGTGAGATTTTGAAATGACTCACATGTAAAGTTTTGAAAACCTCTCTCTCTCTCTCTCTCTCTCTCTCTCTGTGTGTGTGTGTGTGTGTGTGTGTGTGTGTGTGTGTGTGTGTGTAAATAAAGAGAGAGAAAGTAGAAGACAACATTGGGAGGTAGTTTAAAATGCATTTCCAGAAATCAAATAAACTTTTTAAACTATTAGAAATAGCATATTTTAATCATAACTAACAAAAGATAAAAATGTGCACATGGGTACTTTTTTTTTTGCTTTAGGGTTAGGATATTATTTTTGTTGAAATGAAACGGCTAAAAGCCCAACAAGGCAATTAATTGCATATCTTACCCCAGGTTATCGTCGTTATAAACCTTGCTTTTAACCAAGGAAGTGGGGTAAGCACCGCTTTTCAATTTTTAAACCTGGGTTATGAAAACATGCTCCAAAGCATGGTCAGTACTGCTTTTGTGGTGCTAACCCGTGATTGTGCCAAAAATGAACAGTCCAAATGTTAGTTAGATGCTTAGCAACAGTTTTCAATCAAAAAAAGCTCGCACCGCATATCAAATGAAGACAAGAATGCATGATCAAGGCCAGGTCATAGGATGAACTCCATCTGCCATCACAATGGCTGTATACTGCTGAAATTTGATTTACAGTCAAGTTAAAGCATCCAATCAAGTGCATTGGTGTAATAAAACCTGGCTAGAATTATGCCTTGTCAGTCACATCACCAGCAACCTCCAGAGCATGGGGTAAAGGTATCATAGTCCATTAAACAGACAACTTTGAGAGCATGTAGAGGCCATATAACGGCCATATAACATGTATAAGATGCAACCCACATATCAGCAACTGAGGTAACAGACTCACTACCATTTATTAATGATGTAACTCATGGTGGTAGCAGAATGAATGCACAAGTCTACACAGACATTCTGTTTGCCAAGTTATATTTATTGAATCTAATCGGAAAGAACTTCATCATGCAAAAAAGCAATGAGCCAAAACACTGCAAACACAACAAAAGACTTCTAAATGATAGTCTAAATTGAAAGAGAGTTCTTGTCATGTAACTAGGTAGTCTGTTTGATGCAGTTATAGCAAGATATGCAATCACATTTTAAGTTCAATATTATTTGTATAGCAATTTTAACAGGGGACATTGCCAAGAAACTGATGTATAGAAAAAGTTATTCCTAAACTGACACTATCTGTTCCAATAATTTTGCTTATTTAATAATTGGGTGGACTACCCAGAGATCAGCAAAGATGACATTTTCTAATTCGTTTAAGAAAAAGAATAAAAAAGTAAACAAAAATCTGAAAGAAACAAAAGCTGAAATTCTGATCTATGCTCTAATACTCATGTTTTGATCTCATACTCATTTTCAGAGGAGACTAAATGAATTTATCACGATCCTCCAATTTACATTCCACTTTTCACAGTATCTCTTTTGCATGTGCACGTATCGGAAAAGAAATAGCCTACATATACACCTCATACCCTTAGCGAAACCTAGCAGTAACTACCTGATGAATATTGGGATGGAAAAGTTTCATTTCACTGAAAGGGCATAAAGTTATATTACAGTTATCACTCCTTGCGAAATAGTACAGTCCGTAGACTGTAATCTATAAGACAGAGCAATAAAACAATGACAGGCTGAGTATGTAAGAATTCTGATGTAACCAGTGGGCTGTTTTATTTTATGAAGGTCATAATACATGGAAAAAAATGATTAAATCAAATCTTTAATTACAACACTTCTCTTACATGGAACTGTGTAGAGTAAGAGCGGTCAACAACGTAATTTGCATCAATTCAAACGTCAGTAAATCACACCATTAAAACATACCTGATACTAAGCAAAAAATTTGAACTTCACACTTCCACACACACTTGAATAAGGAGCCACACTTCTTTGATTCACACAATTCTCTTAGCAAACATTTTCTGTAAACAGGACGCTAGAATGGCAAAAGTCAACTGGAATTGTTGACAGAAAAAAACAGTCACATATTAGAAATGAAATGTGTTCACTACTGCATTAGAAACTATGCAATGTATACTAAGGAATATATATGTATATATAAACAAGATTTATTAAATTATGTAAGGTTTTCATTACTGTCATCATATCCAATGCACTTTGAAAAAGGCAGATTGTTTATTATTTCCTAAAAGAAATATAATAATTTTAAAACACAGCTGGTCTCAACAGTTTTGAAATAAACTAGAGCTGCTTTTGCAAGTTCCTTGGGTTATTTCCGTTTCAGATGGGCTACTGGCACCATGAATGGATTTAGTGGACATAAGCCAGCAGTGGCCCAATCACCTCTGACTTTTGAGAGCTTTACTGAAGATGATTGACCTGCAAAATGTCCAGCATCTAATGGTGATTCTGTGGCCTTCACTTGCTCAGTTATTGGTCCTTTCTGAATGATCTCTTTCCCTGTAGACTGCACACTCTGTTTTTGTAAAGAGACATCAGGTCCTTTAACATGCTGATCAGTTCTGAAGGTTTGCTGTTCTGTTTCTCTAGTTGAACCTGAAGTTACCACTGCAGGTCCCTGATCTGTGCTGAGCCTCACTGCAGGTGTGTTCAGATGGGCATGCACTCGAAGCAAATGATGCTGCAGTTCCTTACAGTCCAGCAAGGGGAGCTCTTCAGGCAAAGACACCAACAGGTCCAAAAGCACTGCACTTTCTTAGATTATTAAAACAAACAATATCAGAAGGTTGTAATTTTTGGATACTTTACACACACACACACATATTAGCCATAACATTAAGCCCACCAACAAACAATGATTCTCTCTTTGCGATGGTACCTGTCAAGATTACAGACTACATTAGGCATCAAGTGAATAGTCAGTTCTCAAATCTCATCTGTTGAAAGTAGGAAAAATGGGCAAGAATAAAGATGAGTGACTTTGACAAGTCCCAAATGACAATAACACTGCACATCTTCAGAGACCTCAGCAGATCAGTGACATGGGTGACTTACACTATATTAGGTAGGTGGTTTTAATGTTATTGTTGATTGTTGTGTGTAGACACACACACACACACACACACACACAGACGTGTTGGGATAAAACAGGGCCATTAATAAAAAACAGCATATAAAAATAATACAATTAATATGTAGACATAAACTGTTATAGGAAGAATACATACCCATAGCAGTAAGAGGCTGAGTAGGCTTGTTCAGAATGATGTTGCTAATGAATTGGTACATCTTTTCAAAATCCACAACACTCTTCATCCCCATTGGTCTGTGTTGCCAAGCGTGCTCAGAAAGCCCACTTTCATGTTGCTTATCTGGCTGACCAGAGTCTGATGTGAGTGAGGGTACAGCAGTAGATACAGCGCTTGAAGCAGACACTGGTGGTGTTGGTTTAGAGACAGGTTCACTCGGGAGTGATTTAGGGGTGGCTGATGTGGTTGGGTTTTTGTCTGTCTCAGTTTTTTCCAGTAACTCACTTTGCACTTCTTCAGCAACAGTAGAGGGCGATGTTACTGTGGTGGTCTGGGTAGAAGGATTGGTAGCTACATTCTTCCCATGTGACTGAGGTGTTTTACAGGCTTGTTCACGTAGAACCATCACTGGAGAAGGTGAGCCAGTGTGGGATTTGGGCATCGGCCTCAACGGTATAGTGCGCAAACCACTGGCTAGAGGACTTTGAGAGTCAGTGGTACGTGGAGGATCTGAGTGCTGGAGGCTGCAGGGCTCTGTGGCAGCAATTACCAACATCTAATTAAACAGAAAATTCAATTCAAAAAAATTCCTCCACCAAAGATACATGTTTATAAAATGAAGATACAGTGGAGTATGGAAGCCTGAGACCACTACTGAAAATCCTTATAATCTGCCTTCTACTTGAGTCAAAAGTATAATCTTCAAAATATTTACATGAATTTCAGATTTTCTTAGTATTTGGTTTGTTCATAATCCATTTTAAGAAAAATCAAATCCATTGGTGTGTTGTCTGAACATGAGACATGAGGAAAATCTGGCATTTTGTACAAATCTAACATGGTCCAAATCACACATTTGTTAGCAGACACAAAAATAGTGCAGACATTTAATGTAATACAGACATTTAATATAATATAATACAAATTTAAGATATTGAACATTTCCTTTTTTTATACTTACTGTTTCTTTCCAACTTTAAATGAAAAAGGCCAGATTTTTAATGTAATCTCAGACTTCTCTTCTAATATAATCATGTCCACATTTCCATGATCACATACCTGAGAGAAAGCAGAAGATATTGTTTCCACATTGTTTCCAGCCATTTTCTGTGCTAGTTCTGCCCATAATTCAATTGGTACTTTGTTTTTCTGTTCCTCACGTCTCTGTTTTTGGACCTGCAGATACACCCGCTTCACCACACACCGCTTCAAAAACTTTATCACATTCTGTATCTAAAAACAAACACAATAATGGTATTACAGGCTAAGAATTTTTTACAATATTTATTATCTTTACCAGACCAATGGTTTGTTGTGGACACGCATACCTGAAGCAGAGACCATTTGGGAACTTTCTTCTGAAGTGCCAAAAAATCCAATTCTGTCTTTAACCTTTTCTGTTTTTTCAGGGCAAGCAGAAGACTCTGCTGTTCCAGCCGATGGCACCCAAGACGAAACCTGTTTACTGTTTCAGTCTTCTTTTTTTCTAAAAAACGAGATGGTATGTTCCGGCAACGGGATGGAGGCTTCATAATGCCTGAAAGAGCGCACACATTATTACTTATTATTATGATTATCATCATCATGGTGTGTGTATCAGAGTACCAAGCTGTAAATAAGAAAATGAAGTTTTGGGCAAACTACAAAGTAGGGGTTTACATTTATTTTACATGTGCATTTATATATATATATATATATATATATATATATAAAATGTACTCACTTCTGTGAGTACACCCCTCACATTTTTGTAAATTGTTTATTACATCTTTTCATGTGACAACACTGAAGAAATGACACTTTGCTACAATGTAAAGTAGTGAGTGTACAGCTTGTATAACAGTGTAAGTTTGCTGTCCCCTCAAAATAACTCAACACACAGCCATTAATGTCTAAACAGCTGGCAACAAAAGTGAGTACACCCCTAAGTGAAAATGTCCAAATTGGACCCAAAGTGTCAATATTTTGTGTGGCCACCATTATTTTCCAGCATTGCCGTAACCCTCTTGGGCATGGAGTTCACCAGAGCTTCACAGGTTGCCACTGGAATCCTCTTCCACTCCTCCATGACGATATCACGGAGCTGGTGGATGTTAGAGACCTTGCACTCCTCCACCTTCCGTTTGAGGATGACCCACAGATGCTCAATAGGGTTTAGGTCTGGAGACATGCTTGGCCAGTCCATCACCTTTACCCTCAGCTTCTTTAACAAGGCAGTGGTGGCCTTGGAGGTGTGTTTGGGGTCATTATCATGTTGGAATACTGCCCTGCGGCCAAGTTTCTGAAGGGAGGGGATCATGCTCTGCTTCAGTATGTCACAGTACATGTTGGCATTCATGGTTCCCTCAATGAACTGTAGCTCCCCAGTACTACAGGGGAGCTACAAGCATCAGTGCTTGACCTCACAAATGCACTTCTAGAGAAATGGTCAAAAATCCCCAGTTTTGGCCTGGCTCACATGAATTAGAGTGGAGACTGTGAGCCAGGCCAAAACTGGGACGTCTGCCTTTACATGCACATGAATTTGGCCCGCCCTTTTCATTTATAACAGCTTCAACTCTTCTTCACTCTTTAGGAGTGTGTTTATGGGAATTTTTGACCATTTCTCTAGAAGCGCATTTGTGAGGTCAGGCACTGATGCTTGACGAGAAGGCCTGGCTCGCAGTCTCCACTCTAACTCATCCCAAAGATGTTCTATCAGGTAGAAGTCAGGATTCTGTGCAGGCCAGTCAAGTTCCTCCACACCAAACTCACTCATCCATGTCTTTATGTACCTTGCTTTGACCATATATGTGGTCCATATGCATCAAGATGCTATATCTCCTCTCCTGTGCTCCACAAAATGACTTGAGAATGCTTTTACCAGCACTGTAAATGACAACTACGGCTTAACAGGTTAATTCACAAGACATGATTCTGCGATATAACTACACATTCTTTACAAGAAACAATTTGCTATAAGAAAACCGTACAACTAATACGTTCATGCTAAACGCTAGCTTGTTCATGCTAAAAGTAGCTAAGCCAGCCAACCAAGCTAAAGCTCGTTAAACGAAATTACACCATTGTGTTAAAGTCTACTGTTGTTCTACATCGAATCAACGCACGTTTCAACACTGAAAAAATCAGTGCTTATCATTAATTTAAACTTACCACGCTTATGGTGAATAACAAAACTGTTTCTAAGTCAAAACACCAATTAATGCTGTCTGTTGTCTTTTGAAACGAATCGCTAGAAAGGCCAAAAAGGACAACAGCGTTTAAAACGCGTTTTGTGCGTTTTGACATGTAGGCAACAGCGGCATCTCTTGGGCTCTGTTGGGAGGACGTAGGTCCATCAAAATATGTGAGCTCATAGTAAATAAAAAAAAATCATATTCCTATATCTATCACGCTTTGCAGATCTTCCTTCCATTCCTAAGTCTAGCGTTTATTAATGCTCATGTGATGTGAACTTTTTTTTAAAGCCTTTTCCATTCATTCATTCATTGTCTACCGCTTATCCGATCTATTCTCGGGTCATGGGGAGCCTGTGCCTATCTGAGGCATCATCGGGCATCAAGGCAGGATACACCCTGGACGGAATGCCAATCCATCGCAGGGCGCGCGCACACACACAACGGACAATTTAGAGATGCCACTCAACCTACAATGCATGTCTTTTGACCGGGGGAGGAAACCGGAATGCCAGGAGGAAACCCCCCAAGGCACGGGGAGAACATGCAAATGCCACACACACGGCGGAGGCGGGACTCAAGCCCCCAACCCTGGAGGTGTGAGGCAAACATGCTAACCACCAAGCCACCGTGCCCCACAAGCCTTTTCCATTCCTTTCTTAATCTCCTATATTGGCACTGCAGCTACAAGAAACACTTATAGTGTTGACCTAACAGCAGCATAATGACTAATTCTATAATCCCATCATGATAGAAATTTGAGGCCATAGCAAAGGGTTACGATGATGCCACTCCACTATCAACAAACCTGACTGACCTTGTGAGATTTTGTGGACAACATCCAAGCCCTTAACCTGCCCCTTTATCAAAGAAAAAAACTATTAAGACTTTACTAAACAAATATAGTTTCAGCCTAGATTTAAACTAGCCCTGATTGCCAGTTGAAAGGCTGTTCTATAACTGGGATCATGTAAGAAAAATCTCTGCCACCTGCTGAAGCCTTCATTATTCCAGGCACCAACAAAAAGCCTGCATTTTTAAATGAAGTAAGCATGCTTGATCATAAAAGACTAGAAATCTGATTAGATACTGCATTGTAAGGCCAGTCAGTGTATTATAGGTCAGTAGTAGTATTTTATACTCAATTCGGAATTTAACTGGGTGCGATGCAGTGTGGATAAGATAGGGGTGATGTGGTCATATCTGCCTTCTGAACTAACTGAAGTGTGTTTATGCACCTACTGGAACATCCAGACAGCAAGGCATTCAAAAAGCTTCAATTCTTTTTTTCTGCATCATTTAGTGACATTTTGGTTATATCAGAGCAGCATCTTCCTGAGTGGATACTGCCTCACTTTAACAGGCTAGCCTTGTCCATAAAAATAAACAAACAAACAAACGTGTATCTATTTCCTCCCTTTTCTGCTGGAAGCGGGCTAACATAATCTACCTGTAGATTTTGTCCACGGGCCCTCTGCAAACATGTGGGACAACCTTTTCTTTTAATCTTTGATAATTTAGCTTGAGCACTTTAACTCTAACCAGCTCACCCTAAGGTCATCTAGGCATGATGGTCAGGTGTCCACAAACCTTATAGTCCATATAGTGTTCTCGTCATTATTTAATACCTGTGTGTAATCTACTGTAGTATTATATTATTTAGTATTCTATCAGTTCTAAAAAAAAAAAAAAGAAAAAAAAAGAAGAAAAAAAACCCTACTTCTTACTTTGCTTTTAACACAAAGGAGTAGACGAAAGAAAGAAAGAAAGAAAGAAAGAAAGAAAGAAAGAAAGAAAGAAATAAAGAAAGAAAGAAAGAAAGAAAGAAAAATTCCACATGGAAACCGGAAATAACGTTCCAAAAAGGTTTTTTCCGTGAACTGCAGCATCCACACATCCACAGAGAGAGAGAGAGAGAGAGAGAGAGAGAGAGAGAGAGAGAGAGAGAGAGGATGGATGGATTACGTCTCTCTGACTCTATAGAGTATAGGGGGTGGTGGGAGTGGTCTAAAGTGACATACTGAGAGCCTGTGCAGACCCGGTTTAAATTTATCTCTGCAGCTGAGGGGCACTTTAAACCTGCATTTATTCAGCACCTGCGTATGTGCCAGAGGCCAGTTTTCATCCCAGCAAACCTGCACCAACCGCAAACGCCCTCCAAGCGCCTTTCAAGGTGGGTAAAATTCCGTTAACGATTTCTCTCTTATCCTTTTTTTTTTTCCACGGTGACATCCACAGTGATGTCCTACAGCATGTCAAAGGACAAATAATAAAACATTTGTATTTCTGACAAACGGTGCAAAATCAAAGATTTGTATCCGATGATGTGTTTTTTCGTGTACGTTTTTTTAGTCTTGCAATGAGCATTTAATTCATTTGATTTTCTCCGTTATAACACCCCCCTACTCCTCGACACCACCACCCCCAACGGCCATTTTGTGTGGAATTTTACCGGGACTGGAAGGAGATGGCTACAGGAGACGTATTAATTGATGTTTAAGCTGTGTGTGCTATGTGTGTGAATGAGGTCTATATCGTAGATCATGGGAAAAACCATGGTGGTTTGACTATGTGGTTTTCCCCATTGATTAATGTATCAATGCACTTTGTGCGTCTTGTAGCCGTGAGTAACGCAAGTGTCTGACCGGCATCCGACTAATTAAATATATAAAGTCTACACATGCAACTCCCAACTATCGAGCTTAAATCGCTGAACACAATCATTTTTTTGAAAGGATAATATTGCAGGGATCATTGAGTCTTGAACAGCTGTTTCTGTTGAGTGGATCATGACAGAACGCATATCAGTTTCTGACACTATTCTCGGATTTGCTCAGCCAGCATATTCTAATAAAATTGTAAGCTTTACTTGAAGAGATCACTTAAGGTAAATTATGAAGCTATGTCGCTGATGTCACTCCCAGTGGGTGGGGCTTCTGAGACCAAACAGGAGCCTTAAATATTGATTAAAACAAATTATTTGAACAGTATTATGTTGGATTGTCTTCTAATTCTCCCCGTGTGTGTGTGTTTGTGTGTGTGTGTGTGTGTGTGAGAGAGATAAAGAGAGAGAGAGAGAGAGAGAGAGAGAGAGAGAGAGAGAGCTGTTGGGGGATGGTTCACATTGGGCTGTGTGAACATGTATTTCAGATATTGTGTATAATGATGCATTCTTGAAACTGTACTTTTAAACTGTATTATTTTGATCAAGTCACTGCATTCAAGCTTGTTAGATTATTTATCTTCTATATTACTATGGTTTTTTTTTAATATATGTCAATATATTAAATATATTAATATATAATATATCAAGATTTTGTTATATTGAACTTTTAGCAGTTATGTGAATAATTGTAAAGATTATGAGTCTTGTTAAGAAATTGATTTGTGGTTGTTATAACCTTTCTAATGACAATAGTCAAAACAAGGGTAATTACACATCAATAAAAGACTTCATATTCTCACAAAATTGCCTGTGTTGAAAAGACAAAGATACAGTGATTAATGATGATGAAGTCAAAATGCTGCAGTGACCGATTTACCATCCCTGTGCCAATTCTTGGCTAGGTGATGATGCCTCCAAAAATACTGCAAAGTCATTCACATGATCAGGTCAAAATGTATACAGTTAACAATAAGCCAGCATTTAATTATGCTTTCAAGTGAGGCCAAGTCAAGTAGCTCTTTATTGTTATCTCAACCATATACAATGTACCATATACAGTGACATGAAATGAACCCACAGTGTATCATATTTTTCCATTCCTGGATAGATAACACAATATTTGTAATAATATAAAACTAAATTCACCACTTACTAGCATGTTATTTTCAATCATCAGTGTCATAAAGGTATTTTATAACAATATTACTAATATGTTAAGATTGGTTGACGGTAGATGTGCCTTTAATGAAATTTGTGCAGTCACCCCTCCTGCTACTGTCTGGCATCTATCCAAAATGCATAGTTGAGTCACACTTATCAGTATAACTGTATAGATCACACAATCATTTATATTTAGTATATGAAAGTTTGGGTTTTCATTGATGTGCAGTTCATGACAACAAAATGTGTACTAATGTTCCCATGGATGGATTTTGGACTTTTATCTGTTACAGTTAATATTTTTTTTAATGTCAACCATTTGATTTTCACTGAAATAAAAAATTGTTCTGGAGTCTTTAGTTATTTCATTTTAAGTAAAATATATTTAAATAGACGTTTGATATAACCGTTGGCTTTAGATATCCCTGTATTGTTTGGACTAAATGAATTTGAGTTTAGTAAGGGTACAGATAGTTATGCCACAATAAGCTGTATAGACAGCAAGTAAGCCATTGCTTGTACAGACATATTATAAGTTAAATGACCACTATCCAGTATAACTGCAAGGGCATATATAGTCTTTTGTCTGCCCTTCTATTTGTATTGGCTGGAAATCATTCCATGTTGTCTGGCTGTCTGTGAATAAATCGTTAATGGAATTTTTGTTACGTGACATGTTATTGTGCAGCACCCAAATAAGCTGCCATAAGAAGGCTTTCAAGGGCTATGTTCCCAACACAAGCTCAGAAACCAGTAGACTATTAAAGCCCCACAGTGATATTTATTAGATTAAGGCAACACTGATAAATGTTTCTCACATTTCAACAATGAATGAAAAACCTATAGATATACACTGGAGAGAAGTAGGGCAGGATGGTTCGGAGTTACCACTAATTATGCAAATGTATTATTTATCACTATGCCATTTAGCAATAAGCAGACTTCACGTGGAGCAGCAATCATTTTTAGGCTGATCACACATGTATATAAATGTTTTCTTGTGGTTAAGCAATTCTGAGGAATCTTCTCTAAGAACCTAGGTGTCATGAATTAGGCTTAATGTTAACTACATTCACTTAATATATACAGTAGCTATATGTTAGATGCACTTAATCATGCAAATGATAACAGGAATAGGAAACCAATAAAATTTATTCCTGTCTTGCTTCACTGCCAGCAATAAACAATGAAGATTGAAAACAGCCTGACCTGCCTCCCTGAGGTGCCTCCTCATACTGGTCTACAGTTCACTGTGGCTACTGAGGAAGACTTTGATGACATCATGGCCATAAGCCAGGATATCTATGGTGGTCTAGACTACCTGCCTACCCGCTATCAGGCCTGGTTGCAGGAGACAAACCGTACCGTAATCCTTGCTCGCAAACAAGGCAAAGTGGTAAGATTACAGTTATTTACACAAACACGTGTATTGTTAGGCATTGCATGGTAATTGTACTGGAACCTAAGATTATCAATATTGAAGAATACTGTTGGTATCTAGTTATATTTAATTAGTTTTTTAGATATTCAACGCTTTGTTTCTACTGCTGTCAATTCATACATGAACAGAATACGTTGACTTTTAGTGCATTTGTAAACAGCCATGTTTTTGTCTTGCATTTTCCAGATTGCACTTGAGTCAGTATGTGTTATTGACGATGGAGAAACTATGCTGGTGGAAGGCCTTCGTGTGGCCCCTCAGGAGAGGGGCAAGGGAGTTGCGCGGGTGCTGCTCCGCTTCTGTTCTCAACTTATTAAGTCCAAGTATCCTGAAGTTAAAGTGACCAGACTGACAAGAGATGACCAGCTGGGGCCCAAGGACTTCCAGAAGTACAGGCTCATCACTAAACAGGTAGGGGTGATCATGAGTACTCAAGTAAGTGACAACAGTGATAGATGATAACACAATCAGTTAAATTAACATTTAGTTAACCAATATATTTTGTAAATTTCGCAACTTTATCAAATACATTTTATATTGATAGAAGCCTACTATCAAACATTCCTTTGTCTGCTTTCTTGCAATGGGTAAGTAAATATAGTGTATTGACTGTCACATACCTAACCAGGCTGAATTTTGACAAAGCTGGAAATTATGACCAACTGCTTGGGCTACTACTGTTGCAAAATATCACACTTGTACTGTTTATGATTATGACAATAAGACCACTAATGTACCACTCAGGGCAAGCAATAAAACATAGGCATGACCGACAACGGATAACTGATGAAATTCTCATAAACGAATGGCTGCTACTATGCAGTTTTTGAGCGTGCAATCATGAGAGGTTACAAAGAATATTTGCAGGAATTTGTCTGCAATAATGACTAAAATGCATCTGTGTAATCTCACAGTACATAGAATTTTTATATAAAATTTTGCATTTGTATGTAGTCTCAATCATTTTATTTTCATTATGTAAATGCTTTAATTCTTCAAAGATTTGGTGGGTAGGGGACAGTGCTGATCAAGTCATACTGTACTGTACGTTCTCTCACACCTTCATGAAACTCCTGTTTAAAGGGAATCCTGCTGGTACGCTTCCGTGCTGAAGACCTAAAGTTACGCCTCACTGATGTCGGGATTAATGTGGGTATTGAAGGAGATGGCCTGGCTCCTTCCAGCACCCCAGTGAGGTTAGATGCCACAGATGTCCAGCAGCTCTTTTTGAGCAGTGAGGCAATGCAGGATGTACTACCCAATGGCACCATTGTGCAAGACTGGCAGCCCTTCAAGCCCATGCCCAGCAACATGGAGATCCTGTTGAAGAAAGACATTGATTGGATGGTGGATGACGCCTGTTGCCCATCTATGGTCAGCCTGTGCACTTTCCCCTTTCGTGTCCCGATTGGCGAAGACTGGTACTACCTCAACATTGACATGTTTGGCAAAGATCTGGCTCTGGCTGTGCAGCAGCTCCTATGTCACCTGAGGTGCCACACTAGCACACTGAAGGGCCATGTGATGTGCCAGGTTTTCCTAGACCCACCACTATGGAAACCCATGGCTGATTTCTTCAGGGAGACCTTGAAAGTGGAGCTGGTGAAGGAATACACAGAGCAATGTGTAGTGGAATCCAACTTGGTGTAGCAAGAGGAGGGTTGTCAGCTAGAATTTAGGAGCTTGAAACCCTTACCCCACATTTGGAGGCCAAACATTAGAAAATGGAAGAGCTTAGACATCACTCAAATGGTTTCCTTTCATATTTTGCCCCAGAACAATACCTTTATCCTATATATCCATAGACAAACTAAGAATTAAAACATCCTTCTAGAAATTAAGTTAGTATAAATTAGCTTGAGTTAGTTTAATAATGCCTCATCTCTGCAAAAATGAAAGCAGCAATTTGTTAAAACAAAATAAATATGCAACCAGAAAATTTGTTAGGGACACTAACCATATTTGAGAACGCAGTACAGTGTGTGTGTATGTGTGTGTGAAATGAACACATGCTGAGTTGCAAATAAGACTGCACAATCTTTAGGCACTTTATGATAATCTAAATGTAATATCTCACAATAGACTGTGAGATGTTTGCTTTAGAGACTGTTTTGTCTGAATGTTGTACAGTAGCTGCTAATGTTAACTTTTTTAAATAATCGTATAATACCCAAAATGAAATTTAGAAAACGTTCTGTTCTGCGTACTCATATTTATGTGGTGTTTACACCAAGTTTATTTAACATAAAAAAAACCTTTTACCGTAATGACACACAAAATAGGACAGACAGAGAAGGTTGGTCATAATTTTAGGCAAGTCCTTATTTTATGCACACCTTCTTTATTAGCATTAATGTGATCTACTATACAGTTGGCAGCTGCAATATGAAGTTTATAAAACCAAGATGTAATACAGATGTAGTGTTTTCAGTACAGTTATACAGTTAATATACCTTTTTGGTCATATGTTGTGTTAGTTTATATGATTAAAAGCACATTTTAGATTAGTACATTAATATTTCTTTTTTATTTATCATGCATAATGATTTAGTTAAGAAGCTAATGAACGGGTATATTTATGTATTTGTCATTTAACTGAAAGATTATGATTAAGACAACAGAAGCTAGGAGCATTTAAAACTAGACATGATCATAACAAATAAGAGACACTGTCACTCATAATGGGGTTTTGTTAGCAATCCATTTGAGAAGATCTCTAAAGCACTTGAGTACATATGAAGAGCCTCATATTTTGTCCATCAAAATGCTTGATTTTGACCTGGGAAATGAAAAACAAGAGATTTGACAATGCACAAAGAATTTTTATACCCTTGTTCTTATCTACTAGTGATTGCAACATCTTATTCCACAATTAGTTTATCAATTACTGCCTCAGTGGTTTCAACCCTCTCATCAGGACACAACTAGAATATTAAACTTATTTTGAAGAAAACATTTGCATTGGTAATCAAGAACTTGACAGCCATTTTCAATTTCAAAAGAAATGTTTAAGAAAGTGATTACATTTCCTTCATCAAGTTAACACCTGAGAAACATTTACCAGCATTTCCCATATTTGAAGCCTCACTTGGTACATAGGACACTGAAAAAACAGGAACAGTCACAAACCCAATTTCTACTCCATCTGTCACTGGAAGAGTTTGGAAGAAGCGACTGCTGAGTGTTTATAAATAGCATGCCATGCAGCACAGGACTAAGCCTCTCACTGGCTCTGCAATTGAGAAGAAACACAGAATTGAAAACCAACAGAAACCAAGCAAAGAAGTTTATTGTTGAGCAAAGGAAGAAGGTCTTTTTGCCATTCTCAGAAAAATGCTACAACTGATCCAAAACATCCAAAAAGTGCTAAAGTTCCACAGTCTGCACAAGCAATTATATACAGTTATACAATCCTCTCTACCAGCATCCCCTTTCTGCCATAAATGGCTACTGGCCCGAGTTTTCCAAAAGCACTGCAAATGTAAAAATCATCTTAAATGAGAGAGAGAGAGTGTTCAATATAATGCTGGCTTTACCATTTACCAATGATTTTTGTGCTGTGGTGCTTTTAAGGAAACTCATTCCTGGCTACCAAATTTGGTGAAGTAATAGGTTGTGATTTGAGCAACTGTACAACCGACCATAATATCTATACTGGCCGTTCTGTCAATGAACATGTTTTCAGTTGACAGTTTACTGAGTAAAAATAAGATTCCAAAACCAAACATCTAAATATCACACATAATCAGATATTTCTGCTGAAAAACTGCAGAAATCTCTGAAGTGATGCTGAAATTTATACCATGTTAACAACCGACTCTCATGAAAAAAATCATTCTAGCAATTGAGGTTTCCCTGTATTCCACATATATGAGTGCACTAAACATGCAGATTGTTCTAATCTGAACCATTTGCAATTTCTTAGTTTGTTTTGTAAGTATTAGCATTAAGTTCCTTTAATTAGATAATGTTGCGCTATGTTCCAATCAAGAGAATGTTCCTATAAGGTTAAAAAGTTTTCAGTAACTTTTCAGTATGTTTTGTTTTTATGGTCTTGTGGTTTTAAGTTTTTTTTAAAACAATGTTTCATCCAATGAGAAAAAGAGGTTTCCTTCTCCACCTTCAATTGGACTGTATAATGTGTTGTCATGTCTAATATGCACAATCCATCAACACCTGGCCCATCTGATTCTTATATCAGAAACATGTCAGAAATGTAGTCTGATTTAGTCTAACTATTCAGGTTTCTGAGTTTAGAATTGCTATGATATATTAAGAGGGACCATCAAAGGAAAGGCCTGCTTCTAAACATTTATCCACACTTCATGCAACATTTAGTTATACAGAAACTCTATGTAAGATTTAAATATTAAGCAGTTTCTCTTGAATAATCATGAACAGCGTAACCATTTGTAAAGCTCTAATCAGGATGCATTTAAACACTATTTTTCCTGTCAATTGTAATAAATGTTTACAGTATGTAGTACATAAAGAAGGCTATAAACAAGCGGAACAAAAAAGAGATCAGACGCAAACTAGAATAAATAAAGCAAGATTTTAACCACAGAAATGTATCAACTGCAGTATAAGTATGGTTTGATATCTGATTAGACACCGAAGCATTGTAAAAACAGTGTTTAAGTTCAAATTCTGATTAGGGCTGAATACTAGTCTGTATTTTCATTTGATGGCATGGGTCAGCAAGGTTTGGAAAATACTCTGTCTTTAAATAGTCTAACACTTTCTAAAAAAAAAATATGTCAGCCTACAAAAATTGCTGAAACTATTACATTCATTGTAGGTTGTGTGCTTTAATAGGAAAAACAGTAAAAGTTTAATTTATAGCAAAGCAGCACTTTATGGCCATTGGCCAAAATTGGAAGTATATTGACCACAAAGCTAGTAAAACCTTATAGACTTCATGATTACTGTCCATTAAGGTAGAGTTCAACTTTTTCAGCATTTTTGAAAAATCATATTTTCCCCTTATATTTGTTCTTATGATTTAGACACTGGAATCTTTTTAAAACACACCCTGGCTGGAAAGGTTTTTGACCCTCGATATAGATAATGGGTAACTGTGTTCTTGCTGCATATGGAGCAAAAGTGTTCTTTTAAAACAAATTTCTGACATTGTACATTTTTAGTATTGGCTCATGACAACATGACAAACAAGTCAGTTGAGTTCAATGTTTATTTTTATTTTTATTTATTTATTTTTTTTAAATGGTAAAATGGTGCTGGCAAATGTCCAAATAATGTATGAGTAAGCACCATTTGAGCTCCACTGAAATATCTGTGCTTTAGTTTAATTTAGTCCATGAGGCAAGGTTTTGGTCATTGAATTAAGGATATGGATCTTAAGTGTGTGGTTTTCTTTTTATGTACTTGAAACAAGATCATAAACACTGTTCATAACAGTTTTCCAACAGCCAATACCAAGATGGTTACTTGAAGTGTTATGAATATCTGTATGATTTTAAGAGTGTCATGGTATTCTTGTGGTATTTTTTTCTTTTACTTTTTCTTTTTTTTAAATTATTATCTCCAACCCCCCTCAAATCTGATCAGATGAAATGAATGGCAGTGGGACTAGCTACTGGTGATGTATAAGCATGTCTTATCAGTGTTATGGGAATTGTACTATCTGGATATTGAAGCGACAGCGATGAGGCACATGAAGTGAAGCCATCATCCACAAAAAGACTATTCATTTTCTTTTGCTAGGCCAGAAATAAAGACAGGTTGCAGATTGAGGTGAAAGGCATAACCAGTGTAATGAATTGGACAGATGGTACGGATAGGATGTATGACAGATATCATGTTACAATACGACAGCTATAGTACAGTGGTCAGCATAAGCAAATCACTGGTCAGTAGTTCATGATGGAATGTATTCATAGTCCACAGTTTGCCTCAAAGATAATCCAATCTTTCAGACATTATTTATTATTTTAACAAATCAATAGGTAAGCTTAAAAGAGTCAACAAATAAAGAAGAGCTTAAGAACCCCAAGAGCTTAGATTACCTGATTGTGCCTCTAAGACAGACTGAAACAGGATCAATTGTGTCCTTTGTGGTATCACCTTGCTGAAATAGAGCTTGTTCAGGGTAGAGGTGCTATGCCTTCCACAAAACCTTCACTCTTGAATGGAAAAACTGACCAAGTGAAGCCAAAAGGGTAGTAGACAGTCAGTCATGTTATGCTAATGGGCTATATTATCTCTTTGGATGATTTTCGAACCATATACTTTTCATTTTCTAATTCCTTTACAGTGTCTTGGAATGTCATGGTTTGCAACATTATATGTTTAAAAGAAAAGGTATAATGTAACAAATTAACAAATGGAACCAGAGGTTGAAATCAGAGAGAGAATAAATATATTAATTAAAAACATAACATCATAACAAATATTATTTCAACAAATAACACATATTTGTCCAGTAACACCTGCAGTGACAGGCTTTTTCTAGGTAAGATTGGATCCACCTGTAATATGTTCTTTTCCTGTAATATGTTTAAGTAATCTGCAACTTTCATTCTACTGTATTATATTATTATATAATCTACGTATTATGTTATATTATACCTTATTTCTGCAGCTGCACAACTAAATCCTAAAAGTGTTCTGTATTTTATTTTATTTTTTTAAAATAAGTTTTGTTATTTAGAATCCACCCACGTTGCATCCAAAGCACAAGAAACTGTGTGAGTAATACTTTCTTGTAACTTCCTGTACCAGTCATGGTCATTCAGTGGTCCAGAAATTTCCTCAGGTGGTTCCTCTAAAGACATAATGTTTTAATTGTACACTTTGCATCTAAGAACATTTGTATTAGGTGTGTATTTCCACAACAACACTGGAAATGTCCAAACTTGTATGAGTTAATACCTAAGGCTTTAGTTTAAGACTAAAGCCAAAGGTGCACCTAAGATTAACATGGACCCTATAGGGTCCTTTCACTAATCTGCTCTGTTTAAGAGCAATTAGTATAGATGCCCACATAAAGAAATCACATGTAAAGTAAAAATGGTTGATGTGCCTGATAGAGATTTCTGTGATTTTATCTGAAACGCAAAGAGTTTTTTTTTTAACAGATATGGTCATTGCCATAATAATACCAGAGTTGATTCTTATTACTTATTAGGTCCAACTAAATGACCATAGTCTGGGTTACTGAATCTGTACCTGTCTACATACAGTCAGGTTTGGAGGTTGTAAACATGCTAACTCTTATACGTATAGGTATGGTTCTTATTTACCTCTGTAAGAAAGAGTTTGTGTGTGTGTATGTAACCCATTCCCTTGATGCAGCAGTAACAGCTAAGTTTTTCCAGAAAAAAAAAAAAAACCCTCATCATTGCACATGGATACACAAATTATATTTAGTGTATTGCTGCTCAAATAAAATCTGATTTAAATAAAAAAAAATTAGGCAATGATACAGTTAGATCCAGGTGAAATTTCCTGTGGAAAACCTAAAGCATTATTGTTCATCAAGGGGGTGAACAGTTCCAATGCCAATGCAATGTGAGGCAATGTGATCTAATCTTTTCTATAACCCAATAAGACTGCTTATTCATAGGCAGTGTTTAAAAATGAATTGATTTTTTTTTTGTTCAAATTTTGTGAGTTTTTGGTTTTTGTTTAACTTTGTGACAAAACTATTTGAAATACATATTTCATAAAAAAAAAAATCAAGCCCCGAGAAATCATTGGCATGTGTTGTGTGAGTTGGGCTGGTGAGTCGGGTTGGTGGGGGTTGGTAGGGTGGTGGGTTCGGGGTTTGGCAGGTGCTGTCATAAACCATGTGGCTAGGTTTACGCTAAGTGTAAACCATTTAAATCCATTTTAATTCTGGAGATTGTCTGAAATATTCAATAAGATGGCAGATTTCTGACCATATACGTAAAGCAGTCATCGGGATACAATCAGCAATAACACACACACACACACACACACACACTCATTCACTGAAACATAATATATTTTTTGTGTGTGTGAACCTAGCCATACTATATTTTAAAAGCTGTACAGCTTGGCTAACTCTGATAAAGGTAGAAATATTAGTAAAAAAATTTTTTTTTGTCTATTTGCATTATATTAATATTGTATAGCTCTGTTCTTGTATGCATCTGAACCTCTCTTTCTGTAACATGCTCAGTGGTTTAGGAATGTTTTTGAATATAAAAAATATAAATCCTAGAGATACAATTAGATTTAACATACATCAGCAGTTATAACGTATATTTGATATGTTGGGGTAAATTTAAAAACATTTAGTTGCTGTTGATTTTGTCATGTAAGTTAAAAAATTATGTACAGAAAAACAAATTCAAGTATTTGAATGATAGACTTTAGCTTCTTGGTTTTTTTTTTGTTTGTTTTTTTTGCTTTTAATTTTTCTTTTTTTGTTTCTGATTATTTATGCAAAGTGTTAAAAAAGAGAATGTCAGAATATAATGTTAAGCATCTCGTTATATACGATGACAAAATAGATAACAAGGTCATTTTGTCAACGTTTCTTTGGCCACAATAATTTGCATGTTTTATAAATTAACCATAATGCCGAATGCAACCCTAATTCATTATGGATGATAACATCTATTTTGGTGTAGTTTATGAGGAATAATTTTTGATATTATGCATCCAAACATATATTAGTTTCCTCTTTTTTTCTTTTTGGCTTACAGTTTAAGAATGGACAAACCATACTAAAAATGTAAATAATTTGGCTAAATTTGAGCTAAAAACAGAGTTACCATTCTAGTAGACATACTAGTCTCAATACTAAAAATGTAAACGTGTTAAAATATAAAAATTTCATCTGAAATGAAGTTCAATTTGAGGTAACGAATGCTTGTTTGCACTTTACATTTGTGCTTTTCGTCAGAAACAATGAAATTAATTTAGTCATATATAAAATCTGAAAATAGTAAAAAAAAAAAAAAAGTGATATGCAAGTGCATGTTATTTCATAGAAATTTAAATATAATAACATTTATTGTAGTGCAATCTATCGTGTGTAGAAACAAACTTTTTAAAGAGGTGATTGTACATCATAATGCTTAAAATATATAATGCCCTGGAGGTATTTTTCTAATAAAATGACTGAACATGGAGTAAAGAAGTTGCAGTTTCAGTAGTACGTAACAAACCTGCAGCGTTGAGCACAGTGTGTGGTTAATGGAACATCATGTTATTCCAGTCTGTAATTATTTTTGCATTATTTTGTTCGTAGCATTCTTAGGTTGTTGTGTATAAAATTAATATAGTATAAATGCTACATTTGCTGTACTACAAAGTTTGTCAAGACCGTGTTAGGTAAGAGAACTTATTCAAATTATTTAGAGAACTGTGTATGAAGTACAATATTTGTACAGGCTTATTAGTTCAAAGCCACAATCAGGGATTTAAGAACAAGAAAATCAACAGACCACTGAAATGGAAAATATAACTTTCCTGAAAATCAGACCTACAAGTACAGTGACATAAGATAACTATATAAGACATTAGAACTGAATTTGAAGTTAAATTCAAATAGTCTATTTGTAGATGTATTTTTATGCATTCTTCTGGCATGTTTTAAGAGCAAAAGAGCAAAAATCCGATATAAATAGATGATCCACCAATCCCTTATTGTGGCATTAAAACGGGGGCTTTGCTTTAGTTTTTATGACTTATTAATAAAAGTAACATCTACAGAGCCTGATGAGTATGTGATAAGCAGGGGGCAAATAGCTCCCATTTTAAAGAACAAATAGCCTTATAAAGAACTGGAGCATTTGTTGCTACTTGCTGTGGTTACAATGTAGCATAATAAACACAGTGTTATATTGTAGCATAGCTGAAGTCTATGTTGTTTATGTTGACAGTGAAAGGTTTTATGTAGTTTTTCTTTAAATGGACTAGATTCAGTGGTAGAATTGTGTGTGTACTTAATTTGTGAAATGTACTGCAGCAACTAACAATTTTTAAAAAAGTAGAAGATAAAGTACCCCCTAAAATATTCCTCAAGATTCATCATTAAACAAAGACGTATACCTGAACATTCTTTTGTAGTGGCCATTTTTCAGTGTTGGCTCTTATTAGCCCATGAAATATTTTCCTTTGGGTTTTCCATTAGCTCCAGTTGTCTGTCTTTATTTGTCCTTGTATGACATTATTCACAGACTGATGACACACTGATATGACATTGATTCCATATTTATTTAGATGTTTTCAACCTGTTTTGTAGAACTAGTTTTTTTCCTCTAGTCTTAAAAATGCATTGTTTATAAAAAAGCTAAAGATCGGTTTGTTCTAAGGATTGGTTTAAGCATGACAGGCTCATATTAGACATTCCAGAAGAAATTGAACTACAGTAAAACATGGACCAGTTCACCATGGTCGGAAAAAAATGAGAAAATTCCGGAAATATAATAAACATTAATAATTTAAAATGAACACTATTCTGAGTAACGTGACAAAAATTTGTGTGTTCCCGCTTGGGATGTTAATCATCCCTTTGTCCAGTATATCTATGCTGTCTATGCATGCTACGTACATGTAGGCATTGTGTCATCATCACATCAGAACATTATCACAAGAAAAAGTGTGAGCACAGTACAATAAATAATTTAGAAAGAGACAGATAAAGAGAGAGAGAGCACATTTACATAACTTTATTAGTAGTAGTAGTATTGTTAGTATTAGTTATTGTTGTTAATGTGTTGTTTTGCCTAATTTATAAATGACACTTTATCACAGGTATGTTCACTAGATAGTGTTGGCCACTATCCACAGTTTCAGGCATGTGCTGAGGGTCTTGGAACCTCTCCCCTGCAGATAGAGGTGTTGTATTGTACAAGGAGGTCAGGAGAACAGAAGCCTCAGGATTCTTTATGTATTTCAGGCAACAACAAATGGAAAAACATGAGAGGCCAGTTAGCTCAACTCATCTGACATGAGAAGCAGGTGCTAGTGTTAACACTGACCCCACAATTCCAACCTCAACCTCCCTCCCATTCTATGTAAAGGTTTCCTTTACATTGCTGTATGCATGTGACATTGCAGAGAGCTGAAAATCAGTGTTTCATTTTTAGAAGTGTCAAAGGCATCTATTTTTGTTGCTTTAAAAAAATGCATTAAAATGGATGCATTAAAATGGATCTTTATTATGGAACTTGACATTGCTGAAGGTAAACACTGGCATTATGACCCTTGACTGTCTAAAGAATATGTTTAACTAACTGCTTACCAACACATTCAAATTTGAGCTGCTATTGTTACAGGTTAAAACAGGTTTCAAAATACATACAAAACATATAAAATTCAATGTTGCTTCTATAGGGCACTTAAAGTACAAAAACACACTTTACATCTACCTAGGACTATAAAGACTACAACAAGGACTATACTCTCATTGAGAAGTTTCAATTTAATTTGTTGAGTAAAGGTACATCGATTGAAGGTTGTTTAGAATTCAGACGCTTGGACATTTTTTATCAATAGAAAACAGCAATGAGAATATATATTACTGAATATATTTTCTTTGACTTCAGGCTATTTAAGTAAGAATTGATTGGTGGATAAGCTGAAGTTTCTAAATGTAGCTGGACATCCATGAAAACTCATTAAATCCATTGCCAGAGGCTCACATCTCAGTTTAGCTTTTCTCTTGCTTTGCACCCAACTCCTGGACCAAACATATAGGAAAATAACTAATAACTGGTTAAATAATAGTTTATTCTCCCACAAATTAAACAATGTTTGACTAAATTTCAACTCCTGTTGCATTCCACCACATAGAGGCTGTTTTCAGGTCAGTCTGAAGTCACTATCCTCTGAACACGGTAGCGCTACAATTTAATTCCCGAGCTTCATTATACCTTGCCCATATATAGCAGCAGAAAATATTTTACACTCATTTAGTTGTAAATCTATTCTAATCTATGTATTTCTTGATATTTCATCTTCATCGTGTCTTGTGTGTCCTCTTGTAGTGCTGCCACATATTACTTTATTTTATGTGTCAAAGCATGATTACCCTAGAATATATATACTTCCTGATATTCTCATATTATTATTCTAATTTAAGCACAAGCAAATGACATAGTTTTGGTTGAAATAAGAAAGTCTTTTATCATGCACTTCAGTTGCAGTGGAAAGACAGCAGAGGGGATAGTAAATACTGAACAGGCATTGTGTGTTTGTGTGTGTGTGTGTGTGTGTGTGTGTGTGTTCACACAGAAGTGAGGTTGGAGGGTGAAAGAGGTTGGGGGTGGGAGGTGGGGTGGACTTAGCTGGCCCAGCTGGCCTTGGTTTTTCCTAGGCAACCATGCCAGTCGCATAACATGGGGGGAAGAGGAAGAATGGAGACCAGAGACATTCTAGGTTAAAAGTGAGTTATGTAAAAAAAAAAAAAAAAAAAAAAAAAGAGACAGAGAGAGAGAGAGAGAGATCCTGATAACACACACACACACACACTAGCAGCAGAAAATGAATGTGAGTCTTAAAGAGACCCAAGCCATAAATTAGCAGAGGTTAAAAAAAAAAATTAAAAAAACCCACACCACTTAAATGATTAAAAAAACACATACGTGAGTGTCGATTTATATTATTCTGCATTTTGTGTTGATCAACACTACACCACACAATCCTTAGCAAAATACCTGCAGTCACGACACAGCTCTTCTGCCTCCCTCTGCAATGGAACAGACAGATGGACAGTGGGGGATGGGAGAAACAGGGGGGAGGACAGTGACATATTTAAGCTAAAAAGAAATGCTTTTATTCTAAAGACACAGGACAGCAATTTACAGCACTTGAAGACATCTGGGATGCAATCATATTTAAAGTTCACGTTATTGTTAAGCTGTACTACATTTTCACAGAGAGTTAATGAGGCCAGAATCCTTATTAAATTAGTTGTGGGATTAGAAAAAAAATCAGTTAGCTTTATTTTGTATTAAAAACCAAACTGTAAATTATTTAGAACTATTTTTTTTACCCTTAAATAAAGTGCTCTCTTGGTCACTGATTCTGTGAAACATTATTTCTTAGAGATCAACAGCTTGCAACAAACTGAACAGGATAGCCTTGACAAACTCAAATGCTGATTGTCTGTGTGGTGAGAACCTGAGACCTGAGAGCACGTAAAGCAAAAGGATTACAATAAGGCAATGAATGTCCTTGTCCTGAATATGTTAAAAGCCTGTTTTGTCACTCACTCACTCACTCACTCACTCACTCACTCACTCACTCACTCACTCACCCAAACAGAAGATCCTCCACAAGGGGGAGCCACAGGATTTGACGAATCCACATAAGTTTGTGTTCGCCACTTTGCATCTACATGACATAAAATGCCATTTCAAAAATTCCCTTCTTTGTACAAAACACATGGATTAGGGTAACAGATGATTATGAACACAAGGCATAATATTAGGATAAATCTTGGCTAATTTAACTTAGGTAGAAACACGAAGTAGGATTTCACATACTAGAAACAACATAACAGGGCATGTGATTATAGGAAACGAAAAGGTTGTGTGATGTGGCCTAACACAAAGCCAAGACTGGAGTTGATGATTTTCAAATACATTAGCGTAGCCATAGACTTTCATTCCTTTTATTCCTTTTGCCAACAACAGGTCACACATTTTATCTCTTTATAGTTATGTTTAATGTTGTGAACTGTGTACAAAATAAAACAACACAACTTTAACATACATATACAACCATTCCTACACCAGTCTCTCTTTGTTCTCTATCTTGAGGTTAAAAAAATGCAGCCATGCCATGATACAGAGACTTTCTGTGTCAGAAAACGTAAGGGCGTAAATGTAACTTTTACAAAATGCTAACACTGACACTTATAACACACAGAAAATTTGACCATATCACTATTTATTTTTTACATTTGTTTACATGGAGCAGCTGCAATACAAGTTTACTGTAAGTTGCTATTACATAAATGATGTTATAGGCCATGATGCTATAGGCTGAGCTGCATTACACTGACCTGCACAACATGCCATCATTTCTAGGTTACAGTTATTTTTAATGTTGTGGAACATCCATGTGTAGCACAAACTGATGGTAAGTGAACCTACTACGGTACTGCTTTCACTAATCAGGCATCTCTATATCAATATCCCATTGCCAAATTTTGTTCAGTTCATCTAGGTTTTGGCAGTTTATTTGTCAAATAGCAGATTATATGTTAAAGGTTAGGCTTAACTGTTTTACTGTTACCTATAACGGTTCTGTAGTAATCTCATATGGTTCTCAGTGATTCTTCAGTTCCGTTTATTCTGACAGTTTCACTTTCACTACCAGTGTAATAACTTCTTTATTTGAACCATCTCAACCAAATAGCAGCTGCGTAGTAATAATATGTAATAATATATACAGTGGGGCAAAAAAGTATTTAGTCAGCCACCAATTGTGCAAGTTCTCCCACTTAAAAAGATGAGAGAGGCCTGTAATTTTCATCATAGGTACACTTCAACTATGAGAGACAGAATGAGAAAAAAAAAATCCAGAAAATCACATTGTCTGATTTTTAAAGAATTTATTTGCAAATTATGGTGGAAAATAAGTATTTGGTCACCTACAAAAAAGCAAGATTTCTGGCTCTCACAGACCTGTAACTTCTTCTTTAAGAGGCTCCTCTGTCCTCCACTCGTTACCTGTATTAATGGCACCTGTTTGAACTTGTTATCAGTATAAAAGACACCTGTCCACAACCTCAAACAGTCAGACTCCAAACTCCACTATGGCCAAGACCAAAGAGCTGTCAAAGGACACCAGAAACAAAATTGTAGACCTGCACCAGGCTGGGAAGACTGAATCTGCAATAGGTAAGCAGCTTGGTGTGAAGAAATCAACTGTGGGAGCAATTATTAGAAAATGGAAGACATACAAGACCACTGATAATCTCCCTCGATCTGGGGCTCCACGCAAGATCTCACCCCGTGGGGTCAAAATGATCACAAGAACGGTGAGCAAAAATCCCAGATCCACACGGGGGGACCTAGTGAATGACCTGCAGAGAGCTGGGACCAAAGTAACAAAGGCTACCATCAGTAACACACTACACCGCCAGGGACTCAAATCCTGCAGTGCCAGACGTGTCCCCCTGCTTAAGCCAGTACATGTCCGGGTCCGTCTGAAGTTTGCTAGAGAGCATTTGGATGATCCAGAAGAGGATTGGAAGAATGTCATATGGTCAGATGAAACCAAAATAGAAATTTTTGGTAAAAACTCAACTTGTCGTGTTTGGAGGAGAAAGAATGCTGAGTTGCATCCAAAGAACACCATACCTACTGTGAAGCATGGGGGTGGAAACATCATGCTTTGGGGCTGTTTTTCTGCAAAGGGACCAGGATGACTGATCCGTGTAAAGGAAAGAATGAATGGGGCCATGTATCGTGAGATTTTGAGTAAAAACCTCCTTCCATCAGCAAGGGCATTGAAGATGAAACGTGGCTGGGTCTTTCAGCATGACAATGATCCCAAACACACCGCCCGGGCAACGAAGGAGTGGCTTCGTAAGAAGCATTTCAAGGTCCTGGAGTGACCTAGCCAGTCTCCAGATCTCAACCCCATAGAAAATCTTTGGAGGGAGTTGAAAATCCATGTTGCCCAGCGACAGCCCCAAAACATCACTGCTCTAGAGGAGATCTGCATGGAGGAATGGGCCAAACTACCAGCAACAGTGTGTAAAAACCTTGTGGTGACTTACAGAAAACGTTTGACCTCTGTCATTGCCAACAAAGGGTATATAACAAAGTATTGAGATGAACTTTTGTTATTGACCAAATACTTATTTTCCACCATCATTTGCAAATAAATTCTTTAAAAATCAGACAATGTGATTTTCTGGATTTTTTTTTTCTCATTCTGTCTCTCATAGTTGAAGTGTACCTATGATGAAAATTACAGGCCTCTCTCATCTTTTTAAGTGGGAGAACTTGCACAATTGGTGGCTGACTAAATACTTTTTTGCCCCACTGTAAGAATAGTAATAATTATGGGAAAAAGCCACAGGATAATGACACTGTGCCCTTGGTTTATACCATGTATGTATAAATAGATAGTAAATGTATCTTTGCAAAATCATTAATACACAATACACAGTGAATAGCACTGTGTAAACATTAAATATAAATATTTATATAAGTGGTGAGTGCCTCACATACTTCAGTTGCCATTTTGTGGCAGAAGAGATTATAAAGCAAACACTTCTAAAAAAAAAAAAAAAAAGCTAAAGTCTTTCATTTATTTACTTTTTAAGAATATTTTTGAATTGTTGAAAGCACTGATGCTCTCCAAACACCACACAATTTACTAATTTAAATATCTGTTTACCACCAAAAACGTTTTACATTAACCATGAGGTAAGGTTAGTTTACTTTGGGAATTTGTTATTTAGTTATCAGTATATTCAGAGTCTGTGATTCCAAATGATCTTATTCTGAGCAGTAGGTTCATCTGCCATCAAAAACAAAACAAGTCTTCTTACATCTTTTTCAATTCTTGCTGTTAAGCTGAAAGTGATAGATCATATCACACTTAGTACAGCAGAGGTTTTTGCATGTACCTTGTGGTGAGACCTAAGCTTAATGGAAACTCCCACATGTTAAAGAGCACATGCCGTCACTTCCTTCCTCTGAAGAACTGCTGAATTATGTTTGAGCTGACAGTGGAAAATAAGCAAAACTGAAAAAAGACAGAACAAGATTTTGATCTGTTACTAAAGATTATTATACACAATTTTTCCTCTTCACTTCAAAGAGATTTTCTACTCTTACATGTCTGTAGTAAGTTCATACACAATTTGGAATAGATAGAAAAGAGGAAACAGCCCGACATTGTTTTTGTAAAAGAGCAGCCATGAGTAAGAATATTCTCTGTGTTTTTTTCATTGTATCCTTCCTGCAAACAGGTACGTGCTAATGCCTAAACTGTATATGAGAAATATGTTATAGAATGTATGTAAAATATTATAAGGATATCTGATACTGAACATTCCTACATCACTTCTTTAACTAGAAATACAGTTTGAACTAAAACACTACTTTAATGCAGATAGTTTTGCTGTGAGGTCATTTGGGCAATTTTGAAATGAAATGAAAACAATCAAGTAATATGAAATTGTGCAATTCAGTAGTATTTATTACTCACAATGAAATGGACAGCCTGAATTTTCATTTTAAATTTCATTCAAGTTTTTTAATGTTGGGAACTGCTGAAATGATGTCTTGAAAAGACTAAATTGGGAGGCAAAAATTTCACACAAAAAGTATACAAATTGATGTAGACTCTTTGGTATTTCATGGTAATGAAACTACACTATATTTTTCAGTTACCCCGTGTGGGGGTATGCAAAGAGAATGGGAGTTCTCAACATTAAATGTTATATTAATTAAATGTAATGATGTGCACAATGATGAACAATGATGGACAAAACCAGAATGTCTATCTATGGAAGTATAATAGTGCCAAAATTCCTGAAAGCAAAATAGCATATTGAATCATATGAACTGAATAAAAACTTGTCACAAAAAAGACGTTTGAATTTTTCTGCTTTGCAATTTGATCCAAATGAAAAAAATCCTTACAGCATTTACAAAAAAAACAAAACAATCTTCATTATTTTTCAACCTCACAAATTCAGGTTGAAAAAATGCAAGTATTAAAATTCAGGTTAAAAAAATGTCAGATATTAAAATTCAGGTCGACAAAATACGAGCCTTCGGGTCTTAACATCCGGGCTATGACAAGAAGAGCAATGGATTGCCGATTTCTCGGGCCGTGTGGCAGTGCACTTTAAAGTGTGCATCCTGCTCCCTGTGCAGTTTACTTCGCGGGGAACCACTTACCGATTAGTTTTATTAATTAACAGGGCAGTACGAGTTATTTTACACAAAAAAGATAAACTAAATTAAACAGTACACTAAAATAACTCATACTCCCTCTGTTAATTAATAAAACTAATCGGCAAGTGGTTCCACGCAAAGTGGTTCCACTGCGACACAGGCCCGAGAAATCGGCAATCCATTGCACTTCCTGTAATAGCTCGGATGTTATGACCTGAATTTTTTCAACCCGAATTTGAAGGCTCGCATTTTGTCGACTTGAATATTAATGCCTGAATTTTTTCAACCTGAATATTAATACCTGAATTTTTCCAACCTGAATTTGTGAGTTTGAAAAATAACCAAGATTGTTTTTTTTTTTTTTTTTGTAAATGCTGTAAGGATTTTTTTTTTCATTCAGATCAAATTGCAAAGCAGAAAAATCCAAACGTCTTTTTTGTGACAAGTTTTTATTCAGTTCATGTGATTCAATATTCTATTTTGCTTTCAGGAATTTTGGCACTATTATACTTCCATATCCATCATATTAAATTAAAATTATTATAATGTAGGCATTAAACATATATTCAAAACAAACAAATAGATAGATTGTCCACAGAAATTCAGGTTATTTATATACATAAAGTTCTCAGGGACTGCTGAGGATTTTCCAAACAGAATTTGGATCTGGTCTGATCATTCATCACACATACAGAAAACAGAAATCCAAATCTCAGAGGCTGCTTTGTCTTTGCTGATATGCACAACGCTTCTCATTAAGGCTGTCTGCCGTTATATAAAGCTTAAAATTCCGAGACAGAAGTTCTGTAACATGCAGATAAATACATTTTTGTTAATATACATATGCTGACATATGTTAAATAATGTTAAGGTTTGCTATTTTTAGCACATCATTTTAATTTTGTGTACATTTTATTTTTAAAATTTATTTAAGTGGTAGAAAACAAAACTTAGTTTTTCAGTATTTATAGTGCTGAAGAAAAACAAATAATATAAAATAAAATTATCCAATTATATGAACTGCTAAAAGACTGTAATGAATACAGAACTTCAGGCCAAGAAGTGCAGCATATGTGAGTACTAAATCAGAAAAATATTTGCCGCAGTGCTGACAAAAACTAGTTTGAGGATGCATGCACAGATTGAATACTGACCACAATGTAGAAGACACAAAGATATGATGGTTTGGACCTTTTTTTAAGAACACTTCAGTGAATCATGTTATTACAGTAGAGAATGTACTATTACAAACCCGATTCCAAAAAAGTTGGGACACTGTACAAATTGTGAATAAAAACAGAATGCAATGATGTGGAAGTTTCAAATTTCAATATTTTATTCAGAATATAAGATAGATGACATATCAAATGTTTAACCTGAGAAAATGGATCATTTTAAGGGAAAAATAAGTTGATTTTACATATCATGGCATCAACACATCTCAAAAAAGTTGGGACAAGGCCATGTTTACCACTGTGTGGCATCCCCTCTTCTTTTTATAACAGTCTGCAAACGTCTGGGGACTGAGGAGACAAGTTGCTCAAGTTTAGGAATAGGAATGTTGTCCCATTCTTGTCTAATACAGGCTTCTAGTTGCTCAACTGTCTTAGGTCTTCTTTGTCGCATCTTCCTCTTTATGATGCGCCAAATGTTTTCTATGGGTGAAAGATCTGGACTGCAGGCTGGCCATTTCAGTACCCGGATCCTTCTTCTACGCAGCCATGATGTTGTAATTGATGCAGTATGTGGTCTGGCATTGTCATGTTGGAAAATGCAAGGTCTTCCCTGAAAGAGACGACGTCTGGATGGGAGCATATGTTGTTTTAGAACTTGGATATACCTTTCAGCATTGATGGTGCCTTTCCAGATGTGTAAGCTGCCCATGCCACACGCACTCATGCAACACCATACCATCAGAGATGCAGGCTTCTGAACTGAGCGCTGATAACAACTTGGGTTGTCCTTGTCCTCTTTAGTCCGGATGACATGGCGTCCCAGTTTTCCAAAAAGAACTTCAAATTTTGATTCGTCTGACCACAGAACAGTTTTCCACTTTGCTGCAGTCCATTTTAAATGAGCCTTGGCCCAGAGAAAACGCCTGCGCTTCTGGATCATGTTTAGATATGGCTTCTTTTTGACCTATAGAGTTTTAGCCGGCAACGGCGAATGGCACGGTGGATTGTGTTCACCGACAATGTTTTCTGGAAGTATTCCTGAGCCCGTGTTGTGATTTCTATTACAGTAGCATTCCTGTATGTGATGCAGTGCCGTCTAGGGGCCCAAAGATCATGGGCATCCAGTATGGTTTTCCGGCCTTGACCCTTACGCACAGAGATTGTTCCAGATTCTCTGAATCTTTGGATGATATTATGCACTGTAGATGATGATAACTTCAAACTCTTTGCAATTTTTCTCTGAGAAACTCCTTTCTGATATTGCTCCACTATTTTTCGCCGCAGCATTGGGGGAATTGGTGATCCTCTGCCCATCTTGACTTCTGAGAGACACTGCCACTCTGAGAGGCTCTTTTTTATACCCAATCATGTTGCCAATTGACCTAATAAGTTGCAAATTGGTCCTCCAGCTGTTCCTTATATGTACATTTAACTTTTCCGGCCTTATTGCTACCTGTCCCAACTTTTTTGGAATGTGTAGCTCTCATGAAATCCAAAATGAGCCAATATTTGGCATGACATTTCAAAATGTCTCACTTTCAACATTTGATATGTTATCTATATTCTATTGTGAATAAAATATAAGTTTATGAGATTTGTAAATTATTGCATTCCTTTTTTATTCACAATTTGTACAGTGTCCCAACTTTTTTGGAATCGTGTTTGTAGATACGCAATTCAGCATGTCAAGTTCTTTAGACATGCAGTCACTCTACATTTCCAACTGCTTCAATCAACTGCTGAGGGGAAAAAACATTATGTAGAAAACATTTACTTCTAGTCAAAATTCATAGTAAAACATTAAATATCAAACATTAAATTAGATTCTGTCTCTGTTTACACAATACTAGAAGTTTCTAAAGATATTATTCTAAGTAATATTATTAGTTTAGTCGTTATCTTTATACTGGATATTGCCATAAAAAAAGAAAGACAGTTTTCTAGCCCAGATCCAACAAACAGTAAGTAAAAGTAAATCATTTGCCTTTTCTGTCTCTGCAGGCATCTCCAACAACAGGATATCTATCACTCATAGTCAGGAGGGAGATAACAGTATTGTGACCTGTGTCTTAGCTGGGAATGACAGTCTAACTCAGGTTAACTGGGAGATGGTTCAAGGCTCTAATCACACCAAACTAGGAATCTTCCATCCTAACAAAGGCACCTACATCTTTCCAGAGCACTCTAGCAAAGTAACGATTCAGGGACAAGAAACCCCTCTGGCATCCTCAGGCCTTTCTTTGCAGAAAGAAGCACTAAATGAAAGTGGACTAATCTGCTGTCATTTTATCACCTTTCCATCAGGCAGTATAAAGGAGTGTACTGACATCAGTGATGCAGCCATAAGTATAATGATTTTTATACTAATCTTAAGTCAATGAAACACTCCTCACATTGCTATACAGAACAAATATTAACAGTTTGTTATGTGCACGTGTGTTTATGTGTACACTCACAACTTTTTAGGTATTCTCACATCTGCAGCTGAACCCCATGGTGCAGGACGAAAGCAGGGTTTAATTGGGCAGTTTGGAGCTTTGACAGTTGGATGCATTCTTTCTCTCTTATTTCTCATCATAACAATCTACACCTGCTGGTGGTGTTTCTGTAGGAGGTACTTCAATTTACCAATGATGTATATCTGTAATGATTTTTGCCAAACCTATACCTATCTTATATAACAATTCAATATTAAAATTCAGAAATGCCAACAACATATAATTCTGTGCAAAAGTAAAAATGCTTCTGCACTACTGAGTAAGAAAAAAATAGATTTGTATGTTAGTAAAACAATCAGATGCAAATGTGGTAGGTTCTACAAGGTTTAGAAACACACAGATAAGAAACGGCCAATTTTTGTACATAAAACTGCACCTGAGACCACTGATACATTTTTAAGAAGCAAAGGGTGGTCACAATATATATATGTGCATGTGTGCTTGTGTGTTTGTCCTAGGCACACATATATAAACATAATATATTTTATCCTTTATTGTCTTCTATTCCATATTCTTTTGCTAGAAGGCAAGTGCTTGAGATACAGCATGAGAATAGAGACCAATCAACAATTTCAGAGGTAAGATTTAAGTAAGTTGTAAGGATTTAAAATCAAATCAAACAATATTGCATTCTAGCTGCATATAAAATCATACTGAATTTTACACAAACTATGTACAGTAATTGTGTTATGTTTCACTTCTTAACTGACCTTAGATTAAAGATACCTTGCACTATGGTATCTGTATTTCCTGTTTTTCTGTTGCGCAGGAACTGTGGTTGAGATTTTTTTTGGCCAACCTAGCTCAGCATGTTAAGAGATAGATAGATAACACTAGCATTTTCCATTAAGTAATGGAAAATAAGCTTAATTCATGCTATATGATGTAAGCTTTCAATAGCAAATAAAAGAACAGAGCTAGATGAGACACGTTCAAAATCTTAGATCAAGTGACAATTGCCTTTTAGTTATTTAATTCAGTATTGTGTTATTTTTTCAATACTGGCAAAGAAAAGATTCAATGCAGCAATGAAGAACATTAACATATTCTTTATAACAATATAAAAATAACTCATTTTGTCTATATTGCTTTAGATGTACACAGAAGAGGCACGTGAAGTACAACATACCCCCTCTCCCTCTGGCTTTGACCCTACAAAATTATATGCAAAGATTAAAGAGGATCTATATTATGGCCGACTATGGAAGTCCTACCAAGGAAAAGCACGAGTAGCAACACAAGGGTGTCTGGCTGGTTCAAGACAGATTTACTACCGTTTAGGCGAGAATCCTCTATTACAAAGGGAGCAGGAACACAAACCAAAAATCCCAAATGCAACAACAAGGCCATCCTCAAATAGCAGTATCTGAACATACTGTTAAAAAAAAGTACTTTTAAAATGTGTCAGTATTATGTACAATGTCACAGCCCTTACAGATGAGAGCTTCTGTGGGTGTTTTGAAGAATCAGCATTCACGTGACCCACTAAATTTGGACCTAAATGACACTAGTCGTTTTTCAGCACAATGGTCTCAAAAATGCAAACCAATTATTAAGAATACGATATCATGGGTTCCCCAAACTGTCAATGTATTGCAAGGCATGTATCAATCATTATATAATTCAGTGTAAAAAGTCATGTTTTGTCCGGATCATACAACTCTCTCTCTCTCTCTCTCTCTCTCTCTCTCTCTCTCTCTCTCTATATATATATATATATATATATATATATATATATATATATATATATATATATATATATATATATATATATATATATATATATATACATTGAATTGTGTTTCTATTTTACCACTCCTAACTGCCAAGTATGGAACAAATCACCTGGATTTGTGCATATGCATGTATAAAGAGATAGCTTCAAGTCACAAATGAGGCAGAATTTGAACAAATACTGCAATTATATAACATATAGAAAGATATGGAAATATTCATGTCCAGATCAAAGCTGGGGACTGGCTCAACTTATCTCATTTTATCTTTTCTTCCCCAGTGAGTGCCTTTTCCTCCTGCAAACCATGGTCTGGGTGGGTCTCTGCTAGTTTAGACATCTCACTGGCAGGCTCTATCCATGGCAGCCACTCTTAAAATGATGATTTTGACACTCTTAATATGGTGCCGAAACAACAAAAGTGCGGCTGTGCGCAATTGTAATCTCAACAGTATTTACAATGTCACAGTACACAGCTTCAGCTTTTAATGAGAGTTTTAAAGGGATATTTAGATCAATAGCTCACTTGTGCCCAAACTCTCTGTGATGTATTTTATATAGGTATGCAAGTGATCTTGTCTTCATGGCACTGCCCTATTTGAGCAACAGTCTTCTATGTGCACCCATCAAGGACCCAATCACACAGACAGTGCAATTTTAGTGCCTTTAGTCATGCCTTTAGTCACTGTTTGAAGACTGGCAGTGACTCAGCTGTTTGGACATTGAGGGGAATTTCATTCCACTTTGTGGGTGCCAGAAGAGTCTTAATGCCTGCTTATTTATACCCTGAGAGATGGTGGGACCAGTCAAGCAGTGCTAGAGGACTAGAGATCGTTTTTCCTATTGGCTTTCTAGGCAAGCATCAATGTTTTTAACTTCCAGAAAACAAAAGAAGGCCAAGTATTGGGACTTGTGGGACACCAGTGCATAGAGCAGATGTGGATTTCCTCAATTAGGGGGATGTCACCCACCTTGCGCAAATGATGGTCTTCGTTGAGGTAGTGTCTTGTGGATGATAGACTGCTGAGTGGCAGTTATAGCAGTTAATTCTTTAGAGAAGACAGGCTCTAGCTTGTTGGAAAATGCCAGGCCGTCTAACAGATGGCAAGCTTTGGAGTGGTTTGGGGTCAGTTTCTACTAGCAAGGTGGTGTTGACAGATTAACTGAGGCAGCCACACTTAAAATATAGGAAAGGTTAGGCAATGAAAAGTCAACACATTTGTGTTCTCAAAAAGACAGCTAATACAGGATCCATTGTCCCATGACTGGCCTCACCAAGACCAGTTTGTGGTCTTCATTAGATGGGCAGCAAGACCTTGGTTCCCACTACAGCTTTTTCTCATGGGCAGAACACCCTTGGCAGTGTCCTTCCTAAGCAATCTGCTCTCCCAAATGGAAAAAGATTTGGCATAACAGGCCATGTCACCCATATCTGTATGATTGATTCATAGAATAGCCATTTAAGAACTGTCACCTTTCAGGAAACATTCCTGAATGCAAAACATCTTAGTTTCAAGACTGAATGCTGGTACATTTCCCAATTCCTAACAAAATTTAACTTTTCTTAAAGGACTGCTAAACTGCAGCAATTCCCTAGTCACCCTGAAGGCACCATCTCAGCAACATAGCACCATCTGTTATTGAGAGGACACAAGGGGCTCCTAAGCTGTGGATGGCCCAGTGAGTAGTTGAAATTATCGCCATGACCTGTAGATGGGCTCAACATCCAGTCTTTTGACACTCAAGCTTTTGAGGAGAGCATGGAATTGATAAAAGACAGCAGACATTCAAACTGTAATTCAAAAATCAGGGAATTAAACTTCATTGGCTTGTTAGCAGTGCTGTATGATTCTCACTGCCCCAGAGTGATTTAAAGAAATCCTAGTTAGGACTGCTATTATATTAAAAATGATCATTTCCAGGGGTCAATGTCATTTGGAACTTATTGCTCAGCAAGGTCCAGGTTCCAGGGAAAGATGACTTTTGGACAGTATTTATTGCAAATAATGCATCAAATAACTTAACAGAATGAGCACTAAAATGAATTAGTGGCTCATCTCTTAAGATTCTAAAACCATTAATATTTGATACCTGGTTGTATGATCTAAAATATAAGTTAACTATACATGAAACTCTTTTGCAATTTATTTACAAATACTTTGCTATGTCCTTCTAATACTTTGTAAAGTACTTTGTAATGTCTCTCTAATTTGTTTGATCAGTTATGTGAATGAAAAAAAATAAATATCTTAGGATCTCTAATGTCTAATTTACTAACCAGTAAAATATATCATGAGGATTAAAGACTTAAAGAAGATAGATTGGTCTGCCGTTTTGTTATGAAACAGACTACAGAGGTGCAGGGCAAATTTAATAAACAAAATCAGGTGCCAAAACTTAACCAAAAGGTGAGTATAAAAGGCCAGTGACACACAAAAAACTACTCATGCAGGAAATAAGGCCAACAGTCACAAAAAAGAAACATTCAAAAATACCAGAATATGCCAAAGTAATGGAACACACGAACACAGAGTACAGAACATAATCTAAAAGCAATAGTCAAAAGAAGCAACATTCAGTCAGTTATTTCCAAGCAAAAACAAGATTTAAAAACAAAAAAAACTCTCAAAGTTCAAAACTGGAAAGCACAGCAGAAATATAAAGGCTTTGTCACTTCTGGCGGCCCCCACCCTATAGCAGGGCTCAAACCTGGACCTCCGTGGCGGTGCATGCACATGCCTGCACGCCATGGAAGAGAGACCCAGATGCAGGATTCAGCGAAGCGCTGCTTTATTTACATGAACACAAAACAGGGGGTAACTAACATGACACTAGACGTGGCATGGTAAAACTAAAACACAAACAAAACCTAAACCCTAGCATGGACATAACAAAACCACAGTACAGTTAACAATCACCAACAAGAGACATAAACACAAGGATCCCTATATATAGGTCAAAACATTAGGACTAATTGGAAACAGGTGACACAATCAGGAAAGAGAATAGGCAGGGAAAGACAAGACACACAAAGAAGCAGGCTTTGGAATATCACCTGCCAGCGCTCTCTCTGGGCCTGGCAGGGAACTGTCCAGCTGTTCCTGACAGGCTTAGTGGAGTAAATGGTAGGGCACATGAAAAAGTCTGAGAGATAATACAGATTAAAGACCCTATCTGGCAGGGAAAATGTCTGATGTAAATGTAACACAGATCCAGGAGGTTTCAACTGAATTTGCTTTATTCACCTGTGCATGTAAATACATTTTTAAATCATCCTGACATTCTGGAGCTGCTTGTCTGTTATCAACTTCTTTGTCAAGCTTATAAACCTTGACTTTACCCACATAGACTGTTTTTATCTGTAATTAAAATGGACTTTGCTCATATAAAGGTAGACAGAAAAAAACTGATTTACATTTCTAAAAAAAAAATAATAATAATCCACTACTTTTCCACTAAATTTGAGACATGAGTCTAACAGAACAAGCTAACTCATCACTCACGTCTGATAGCTTCAAAGTTCATGGTACCAGCAGCTGCATAGACTCCAATAAACTGGGAGTCTGCTTTTAACATTTTTTGTAGTGTCTGTTTGAACTCATGTATGTACTTACTTTGTAATTCATCCTGGTGCTGATTTTCTAATTATTTACTATGAAAGGGGTTAATCTGTTTTTAGATGATTTTGCAAATTGAATGCACAGGACTGCACAAAATTAATAATAAACCAAGTGGTTTATGATTTTCATGGGTTTTGTAAATGACTTGTATATCAGAGAGTGTCCATATCGAACAGCTGCTAGTGGGTGAATTCCATCTAGGAACCACATCTATGAGCTTTGCCAACTTGAACTTTTTCTGCCTGTAATCTAAGGGATTATTGTTGAGGTATGGAAACAAATGTCAATGTAAATTATAACATAATGATATTTCGCAAAACTCAATATCATTGTACTATACCGGGATATTTAAATTTGGCAAATGAATCCTACTACAACTGTGGCATTGCACAGTCTTTTGAACAAGAGGCTTCAAATTAGTTTGCTATGAATGCCCAGGCTGCTCTAGTGTCATAGGCTTACCTGATTTTTTTCTTGCTTTCTGTTGAAATTCATGTTTGTTTGTTATAGACATAATTGCTGCCATGTGCTATTGAACATGTACAATTCAATAACCCAGTAAATCATTCAAATACTTTTAACACTCTGATGTGTGTGGCATAAATTGTAACTTAAATAACATTGTGAATTCCGCTGTGTTTATTTCCTCCTATTACAAGAGCTACTAAGTCTTATGAAAACAAAGAAAACATCTCATTGTGGTGAGTCATGGAGAAATACATTTCACAGAAATGGTCCGTAATTTCTGTGTTTTTGAAAAATTGCATATAATGCATATATATGTATATAGGCTCTGTAGCCATTGCAACCCTAACTGGACAACCGCAACCATGAATGAATAAATGTTGGGATATGTGAACGGTATCATTTAGGTATTAAGGTTTTGAAAGGTCCATTTTGCTGAAATCTCATTGCAGCAACTCAAAATGGTACTCAGTAGTTTTTATGGCCCCCACGTGCTTGTATGCATGCCTGGCAACATCGGGGCATTCTGTTCCTCCTTGCACAGATACCGGTCCAGCTGATAGGTTAAGGACCTTCTATGGCCCTGTCCAGCTCTCCTAGAGTAACTGTCTGTATCCTGGAATCTCCTCCATGCTCTTGAGACTGTGCTGGGAGACACAGCAAACCTTCTGGTAAAGTCACGTATTGATGTGATATCCTGGAGGAGATGGACTGCCTGTGCAACCTCTGTAGGGTCCAGGTTTCGCCTCATGCTACCAGTAGTGACACTGACCCTAGCCAAATGCAAAACTAGTGAAAAAACATCTGTTGTAGGGAAAAAGTGTCAGTGGCCTACATTTATAAAAACCATTCCTGTTTTGAGGGCCATCTCATTGTTGCCCATCTAGTGCACCTGTTGTTAATTTCATTAACACCAAAGCATCTGAAACTGATTAATAACCCCCTCTGCTACTTAACTGACCAGATCGATATCCTTGGAGTTTAATTGACTTGCTGCTATACTCTGATTAAAATGTGTTCCTTTAATTCTTTTGAGTAGTATATTGCAAAGACTTTCTGATTATTCTCAGAGAAGCAATGGAGGCAAAGTTTGTGAGCAAAAGTGAGGGTTTAACATTCTGGCTGGCCAGACCACAAGACTATGAGGAGGTGATGGCCATATCACATGACATTTACCAGGGCACTGATTACCTTCCACATCGTTAACACACTTGGATGACTGAACGTGACAGACTGGTCATAATTGGCAGGAGGAATGGAAAGCTGGTGAGAATTTTTTATAATAATAACTATCTAGAATTATCCAATAACTCCCCTTTAGGAGGTAAAATTCACTGATTACAAAATAGTAGCTACTCTAGTTTCACCCCTACAGAATATGTAAGAATTGAACAATATGTAATTATAATACAGTAATACTTAATCTATTTAAGTCTCATGTAAGTTTTGATGTAATGTATTATTATAGAGACTGAAAAAGACTATTTAATGTCAACCTAAACAAGAGCCATTAAACACATTAAAAACAATTTTAGTTTTAACTCTACATGGTTATCATGCTAATCCCTTTTGCCTGTAGGTGGCACTGCAATCTGCACTGGTGGTTGATGGAGGGCAAACAGTGGTGTTGGAGGGATTGAGGGTGTGTCCTAGTGAAAGAGGACAAGGAGTGGCTGGAGTTATCCAGAGAGTGACTGACAGCTACATCAAGCAGGTTTACCCAAGTGTAACAACCAAACGATTGACTAGAAGTGGTAACCAAGGACCTGAAAAACTCCCCAAGTTCACTCTTCTGGCTTGCCGAGTGAATTATAACATTCTGAATATTTAAAAAAAAATTTGAATCAATAAATTAATTATACATTTCCCTATGATTGTTTTTTTCCACATACTGTATCAATAGTGAATTCTCTCTCTCTATCTATCTATCTATCTATCTATCTATCTATCTATCTATCTATCTATCTATCTATCTATCTATCTATCTATCTATCTATCTCTCGCTCAGGCTATTCTGTCTTTGTGTGGAGAGGCTGAGAGTTTTAAAGGATTTGTCTCAGGCCTGAAATCAAAACTAGAAAGAATGGAAAAACCAGATGGACCAAAAAACAACCAAAAACTGTTTGTTCTGAAGGACAGCCATCAACTTAAGCCTCTACTCTTGGACCCTGATCTTCCCTTGAGACTTCAGCTTCCTGGAGGTGCCATCATCCAAGACTGGCAACCTCTGAAACCAATGGAAAGCAACCTGGAAATTTTAGAAAGGCGAAACCTAACTTGGTTGGTAGTTTTTTTCAATGAAAAACCAATGTTTATGAGCTTCCACACACCACCGTATCCTGTTCCATTTATGGGAGGTTCTTTGCAGTTTAACATAGACATGTTTGGTACTGATGTGTCAACAGCAAGAAAGGCACTAATAGCACATTTAGAGCAGGTACTTGAGGAGATTCATGACACTGTCCTAGTTCAAATTTACATGCCCCAAACCTTTTGGGAAGAGATGAGAAAGTTTTGTAATGGAGATGAGCAATGTATTCTGGGGAATTCTGGGGAGCAGCTATTTCTGGAGAAAGAGATGTTATACAAACCCGATTCCAAAAAAGTTGGGACACTGTACAAATTGTGAATAAAAAAAGGAATGCAATAATTTACAAATCTCATAAACTTATATTTTATTCACAATAGAATATAGATAACATATCAAATGTTGAAAGTGAGACATTTTGAAATGTCATGCCAAATATTGGCTCATTTTAGATTTCATGAGAGCTACACATTCCAAAAAAAGTTGGGACAGGTAGCAATAAGAGGCCGGAAAAGTTAAATGTACATATAAGGAACAGCTGGAGGACCAATTTGCAACTTATTAGGTCAATTGGCAACATGATTGGGTATAAAAAGAGCCTCTCAGAGTGGCAGTGTCTCTCAGAAGTCAAGATGGGCAGAGGATCACTAATTCCCCCAATGCTGCGGCGAAAAATAGTGGAGCAATATTAGAAAGGAGTTTCTCAGAGAAAAATTGCAAAGAGTTTGAAGTTATCATCATCTACAGTGCATAATATCATCCAAACATTCAGAGAATCTGGAACAATCTCTGTGCGTAAGGGTCAAGGCCGGAAAACCATACTGGATGCCCGTGATCTTTGGGCCCCTAGACGGCACTGCATCACATACAGGAATGCTACTGTAATGGAAATCACAACATGGGCTTAGGGATATTTCCAGAAAACATTATCGGTGAACACAATTCACCGTGCCATTCGCCGTTGCCGGCTAAAACTCTATAGGTCAAAAAAGGAGCCATATCTAAACATGATCCAGAAGCACAGGCGTTTTCTCTGGGCCAAGGCTCATTTAAAATGGACTGTGGCAAAGTGGAAAACTGTTCTGTGGTCAGACGAAACAAAATTTGAAGTTCTTTTTGGAAAACTGGGACGCCATGTCATCCGGACTAAAGAGGACAAGGACAACCCAAGTTGTTATCAGCGCTCAGTTCAGAAGCCTGCATCTCTGATGGTATGGGGTTGCATGAGTGCATGTGGCATGGGCAGCTTACACATCTGGAAAGGCACCATCAATGCTGAAAGGTATATTCAAGTTCTAGAACAACATATGCTCCAATCCGGACGTCATCTCTATCAGGGAAGACCTTGTATTTTCCAACATGACAATGCCAGACCACATACTGCATCAATTACAACATCATGGCTGCGTAGAAGAAGGATCCGGGTACTGAAATGGCCAGCCTGCAGTCCAGATCTTTCACCCATAGAAAACATTTGGCGCATCATAAAGAGGAAGATGCGACAAAGAAGACCTAAGACAGTTGAGCAACTAGAAGCCTGTATTAGACAAGAATGGGACAACATTCCTATTCCTAAACTTGAGCAACTTGTCTCCTCAGTCCCCAGACATTTGCAGACTGTTATAAAAAGAAGAGGGGATGCCACACAGTGGTAAACATGGCCTTGTCCCAACTTTTTTGAGATGTGTTGATGCCATGAAATGTAAAATCAACTTATTTTTCCCTTAAAATGATACATTTTCTCAGTTTAAACATTTGATGTCATCTATGTTGTATTCTGAATAAAATATTGAAATTTGAAACTTCCACATCATTGCATTGCATAGACAGATCAGTCAGATTGAGAATGAGATATGGTAGCATCCAGAATAGACAGAACTGTGTAACATCTTTAATATATGCAATCCACTTATTTCTAGACATCTATGTTGATTTACTTTAATTTCATTTATCTAAAAACACAGTTGTCACAGTAAATACAGAACATTAACATAAACAAAGAGTTGTATTTGTCATCGTAAAAGTGTTTACAAAATTATTAATGTCACTATTCGGTTCCACTCATTTTTATTATTACTTAATACTGTTTAAAAAAGCATAACCACCAAATTAGAAATTCTACAGAATATTGTATATGAATTAAATAAATAAAAATCTATTGCACATTTTATTGCCATGCACTCACTCTATATTCTCTTAGATTATATTGGATATGTGACATTATATCAGATTACTTTTTATGTTTAATTAATTTTTATTAAAGTAAAATTGTCTGTGCACTGTATGTGTGTACTGTGAGTCTGTTTCAGTAACAACTACAAACATACCTGCTTTCAGTGCAGTGAAATTAACTTAGTAAAACAGCAGCTTGTAAATGCAGATATAAAGTCAACTGGAGAGAACTGATCCTGCCAATTTTATGAACAACTAATGAAGTTTAAAATCCTTTCATTTGATAATCATATTTACATATGCAAATAATACATTTTAATCATGCATATTGAGTTACATTTTGGATTTTCTTTTTAATAATAATAATTTGAAAAATAGATACACTGGCTGTCAGCTAACTGAGATAATAAACCGTGGAGCTAAGTATGAAACATTTGCTAATAATAATGATTTGTCTTTTAAGTTCAACGTACAAATGCTGTTCTGTGCATGTGTTCCTCACCCTCACTGTTCCCAGGATAGACTCTGGACCCAGTGCAACTCTGACAAGGATAAATAAGTTACTGAAAGTGAGTGAGTGAGTGCTTATCTGTAACACTAAGAAATAGCCAATATAGCTTCAAAAAATTCATAGACAGGTAAAGCGTCTCAGTTGTTGGTTGTCCTCTGTGTAGCAATGAAGGCACAATTTCTTGGCAAAAGTGAGGGTCTAACATTCTGGCCGGCCAGACCACGAGAAGGTGATGGCCATATCACAAGACATCTACCAGGGCAATGACTAACTTCCACATTGTTATCACATTTGGATGACTGAACGTGACAGAGTGGTCATAATTGGCAGAAGAAATGGAAAGCTGGTGAGAATTTTTTATACTAATATCTGTCTAGAATTGTCCAATAATTTCCTTTTAGGATGTAAAATTCATTGATCACAAAATAGTGGCAACTCTAGATACACCCCAAAAGCATTGCAGAATAAGTAATTCTAATACAGTTATTAATCTATTTATCTATTAATCTATCAAGTCTTATATAAGTTTTAATGTAACATATTTTAGGGGGACACGGTGGCTTAGTGGTTAGCATGTTTGCCTCACACCTCCAGGGTTGGGGGTTCGATTCCCACCTCTGCCGTGTGTGTGGAGTTTGCATGTTCTCCCTGTGCCTCGGGGGTTTCCTCCCCCAGTCCAAAAACATGCATTGTAGGTTGATTGGCATCTCTAAATTGTCTGTAGTGTGTGTGTGTGTGTGTGTGTGTGTGTGTGTCCTGCAATGGGTTGGCACTCTGTCCAGGGTGTATCCTGCCTTAATGCCCTATGATGCCTGAGATAGGCACAGGCTCCCTGTGACCCGAGTGTAGTTCGGATAAACGGCAGACAATGAATGTAACGTATTTTATAGTGACTGCAGAATACTTTTTAATCTCAGCCTAAACAAGAGCCATTAAAAGTATTAAACAATTTTATTTTTAACTCTACATGGTTATCATGCTAATCCCTTTTGCCTATAGGTGGCTCTGGACTCTGCACTGGTGATTGATGGAGGGCAAACATTGGTGTTGGAGGGATTAAGTGAAAGACGACAAGGAGTGGCTGGAATTATCCAGAGACTGACAGCTACATCAAGCAGGTTTACCCAAGTGTAACAACCAAACGACTGACTAGAATTGATAACCCAGGACCTGAAAAGCTCTCCAAGTTTACTTTTGTTTACATGTCCCAAACCTTTGGGAAGACATGAGACAGTTTTGTAATGGAGATGAGGGAATAAAGCAATGTAAGGATTATGGGGAGCAACTATTTCTGGGGAAAGAGCTATTATAATTCGTAAGATATGGTATCATCCAGAAAAGACAGAACTGTGCAATTCATTGATTTCTAGACAGCTATGTCGATTTACTTTAATTTATTTATCCAGAAACACAGTTGATACAGTACATACAGTACATTAACATAAACAAAGAGTTGCATTTGTCATCGTCAAAGTGTTTACAAAATTACTAATGTCACTATTCGGTTCCACTTGTTTTTATTTATTTATTTATGTCTAAGAAATAGCCAATTTGGCTTAAGAAAATTCATAATCTAACAGAAGATTCCCAGTTGTTAGTTATCCTCTGAGAAGCTGTGGAGGTACAATTTGCAGGAGAAAGTGAGGGTGTAACATTCTGGCTGGCAAGACCACAAGACTGTGAGGCGGTGGATGGCCACAGGACATCTACCAGGGCAATGATTATGTTCCACATTGTTATCACACTTGAATGACTGAGCGTGACAGACTGGTCATAATTAGCAAGAGAAATGGGAAGCTGGTAAGAGTGGTATGTACTAATAAACACCTAGAATCATTTTTACAACAGATATAAGGATGTTCTTTATGCTCAACTCATACAAGAGGAATACCAACTTTCAAAACATTTTAATTTAAATATTCATGCTAGAATAAATTACTTTGTGTTTGCCTGTAGGTGGCAGTGGACTCTGCACTGGTGGTTGATGGAGGGCAAACAGTGGAGATTGAGGGATTAAGGGTGTGTCCTAGTGAAAGAGGACAAGAAGTGGTTAGAGTTATCCAGTTAGAGATTGACAGCTACATTTAGCAGGTTTATCAAGTACCAAAAAAGTCATTTTCATTTTTCTGGCTTGCAGGGAGAATTATAGCATATTTTACATATTAAATCAATATAATTTGAAACATTTGCTTATGACTCTTTTCCTGCATATATTGTACCTGTCTAATATTGTGTAGGTCCCCCTTGGGCCACCAAAACAGCTCTGACCTGTCCAGTCATAAGACCTTTTTGGGGTATCACATTGGCTTGGTGGCTTGGTGGTTAGCACGTTTGCCTCACATCTCCAGGGTTGAGGGTTTAGTTCCTGCCTCCGCCATGTGTGTGTGGAGTTTGCATGTTCTCACCTCGGGGGTTTCCTCCCCTGGTCCAAAGACATGCATTGTAGGTTGCATCTCTAAATTGCCCGTAGTGTGTGATTGTGTGAGTGAATGAGAGTGTGTGTGTACCCTGTGATGGGTTGGCACTCCGTCCAGGGTGTATCCTGCCTTGATGCCCGATGAAGCCTGAGATAGGCACAGGCTCCCCGTGACCCGAGAATAAGTGGTACAGACAATGGGGAAAAAATGCTTCTGAATCTTATCAGACACCAACAAGAGTAAATTAGTTTACTGTCAACTCTTTTACTGTGAATAGAATGAAACAGCTTGGAATCTTTCATATAGTAGCAATGAAGAGTGAAAATCCTGTGCCAATATTATGAACATATTTTTCTATAAATTAAATTTGCAATTTGCTGCTGCTGATGAAGATGATGCTGCTCATAATGGTGATAGTAGTGATGATAATAAAATTATTATTATTAATAGTAGTAGTAGTAGTAGTAGTAGTAGTAGTAGTAGTACTAGTAGTATCAATTAGTTATTTGATTATTTGGTTGATTAATTAATTAATTTTACATTATTTGTTTGTCTGTCTGTTTGTATGAAAAAAATATTTATACTGTTATTTTTAATGAAAATATGGGAAATGCAACTACTTCAAATTCAGCAAAGCTATAGCTAGCATGAAACTATACAATTAAGATATTACTATTGCCTCCAATGTGCTACAATGACACAAGTATTTTGACACCTTTTTGACTGATTAATGGCAATGCCAAAGAAAGAAATATCGCAGCTGGCATTCAAGTAAAAAAAATACAAAAGGTAGCACATATTTCATTGAGAAATTGATAAATTCTTCACAAATTGACAAAGTCTTCATGAAAATTCATTCATAATACACCCTTAAATAGGGAAAGAAAACAACAGCACACACATACTCTCCATTCTTAGCAAAGGAATAGAAAAGATCTGCAGATTGTTCTCCATCTTTACTTTATTCTTTGGTCTGAATGGCTGTGAATAAAATGTAATACAAACAACTGCAGTTTTACTTTAACCCCAGTTGGAATGCCTCCATGCATGTGTGAATTTAGGCCAATGTATTTGACATTTAATTAAATCTTTCAGGTGATTCTTGTTTATTTACATGAACATGCTCCTGCTCTACTAATACTTTTATAGTTTCTGTACTTTTGCCTGAATTTTTTACTGTGCTTTGTCACTCATCCACATGATAACTAAGTTGAGAGTGATCATCATGGCAAGAGGAAGGAGGACAATGATGCATATTACAACTGCTTGTCAGTGTCTTATTGGGGGAAAATATATGGAAGGAAGCAGGCAATTAAAGAATATAGTCACACTGTTCATATATAAAAGGCAAGAAAAATGTTAAATGGAAAATTTAGCCAAACATCAGCTGCAGTAGATGAGAGAAAGCTAAAGAACATGCACTCTTATTTTCTTCCTGGCTTTGGTATACATTGACCTAGTCATATAATGCATCTTGGATGAAATGAAACAAGGGAGAATGAGGAGGAGTTGCTGGCACAGATAATTATTATACTTAGAATGATGGTGATAATGGTAATAACCCATTTTCTTCATCTTCATCTATATATATATACACACATATATACACAGTGGTGTGAAAAGGTTTTGGCCCCCTTACAGATTTCTTATTTTTTTGCATGTTTGTCACACTTTAATGTTTCAGATAATCAAACACATTTAAATATTAGTCAAAGATAACACAAGTAAACACATCATGCAGTTTTTATATGAAGGTTTTTATTATTAAGGGAAAACAAAATCCAAAACTACATGGCCCTGTGTGAAAAAGTGTTTGCCCCTAAGCCTAATAACTGGTTGGGTCACCCTTAGCAGCAACAACTGCAATCAAGTGTTTCGATAACTTGCAATGAGTCTGTTACAGCACTGTGGAGGAATTTTGGCCCACTCATCTTTGCAGAATTGTTGTAATTCAGCCACATTGGAGGGTTTTTGAGCATGAACCACCTTTTTAATGTCGTGCCACAACATCTCAATCGGATTGAGGTCAGGAGTTTGACTAGGCCACTCCAAAGTCTTCATTTAGCTTTTCTTCAGCCATTCAGAGGTGGACTTGCTGGTGTGTTTTGGATCATTGTCCTGCTGCAGAACCCAAGTTCGCTTCAGCTTGAGGTCACAAACAGATGGCCGGACATTCTCCTTCAGGATTTTTTAGTAGACAGCAGAATTCTGTCCTGAAAGCAAGGTCCTGAATCAGCAAAACAGCCCCAGACCATCACACTACCACCACCATATTTTACTGTTGGTATGATGTTCTTTTTCTGAAATGCAGTGTTACTTTTACGCCAGACGTAATGGGACACAGACCTTCCAAAATGTTTAATTTTTGTCTCGTCAGTCCACAGAGTATTTTCCCAAAAGTCTTGGGAATCATCAAGATGTTTTCTGGCAAAACTGAGACGAGCCTTTATGAACTTTTTGCTCAGCAGCGGTTTTCGTCTTGGAACTCTGCCATGCAAACCATTTTTTCCCAGTCTTTTTCTTATGGTGGAGTCATGAACACTCACCTTAACTGAGGCAAGTGAGGCCTGCAGTTCTTTGGATGTTGTTGTGGGGTCTTTTGTGACCTCCTGGATGAGTTTTCGCTGCGCTCTTGGGGTAATTTTGGTCGGCCGGCCACTCCTGGGAAGGTTCTCCACTGTTCCATGTTTTCGCCATTTGTAGATAATGGCTCTCACTGTGGTTCGCGGCAGTCCCAAAGCTTTAGAAATGGCTTTATAACCTTTTCCAGACTGATAGATGTCAATCACTTTCTTTCTCATTTGTTTTTGAATTTCTTTGGATCTCGGCATGATGTCTAGCTTTTGAGGATCTTTTGGTCTACTTCACTTTGTCAGGCAAGTCCTATTTAAGTGAGTTCTTGATTGCCAACAGGTGTGGCAGTAATCAGGCCTGGGTGTGGCTAGAGAAATTGAACTCAGGTGTGATAAACCACAGTTAAGTTATGTTTTAACAGGGGGGGCAAACACTTTCACACAGGGCCATGTAGTTTTGGATTTTGTTTTCCCTTAATAATAAAAACCTTCATTTAAAAACTGCATGATGTGTTTACTTGTGTACTTTTCACACCACTGTATATATACATTGAATTGTGTTTCTATTTTACCACTCCTAACTGCCAAGTATGGAACAAATCACCTGGATTTGTGCATATGCATGTATAAAGAGATAGCTTCAAGTCACAAATGAGGCAGAATTTGAACAAATACTGCAATTATATAACATATAGAAAGATATGGAAATATTCATGTCCAGATCAAAGCTGGGGATTGGCTCAACTTATCTCATTTTATCTTTTCTTCCCCAGTGAGTGCCTTTTCCTCCTGCAAACCATGGACTGGGTGGGTGTCTGCTAGTTTTACAGTCACAAAAAAGGAACATTCAAAAATACCAGAATATGCCAAAGTAATGGAACACACGAACACAGAGTACAGAACATAATCTAAAAGCAATAGTCAAAAGAAGCAACGTTCAGTCAGTTATTTCCAAGCAAAAACAAGATTTAAAAACAAAAAAACTCTCAAAGTTCAAAACTGGAAAGCACAGCAGAAATATAAAGGCTTTGTCACTTCTGGTGGCCCCCACCCTATAGCAGGGCTCAAACCTGGACCTCCGTGGTGGTGCATGCACGCGCCTGCACGCGCCTGCACGCAGTGGAAGACATTATGTTCTGTACTCTGTGTTCGTGTGTTCCATTACTTTGGCATATTCTGGTATTTTTGAATGTTCCTTTTTTGTGACTGTTGGCCTTATTTCCTGCATGAGTAGTTTTTTGTGTGTCACTGGCCTTTTGTACTCACCTTTTGGTTAAGTTTTGGCACCTGATTTTGTTTATTAAATTTGCCCTGCACCTCCGTAGTCTGTTTCATAACAAAACGGCAGACCAATCTATCTTCTTTAAGTCTTTAATCCTCATGATATATTTTACTGGTTAGTAAATTAGACATTAGAGATCCCAAGATATTTTTTTTTTCCATTCACATAACTGATCAAACAAATTAGAGAGACCCAGCCGCAGGATTCAGCGAAGCGCTGCTTTATTTACATGAACACAAGACAGGGGGTAACTAACATAACACTAGACGTGGCATTGTAAAACACAAACAAAACCTAAACCCTAGCATGGACACCACACCACACCACACCACACCACACCACACCACACCACACCACACCACACCACACCACACCACACCACACCACAAAACCTAAACAACAGTACAGTTAACAATCACCACCAAGAGACCTAAACACAAGGATCCCTATATATAAGTCAAAACATTAGGACTAATTGGAAACAGGTGACACAATCAGGAAAGAGAATAGGCAGGGAAAGACAAGACACACAAAGAAGCAGGCTTTGGAATATCACCTGCCAGCGCCCTCTCTGGGCCTGGCAGGGAACTGTCCAGCTGTTCCTGACAGGCTTAGTGGAGTAAATGGTAGGGCACATGAAAAAGTCTGAGAGATAATACAGATTAAAGACCCTGTCTGGCAGGGAAAATGTCTGATGTAAATGTAACACAGATCCAGGAAGTTTCAACTTAGCATTTTATTTGAATTTGCTTTATTCACCTGTGCATGTAAATACATTTTTAAATCATCCTGACATTCTGGAGCTGCTTGTCTGTTATCAACTTCTTTGTCAAGCTTATAAACCTTGACTTTACCCACATAGACTGTTTTTATCTGCAATTAAAATGGACTTTGCCCATATAAAGGTAGACAGAAAAAAACTGATTTACATTTCTAAAAAAAATAATAATAATAATCCACTACTCAAACTTGAGATGCGAGTCTAACAGAACAAGCTAACTTATCACTCAAGTCTGATAGCTTCAAAGTTCATGGTACCAGCAGCTGCATGGAGTCCAATAAACTGGGAGTCTGCTTTTAACATTTTTTGTAGTGTCTGTTTGAACTTATGCATGTACTTACTTTGTAATTCATCCTGGTGCTGGTTTTCTAATTATTTACTATGAAAGGGGTTAATCTGTTTTTAGATGATTTTGCAAATTGAATGCACAGGACTGCAACAAAATTAATAATAAACCAAGTGGTTTATGATTTACATGGGTTTTGTAAATGACTTGTATATCAGAGAGTGTCCATATCGAACAGCTGCTAGTGGGTGAATTCCATCTAGGAACCACATCTATGAGCTTTGCCAACTTGAACTTTTTCTGCCTGTAATCTAAGGGACACCATTATTGTTGAGGTATGGAAACAAATGTCAATGTAAATTATAACATAATGATATTTAGCAAAACTCAATATCATTGTACTATACCGGGATATTTAAACTTGGCAAATGAATCCTACTACAACTGTGTCATTGCACAGTCTTTTGAACAAGAGGCTTCAAATTAGTTTGCTATGAATGCCCAGGCTGCTCTAGTGTCATAGGCTTACCTGAATTTTTTCTTGCTTTCTGTTGAAATTCATGTTTGTTTATTATAGACCTATTTGCTGCCATGTGCTATTGAACATGTACAATTCAATAACCCAGTAAATCATTCAAATACTTTTAACACTCTGATGTGTGTGGTCTGCTGACATCTGTGATTCTGGTGTTCAATGACAAATGCCAATCGAGTTCCATGGTGCAGGAAAGTGAGCACAGGGCCCACTAGAGGATGTTGGGCCCTCAGGCCATGCTCATGAAGTCTGTTTCTGATTTTTTGGTCAGAGACATTCACACCAGGGGCCCCTGCTGGAGGTCATTTTGTAGGGCTCTGGCAGTGCTCATTCTGTTCCTCCTTGCACAGATACCGGTCCAGCTGATAGGTTAAGGACCTATCAGCTGGACCCTGTCCAGCTCTCCTAGAGTAACTGTCTCTATCCTGGAATCTCCTCCACGCTCTTGAGACTGTGCTGGGAGAGACAGCAAACCTTCTGGTAATGGCACGTATTGATGTGATATCCTGGAGGAGATGGACTGCCTGTGCAACCTCTGTAGGGTCCAGGTATCGCCTCATGCTACCAGTAGTGACACTGACCCTAGCCAAATGCAAAACTAGTGAAAAAACATCTGTTGTAGGGAAAAAGTGTCAGTGGCCTCCACTTATAAAAACCATTTCTGTTTTGAGGGCCGTCTCATTGTTGCCTATCTAGTGCACCTGTTGTTAATTTCATTAACACCAAAGCATCTGAAACTGATTAATACCTGCTCTGCTACTTAACTGACCAGATCGATATCCCTGGAGTTTAGCTGACTTGATGCTATACTCTGATTAAAATGTGTTCCTGTAATTCTTTTGAGTAGTATATTGCAAAGACTTTCTGATTATTCTCAGAGAAGCAATGGAGGCAAAGTTTGTGAGCAAAAGTGAGGGTCTAACATTCTGGCTGGCCAGACCACAAGACTATGAGGAGGTGATGGCCATATCACATGACATTTTCCAGGGCAATGATTACCTTCCACATCGTTATCACACTTGGATGACTGAACGTGACAGACTGGTCATAATTGGCAGGAGGAATGGAAAGCTGGTGAGAATTTTTTTTATAATAATAACTATCTAGAATTATCCAATAACTCCCCTTTAGGAGGTAAAATTCACTGATCACAAAATAGTAGCTGCTCTAGTTTCACCCCTACAGAATATGTAAGAATTGAACAATATGTAATTATAATACAGTAATACTTAATCTATTTAAGTCTCATGTAAGTTTTAATGTAATGTATTATTATAGAGACTGAAAAAGACTATTTAATGTCAACCTAAACAAGAGCCATTAAACACATTAAAAACAATTTTAGTTTTAACTCTACATGGTTATCATGCTAATCCCTTTTGCCTGTAGGTGGCACTGGAATCTGCACTGGTGGTTGATGGGGGGGCAAACAGTGGTGTTGGAGGGATTGAGGGTGTGTCCTAGTGAAAGAGGACAAGGAGTGGCTGGAGTTATCCAGAGAGTGACTGACAGCTACATCAAGCAGGTTTACCCAAGTGTAACAACCAAACGAGGGACTAGAAAGGATAACCCGGGACCTGAAAAACTCTCCAAGTTCACTCTTCTGGCCTGCCGGGTGAATTATAACATTTTGAATATTTAAAAAAAAATGTAATCAATAAATAAATTATACATTTCCCTATGATTGTTTTTTCTACATACTGTATTTACTATTCTCATTCTCATTCTCTCTCTCTCTCTCTCTCTCTCTCTCTCTCTCTCTCTCTCTCTCTCTCTCTCTCTCTCTCTCTCTCTCTCTCTCTCTCTCCCCAGGCTGTTCTGTCTTTGTGTGGAGAGGCTGAGAGTTTTAAAGGATTTGTCTCAGGCCTGAAATCAAAACTAGAAAGAATGGAAAAACCAGGTGGACCAAAAAACAACCAAAAACTGTTTGTTCTGAAGGACAGCCATCAACTTAAGCCTCTACTCTTGGACCCTGATCTTCCCTTGAGACTTCAGCTTCCTGGAGGTGCCATCATCCAAGACTGGCAACCTCTGAAACCAATGGAAAGCAACCTGGAAATTTTAGAAAGGCGAAACCTAACTTGGTTGGTTGACTCTGTCAATGAAAAACCAATGTTTATGAGCTTCCACACACCACTGTATCCTGTTCCATTTAGGGGAGGTTCTTTGAGGTTTAACATAGACATGTTTGGTACTGATGTGTCAACAGCAAGAAAGGCACTAATAGCACATTTAGAGCAGGTACTTGAGGAGATTCATGACACTGTCCTAGTTCAAATTTACATGCCCCAAACCTTTGGGGGAAAAGATGACAAAGTTTTGTAACGGAGATGAGGGAGTAAAGCAATATAGGAATTGTGGGGAGCAGCTATTTCTGGAGAAAGAGATGTTATAATTCGTAGACACAGTCAGATTGAGAATGAGATATGGTAGCATCCAGAATAGACAGAACTGTGCAACATCTTTAATATATGCAATCCACTTATTTCTAGACATCTATATTGATTTACTTTAATTTCATTTATCTAAAAACACAGTTGTCACAGTAAATACAGAACATTAACATAAACAAAGAGTTGTATTTGTCATTGTAAAAGTGTTTACAAAATTATTAATGTCACTATTCGGTTCCACTCATTTTTATTATTACTTAATACTGTTTAAAAAAAGCATAACCACCAAATTAGAAATTCTACAGAATATTGTATATGAATTAAATAAATAAAAATCTATTGCACATTTTATTGCCATGCACTCACTCTATATTCTCTTAGATTATATTGGATATGTGACATTATATCAGATTACTTTTTATGTTTAATTAATTTTTATTAAAGTAAAATTGTCTGTGCACTGTATGTGTGTACTGTGAGTCTGTTTCAGTAACAACTACAAACATACCTGCTTTCAGTTCAGTGCAATTAACTTAGTAAAACAGCAGCTTGTAAATGCAGATATAAAGTCAACTGGAGAGAACTGATCCTGCCAATTTTATGAACAACTAATGAAGTTTAAAATCCTTTCATTTGATAATCATATTTACATATGCAAATAATACATTTTAATCATGCATATTGAGTTACATTTTGGATTTTCTTTTTAATAATAATAATTTGAAAAATAGATACACTGGATGTCAGCTAACTGAGATAATAAACCGTGGAGCTAAGTATGAACATTTGCTAATAATAATGATTTGTCTTTTAAATTCAACGTACAAATGCTGTTCTGTGCATGTGTTCCTCACCCTCACTGTTCCCAGGATAGACTCTGGACCCAGTGCAACTCTGACAAGGATAAATAAGTTACTGAAAGTGAGTGAGTGAGTGCTTATCTGTAACACTAAGAAATAGCCAATATAGCTTCAAAAAATTCATAGACAGGTAAAGCGTCTCAGTTGTTGGTTGTCCTCTGTGTAGCAATGGAGGCACAATTTCTTGGCGAAAGTGAGGGTCTAACATTCTGGCCGGCCAGACCACGAGAAGGTGATGGCCATATCACAAGACATCTACCAGGTCAATGACTAACTTCCACATTGTTATCACATTTGGATGACTGAACGTGACAGAGTGGTCATAATTGGCAGAAGAAATGGAAAGCTGGTGAGAATTTTTTATACTAATATCTGTTTAGAATTGTCCAATAATTTCCTTTTAGGATGTAAAATTCACTGATCACAAAATAGTGGCAACTCTAGATACACCCCAAAAGCATTGCAGAATAAGTAATTCTAATACAGTTATTAATCTATTTATCTATTAATCTATCAAGTCTCATATAAGTTTTAATGTAACGTATTTTATAGTGACTGCAGAATACTTTTTAATCTCAGCCTAAACAAGAGCCATTAAAAGCGTTAAACAATTTTATTTTTAACTCTACATGGTTATCATGCTAATCCCTTTTGCCTATAGGTGGCTCTGGACTCTGCACTGGTGATTGATGGAGGGCAAACATTGGTGTTGGAGGGATTGAGGGTGTGTCCTAGTGAAAGACGACAAGGAGTGGCTGGAATTATCCAGAGACTGACAGCTATATCAAGCAGGTTTACCCAAGTGTAACAACCAAACGACTGACTAGAATTGATAACCCAGGACCTGAAAAGCTCTCCAAGTTTACTTTTGTTTACATGTCCCAATCCTTTTGGGAAGACATGAGACAGTTTTGTAATGGAGATGAGGGAGTAAAGCAATGTAGGGATTATGGGGAGCAACTATTTCTGGGGAAAGAGCTATTATAATTCGTAAGATATGGTATCATCCAGAAAGGACAGAACTGTGCAATTCATTGATTTCTAGACAGCTATGTCGATTTACTTTAATTTATTTATCCAGAAACACAGTTGATACAGTACATACAGTACATTAACATAAACAAAGAGTTGCATTTGTCATCGTCAAAGTGTTTACAAAATTACTAATGTCACTATTCGGTTCCACTCGTTTTTTATTTATTTATTTATGTCTAAGAAATAGCCCATTTGGCTTAAAAAAATTCATAATCTAAAAGAAGATTCTCAGTTGTTAGTTATCCTCTGAGAAGCTATGGAGGCACAATTTGCAGGAGAAAGTGAGGGTGTAACATTCTGGCTGGCAAGACCACAAGACTGTGAGGCGATGGATGGCCACAGGACATCTACCAGGGCAATGATTATGTTCAACATTGTTATCACACTTGAATGACTGAGCGTGACAGACTGGTCATAATTAGCAAGAGAAATGGGAAGCTGGTAAGAGTGGTATGTACTAATAAACACCTAGAATCATTTTTACAACAGATATAAGGATGTTCTTTATGCTCAACTCATACAAGAGGAATACCACTTTAAAAACATTTTAATTTTAAATATTCATGCTAGAATAAATTAATCTAGCCATGGGGGTCACAGTCCAGTGACTTCTGTGCCGGTCCCAAGCCCGGATAAATAGAGAGGGTTGCGTCAGGAAGGGCATCCGGCGTAAAACATTGCCAAATTTAACCATGCGAATTGTCAGTACGAATTTCATACCGGATCGGTCGAGGCCCGGGTTAACAACGACCGCCATCGGCGCCGTTGACCTACAGGGCGCCGGTGGAAATTGGGCTACTGTTGGTCGAAGAAGTAGAGGAGGGAGGAGAGTGTGCAGACAGAGAGAGAAGAGGAAAGGTAAGAGTGTAGGACTGAGAATAGGAACTCTGAATGTTGGTACTATGACAGGGAAAGGTAGAGAGCTGGCTGATGTGATGGAGAGAAGGAAGGTGGATATACTGTGTGTACAGGAGACCAGGTGGAAGGGTAGCAAGGCTCGTAGTATAGGAGCAGGATTCAAGCTGTTTTATTATGGTGTGGATAGTAAGAGAAATGGGGTAGGTGTGGTCCTGAAGGAGGAGTTTGTGAGGAATGTCCTGGAGGTGAAGAGAGTGTCAGACAGGGTGATGAGTCTGAAGTTAGAGATTGAAGGGGTGATGTTGAATGTTGTTAGTGGTTATGCCCCACAGGTAGGTTGTGAGTTGGAGGAGAAAGAGAGATTCTGGAGTGAATTAGATGAGGTGATGGAGAGTATTCCCACGGGTGAGAGAGTGGTGATAGGAGCGGATTTTAATGGACATGTTGGTGAGGGGAACACAGGTGATGAGGAGGTGATGGGCAAGTTTGGAGTTAAGGAAAGGAACCTTGAAGGACAGATGGTAGTGGACTTTGCTAAGAGGATGGACATGGGTGTGGTTAACACTTATTTTCAGAAGAGGGAGGAGCATAGAGTGACTTACAAGAGTGGAGGTAGGAGCACACAGGTAGACTACATCCTATGTAGAAGAGGCAATCTGAAAGAGATTAGTGACTGTAAAGTGGTAGTGGGAGAGAGTGTAGCCAGACAGCATAGGATGGTGGTGTGTAGGATGACTCTGATGGTCTGTAAGAAGAAGAGGTCAGAGATAGAGAAGAAAACCAAGTGGTGGAAGCTGAAAAAGGAGGAATGTTGTGAGGAATTTAGACAGAAGTTGAGGCAGGCTCTGGGTGGTCAGGTAGTGCTGCCAGATGACTGGGAAACTACAGCAGAAGTGATCAGGGAGACAGGGAGAAAGGTGCTGGGTGTGTCATCTGGAAGGAGGAAAGAAGATAAGGAGACTTGGTGGTGGAATGAGGAAGTTCAGGATAGTATCCAGAGGAAGAGGTTAGCCAAGAAGAAGTGGGACATGGACAGGACTGAAGAGAATAGACAGGAATACAAGGAGTTACAGCGCAGAGTGAAGAGGGAGGTGTCTAAGGCCAAGCAGAAGGCATATGACGAGTTGTACACTAGGTTAGACACTAGAGAAGGAGAGAAGGACTTGTACAGGTTAGCTAGGCAGAGGGATCGAGATGGGAAGGATGTGCAGCAAGTTAGAGTTATTAAGGATAGAGATGGAAGGGTGCTCACAAGTGAGGAGAGTGTACAGAGGAGATGGAAGGAATACTTTGAGGAGCTGATGAATGAGGAAAATGAGAGGGAAAAAAGAGTAGAAGGGGTGAACTCTGTGGAACAGAAAGTAGATAAGATTAGAAAGGATGAAGTCAGGAAGGCTTTGAAGAGGATGAAAAGTGGAAAGGCAGTTGGTCCTGATGACATCCCGGTGGAGGTCTGAAAGTGTTTGGGAGAGGCAGCAGTGGAATTTTTAGCTAGTTGGTTCAACAGGGTTTTAGAGAGTGAGAGGATGCCTGAGGAATGGAGAAGAAGTGTGTTAGTGCCGATCTTTAAGAATAAGGGTGACGTGCAGAGTTGCAGTAACTATAGGGGGATAAAGTTGATGAGCCATACAATGAAGCTATGGGAAAGAGTAGTGGAAGCTAGGTTAAGGAAGGTAGTGGAAATTTGTGATCAGCAGTATGGCTTCATGCCCAGAAAGAGCACAACAGATGCAATTTTTGCTCTGAGAATTTTGATGGAGAAGTATAGGGATGGTCAGAGGGAGTTGCACTGTGTGTTTGTAGACTTGGAGAAAGCGTATGACAGGGTGCCAAGAGAAGAGCTGTGGTACTGTATGAGGAAGTCAGGAGTAGCAGAGAACTATGTCAGAGTGGTGCAGGACATGTATGAGAGGAGCAGGACAGTGGTGAGGTGTGCTGTAGGTCAGACAGAGGAGTTCAATGTGGAGGTGGGACTGCATCAGGGATCGGCTCTGAGCCCCTTCCTGTTTGCTATAGTGATGGACCAGTTGTCAGAGGAGGTCAGACAGGAGTCTCCTTGGACAATGATGTTTGCAGATGACATTGTGATCTGTAGTGAGAGCAGGGAGCAGGTGGAGGAAAACCTGGAGAGGTGGAGGTTTGCGCTGGAGAGAAGAGGGATGAAAGTCAGTCGTAGTAAGACTGAGTACATGTGTGTGAATGAAAGGGAGGGAAGTGGAACAGTAAGGTTACAGGGTGAAGAGGTGAAGAAGGTACAGGAGTTTAAGTACTTGGGGTCAACAGTCCAGAGTAATGGAGAGTGTGGGAAAGAGGTAAAGAAGCGAGTGCAGGCAGGTTGGAATGGGTGGAGAAAGGTGTCGGGAGTTCTGTGTGATCAGAAAATATCAGCGAGAATCAAGGGGAAGGTGTACAGGACAGTGGTGAGACCGGCCATGCTGTATGGTTTAGAGACAGTGTCACTGAGGAAGAGACAGGAGTCAGAGCTAGAGGTAGCAGAGCTGAAGATGTTGAGGTTCTCTTTGGGAGTGACAAGGTTGGACAGGATTAGGAACGAGTACATCAGAGGGACAGCTCATGTTGGACGTTTGGGGGACAAAGTTAGGGAGGCCAGATTAAGATGGTTTGGACATGTTCAGAGGAGGGAGAGTGAGTATATTGGTAGGAGAATGTTGGACATGAAGCTGCCAGGCAGGAGGCAAAGAGGAAGGCCAAAGAGGAGGTATATGGATGTAATTAATGAGGATATGAAGCTAGTGGGTGCAAGGGTTGAGGATGCAGAAGATAGGGATAGGTGGAGAGAGATGATTCGCTGTGGCGACCCCTGAAGGGAGAAGCCGAAAGAAGAAGAAGATGCTAGAATAAATTACTTTATGTTTGCCTGTAGGTGGCAGTGGACTCTGCACTGGTGGTTGATGGAGGGCAAACAGTGGAGATTGAGGGATTAAGGGTGTGTCCTAGTGAAAGAGGACAAGAAGTGGTTAGAGTTATCCAGTTAGAGATTGACAGCTACATTTAGCAGGTTTACCAAGTACCAAAAAAGTCATTTTCATTTTTCTGGCTTGCAGGGAGAATTATAGCATATTTTACATATTAAATCAATATAATTTGAAACATTTGCTTATGACTCTTTTCCTGCATATATTGTACCTGTCTAATATTGTGTAGGTCCCCCTTGGGCCACCAAAACAGCTCTGACCTGTCCAGGCATAAGACCTTTTTGGGGTATCACATTGGCTTGGTGGCTTGGTGGTTAGCACGTTTGCCTCACATCTCCAGGGTTGAGGGTTTAGTTCCTGCCTCCGCCATGTGTGTGTGGAGTTTGCATGTTCTCACCTCGGGGGTTTCCTCCCCTGGTCCAAAGACATGCATTGTAGGTTGCATCTCTAAATTGCCCGTAGTGTGTGATTGTGTGAGTGAATAAGAGTGTGTGTGTACCCTGTGATGGGTTGGCACTCCGTCCAGAGTGTATCCTGCCTTGATGCCCGATGATGCCTGAGATAGGCACAGGCTCCCCGTGACCCGAGAATAAGTGGTACAGACAATGGGGAAAAAATGCTTCTGAATCTTATCAGACACCAACAAGAGTAAATTAGTTTACTGTCAACTCTTTTACTGTGAATAGAATGAAACAGCTTGGAATCTTTCATATAGTAGCAATGAAGAGTGAAAATCCTGTGCCAATATTATGAACATCTTTTTTTATAAATTAAATTTGCAATTTGCTGCTGCTGATGATGAAGATGCTCATAATGGAAGATAGTAGTGATGATAATAAAATTATTATTATTAATAGTAGTAGTAGTAGTAGTAGTACTAGTAGTAGTATCAATTAGTTATTTGATTAATTGGTTGATTAATTAATTAATTTTACATTATTTGTTTGTCTGTCTGTTTGTATGAAAAAAATATTTATACTGTTATTTTTAATGAAAATATGGGAAATGCAACTACTTCAAATTCAGCAAAGCTATAGCTAGCATGAAACTATACAATTAAGATATTACTATTGCCTCCAATGTGCTACAATGACACAAGTATTTTGACACCTTTTTGACTGATTAATGGCAATGCCAAAGAAAGAAATATCGCAGCTGGCATTCAAGTAAAAAAAATACAAAAGGTAGCACATATTTCATTGAGAAATTGATAAATTCTTCACAAATTGACAAAGTCTTCATGAAAATTCATTCATAATACACCCTTAAATAGGGAAAGAAAACAACAGCACACACATACTCTCCATTCTTAGCAAAGGAATAGAAAAGATCTGCAGATTGTTCTCCATCTTTACTTTATTCTTTGGTCTGAATGGCTGTGAATAAAATGTAATACAAACAACTGCAGTTTTACTTTAACCCCAGTTGGAATGCCTCCATGCATGTGTGAATTTAGGCCAATGTATTTGACATTTAATTAAATCTTTCAGGTGATTCTTGTTTATTTACATGAACATGCTCCTGCTCTACTAATACTTTTATAGTTTCTGTACTTTTGCCTGAATTTTTTACTGTGCTTTGTCACTCATCCACATAATAACTAAGTTGAGAGTGATCATCATGGCAAGAGGAAGGAGGACAATGATGCATATTACAACTGCTTGTCAGTGTCTTATTGGCGGAAAATATATGGAAGGAAGCAGGCAATTAAAGGATATAGTCACACTGTTCATATTTAAAAGGCAAGAAAAATGAAAAGAAAAATGTTAAAGGGAAAATTTGGCCAAACATCAGCTGCAGTAGATGAGAGAAAACTAAAGAACATGTTCACATGGTTGCACTCTTATTTTCTTCCTGGCTTTGGTACACATTGACCTAGTCATATAATGCATCTTGGATGAAATGAAACAAGGGAGAATGAGGAAGAGTTGTCATTGCTGGCACAGATAGAATGATGGTGATAATGGTAATAACCCATTTTCTTCATCTTTTATATATATATATATATATATGAATACAGACATATACACATCTGTGTATATTTTCTGTTTCATTCTTCAAGCAGCATAGGTTCCTTTTTCTAATTACACAATTCAGCAAAAAACAAAGCAGCCAGTCCAACATAATTTCTCAAATGAAGCAGTCCTCAATTTAGCCTCACTTCTTCTTCAGTTTAGCACACCACTAATTAGCTGGCTGCTTGGAGAGAGGAAGTACTTTAATTGATAAACGTGGGTACATGAGTGTACAGAAGCAACTGCTGTGCCATGACGGTTTAATCACAGGAAATAAGCCCAGGAATGGGGGACATGAACGCTATTAAGACCAGAGCATGCTGGGTAAAGAGGCAGTCATTAGAGAAACATTAAATTAAGCTAATTCTCACTCAGGGAGGAAAATACTAGTGTGAAGGAAACAGAGATGAGTGAGCAAGCAAACATGAGTGGGTCAAGTGGAAGAACTTGAAGAGTAAGTTGTGGAACAGTACAATAATTGTGTCTGTTTAAACAGAAGCACAGGGAATTGATAGTCCAAGAATATGCACGAGACCAGAAGGCTATGGAGCAGAGCTGATATGTAAATACTATTAAATAATACAGCTTTGACAACCAACAAGGCTGGAAAATGGATCAATAAATCATAGGGATATAAATAGATAAACAAAAAATACATATAAACCTATTTGCATTTTTAAGCCATTCTGTTCAATATTATTTTTCAGAATTGATTAAAAAATTTTTATTTTCTCATAACATTTACTCCAAAGTTGGCCAGGACAGACAGAAAGAAGAATTGCACATTTCCACATGACAATGCCTGGCAGATGAGCAGTTTTGTTTTCTCCCAGGTTATCATTAGCTTTTGCACTACTCTCTCAAACCAAACCAATGACTCATCATTATGTTATGTGCTGATGTCCATATTTCCTTTCTCTCTCTTCCTACCCTTTTCTCTTTCACATTTAAATTACGTTAATGTGGCGCTAGAAGCACCATGACAAGCTGTAATTCAGAGTGACGCAATGACAAAAGCATGGCAGGACCACCATGTCTGTTTTAGACAATGTGACATTCTCAGTGTGACACCCACTATTCAGTCCAAACTGTGGACAATTCCTGATTAATGCTGATCCACATATACAGTGGGGTCCAAAATCTTAGACCACTAGTGAAAATGTTTCATTTTTTTTCTAATTAAATACAATTTTTATTACAAATTCTATTTTCAGTACAACATGAGAAAAAGAATCTTTTATATATTTTATATCTAGAATATTTTAAATATTTAAAGGAATTTCAGAATTTCTTAGTATTATGGATGTCCTGATTTTGCTTTAACAACAGCATGCACCTGAGATGATATGACATTGGTTTTACAAAACCTGATTGTCCATGCCATCTCTGACCTACTGTATGAAGGAAATAGCATGGTCAATATAATACATTAGCTTAAATTCACACAATCACCCAGAAACTGTTTGTTATGTGTATGTTTATATGATGTATATCCACCTCCGTTCATCCTGTCATGTTTCCTTTGTGTAGCCTCTATTTCTCTTTGCCCTCTCTGTGTCTGTTCATGGTATAGCAAATGGACTGCAGGCACTAAACCTCATTACAGAAAGGAGGAGAAGGAAAGAAGCAAGATAAAAGAGGGTGGGAGAAAGAGAAAAAACAGACTATGTGTGTGCAGGAAGGGGACACAGACAAAGATGAAAGGACAGCAAGATGGCAAGGGACACAGTGAGATTAAGTATACTACCTGATTTATTACAGACCTAGGACTATAACAAGTGAAAGCACTTTAAAGTCATTACATAAGAAAAAAATAGCACAGCTTAGCGGTGACATCATTGACAGCAGTGTTATTTACCACATACTGTAAACATAATACAGATTTAACAAGAGAGAAAAAGGTTTTTATACAGACACTACAGGTGCATCTCAATAAATTAGAATGTCATGGAAAAGTTCATTTATTTCCGTAATTCAACTCAAATTGTGAAACTCGTGTATTAAATAAATTCAATGCACACAGACTGAAGTACTTTAAGTCTTTGGTTCTTTTAATTGTGATGATTTTGGCTCACATTTAACAAAAACCCACCAATTCACTCTCTCAACAAATTAGAATACTTCATAAGACCAATAAAAAAAACATTTTTAGTGAATTGTTGGCCTTCTGGCCTTCTAAATGTTCATTTACTGTACATGTACTCAATACTTGATAGGGGCTCCTTTTGCTTTAATTACTGCCTCAATTCGGCATGGCATGGAGGTGATCAGTTTGTGGCACTGCTGAGGTGGTATGGAAGCCCAGGTTTCTTTGACAGTGGCCTTCAGCTCATCTGCATTTTTTGGTCTCTTGTTTCTCATTATCCTCTTGACAATACCCCATAGATTCTCTATGGGGTTCAGGTCTGGTGAGTTTGCTGGCCAATCAAGCACACCACCACCATGGTCATTTAACCAACTTTTGGTGCTTTTGGCAGTGTGGGCAGGTGCCAAATCCTGCTGGAAAATTAAATTAACATCTTCAAAAAGCTGGTCAGCAGAAGGAAGCATGAAGTGCTCCAAAAGTTCTTGGTAAACGGGTGCAGTGACTTTGGTTTTCAAAAAACACAATGGACCAACACCAGCAAATGACATTGCACCCCAAATCATCACAGACTGTGGAAACTTAACACTGGACTTCAAGCAACTTGGGCTATGAGCTTCTCCACCCTTCCTCCAGACTCTAGGACCTTGGTTTCCAAATGAAATACAAAACTTGCTCTCATCTGAAAAGAGGACTTTGGACCACTGGGCAACAGTCCAGTTCTTCTTCTCCTTAGCCCAGGTACGACGCCTCTGACATTGTCTGTGGTTCAGGAGTGGCTTAACAAGAGGAGTACGACAACTGTAGCCAAATTTCTTGACACGTCTGTGTGCGAAGACTCTTGATGCCTTGACCCCAGCCTCAGTCCATTCCTTGTGAAGTTCACTCAAATTCTTGAATGGATTTTGCTTGACAATCCTCATAAGGCTGCGATTCTCTTGGTTGGTTGTGCATCTTTTTCTTCCACACTTTTTCCTTCCACTCAACTTTCTGTTAACATGCTTGGATACAGCACTCTGTGAACAGCTAGCTTCTTTGGCAATGAATGTTTGTGGCTTACCCTCCCTGTGAAGGGTGTCAATGATTGTCTTCTGGACAACTGTCAGATCAGCAGTCTTCCCCATGATTGTGTAGCCTAGTGAACCAAACTGAGAGACCATTTTGAAGGCTCAGGAAACCTCTGCAGGTATTTTGTGTTGATTAGCTGATTGGCATGTCACCATATTCTAATTTGTTGAGAGAGTGAATTGGTGGGTTTTTGTTAAATGTGAGCCAAAATCATCACAATTAAAAGAACCAAAGACTTAAACTACTTCAGTCTGCGTTCACTGAATTTATTTAATACACGAGTTTTACAATTTGAGTTGAATTACTGAAATAAATGAACTTTTCCATGACATTCTAATTTATTGAGATGCACCTGTATATACAGTATAGCGGTATTTATTATTTGAATTATTTTCCTTTAGTAGTAGCACTATGCAGTGCTATGAGTACTAGTACTAAAGAGTAGTACTATGTACTGTAGTATATAATGGCAGAATATAGTATATATTTATGATGTATGCAACCCTTTGCTGCAAAATCAAAACCAGAAACATAAAAGGATTTTTCAGCCACAGACATCTTAGGAAACACAATGTCAATCAGCCAAACCATCTGCTTGGACTGCACCTCAATTACTAGTTAATTCCAACAATCTCTTTCCCAAAGCCTGCCTGTTTCCGAACACTCATCTGTTCAAGCATTTTCCCAAAAGTATTGCAATGTCATTTTCTTTACTTTCACAGCAACATGGGTATTATTATGATCAATACCACTTCTGATGCCAAAATGATTGCAACAAATGCATGCACATGCAATGCATGTGCAAGTAATTTTATGAAACCTTCAATCCACTGCATGCTGACAGCAACAGGCTTTATCTGCTTTGCAACAGTACTAAGTATTGCAACAGTATGTCATTAATAATTGTGTAAATACTGGATGTGTTTGGTAGAAGCAATGGGATCCATTCCCAGAGAAACAAACAAGGCCCTTCACTGTCACTGCAGCAAGCTGTTCCCTCATCTGCTTCAACAGTAGTTTACTCAATTGACAGACCAGTGCAGTATGTCTGTCTTCTTCATATACAATCAGAGTACATGTTGCAACACTGACACAAAAAAGCATGTGATTTTGGGAGCAGTGTTCTATGTATGTCTGCTTTGCTTTTGTCTTTGGGTTATCCCTTTTCCCCTAGGTACTGATGGCAGGACCACCGTGTGATCTGTGTGTGGAATTAGACTGTGGATGCACTTGTAACAGTTACAGCACTATGCCACTGCTGCATGTGTGAGAGCACAGGCACAGCTGACCTTTTTCAGTTCCTTGATTGTGTGTGTGTGTGTGTGTGTGTGTGTGTGTGTGTGTGTGTGTGTGTCTGTGTGTGTGTGTGTGTGTGTGTGTGTGTGTGTGTGTGTGTGTGTGTGTGTGTGTGTGTGTGAGTGTGCGTATCACTACAGTCTGTATAAATTGGCAGGCGGTAATTAAATGCACAGAGCACACTATCTCCTCCTCCAGCCCCGCGCCAGTGACGCACAAGCCAGCAGCAGGAGAATGAGTCATACAGCCCCCGGGGATCCGCACCCCTCTTCTTTCTCCCTATCTCTCTCCTCCTCCCTCCCTGTCTCATTTACTGCTCCTGCTCTTGCTTTCTTTCCCTCCATACTCATTTGGTTCACTTTAGCATTGCAAACCCCTTAAGAATATCCTTTCATATTTTTGCCCTTTCACCTGGATTCGTGTTGATTATTTAGATTATCCTCACTCAGCACTACCCTCCACTTTGTATTTCCCCTCTCATGCACTTCCATCTGTAACTCTTCTGGCATCCTTCTGATTTTTTTTTTCATACACACATACAAACACCTTGCATTACACTCCCTACTAGCCTTTGGATATACTTCTTGGTAATACTGCAGCCTGTGAGCTTGTCATACTGCAGACAAACTGCTTTTTTCAGATGTTTTCAATGTTTCACACAACGCCTAACCACAGAGAGCTAGTGATATCCTATGCTCTTATGTGTTTTGTTATGTTGCACAGAATTGTGGATTCAGAAGCTGTTTTGGTGCATATCAGGAGAGAGAAAGAAAGAGAGACAAAGAGAGAGGGAGGAGAGAGAGAGAGAGAGAGAGAGAGAGAGAGAGAGAGAGAGAGAGAGAGAGAGAGAGAGAGAGAGAGAGAGAGAGAGAGAGAGAGAGAGAGAGAGAGAGAGAGAGTACTCACAGCAAACTGCTTCAACTGATGTATCTTAGAGTGACTTGAACCAGCTGCAGGTATCTGGATGGCACCACTTGCTTGCCCACTATTATAGTGAATATCAGAAAATTTCCTATAAAAAACCAATGTGAATTAAAGGCATCATAATTACCACTGGATGTGCTCTAAATCTTGTACATAGTAATAAAAAGACAGATCTAGACATTCGTGTATGTGGGTATGAGTCAAAAGAGTGTCCTAACAGCAGGTTTTGTATCTGAGTGTGTGATTATCTGTGTAAAAAGTGGTGCTGACACTGAAAAACTGTAGACCACAGGAACCACAGTGGCTATCCCTCTCTTTCTTCACCCACACATGTGCAGTGAGGGGTGAAAATGTGTAGGAGAGAGTCCAATAGTAAAGTGTCAGTTTTAATAACATCAGCACTCCAGCACTGTTTCAATGAATGCAACACTGAGAGAGCAGGAGAGAAGAGAGAAATTAAATCTAATTTAGAAATGACAACTGGAAATGGATGTGAGTTATTCCATACAATTGTATACTAAGCTCTAATCAACAAACTATTATCTATATAGAAAATTTACATCTGCATACACAAATTTTCTTGCATAGGTCATATTAATCTCTCTGAATTGCATATAATTTTCCATTCATCATTTCCACTCCACTCTCTTCTCTCCCTCCTCTGACTTTGTCACACCCCATAGAGCTCCCATCTCCTACCCTCCCATCACTTCTAGCTTCCAGACAACTTTCAATTTCAACCCATTCCATTTTTCTGCTATTTACATTCACAATAAATCATTTTTCAATCAACTCAAAAAGAGAGTGCTTCAGGCTTGGGTAAAAGTCAGGGACCTTATAAGTGTAAAGTTTAGGATAAATGTCAAAAGAAATCTCTCATTATATCTTCCACAAGTAATAAAATACAGATTGATATAGAAGTGGAGACTTTTCTCTGCCTGGAAAATAAATCCATTTTTGATGTCGTTGTGTGAAAACATGATAGAGAAGTGCTGTGAAGCTAATAATTAAAAGTAGAATCAGAAAATAGAGGATTGAAGATAAGCATCAAGATGCTGGAGACACTTAAAGTAAAGGGAAGAAAGGGAAAGTGTGAAAATGACAAGGATTAGTCCTGCTGCACACAGGACAAAATAGTCCACCAAATTTAAAAAGCATTCATATTAAATGTGGTAGTAAGGTAGAAAGCCTTCCGAAGAAGGGAGATTCGCTATGGAACAAAAAGAATGTTTCTGGAATTCCCTGCTGTAACATCATGCCAATATTCATCAAGGTCATAAGAATGAAAACTTCAAGGGATAAAACAAATAATAAAGGAAATTCCAAACCAGTATGTTTTACGATCAGCATCTCAAGCCCTGTGACTCTGTGATATAAGGACATCTATATAACCAGAAGTCTTTTAATCAGCTTACTCTATTTCCACTGCAGTAGAACAGGATGCAGCACAGTTGGAGATTTTCCTGCTCAAAGGCACTTGATTCAACTCATCAATTAATTCATGGGCTTAATTTGTGTGTTAAAGCAGGGAAATCCCCAAGTTGTGCTATACCCAGCTTCCAGGACTTCCAAGAGTTTAATGAACTATAAAGAATTGAGAACATTATGGATGGGGGCAGGGGGGCACGGTGGCTTATTGGTTAGCACGTTTGCCTCACACCTCCATGGTTGGGGGTTCGATTCCCGCCTCTCGTGTGTGTGTGTGTGTGTGTGTGTGTGTGTGTGTGTGTGTGTGTGTGTGTGTGTGTGTGTAGATGTTCTCCCCGTGCCTCGGGGGTGTCCTCCCCCAGTCCAAAGACATGCATTGTAGGTTGATTGGCATCTCTAAAAATTGTCCGTAGTGTGTGATTGTGTGAGTGAATGAGAGAGTGTGTGTACCCTGCGATGGGTTGGCACTCTGTCCAGGGTTTATCCTGCCTTGATGCCCAATGACGCCTGAGATAGGCACAGGCTCCCCGTGACCCGAGTATAGATTGGATAAGCGGTAGACAATGAATGGATGGATGAATGGATGGATGGATGGGGGCTGCTTGCTATAACTTCACCAAATTATGCAATATCTCCTAATAGATTATTAATTATCATTTATATCATTTAGTAAATTAATTATTCATTATTGTAACATAATGAAATGAATGTGCCCCAAAAAAATAACTGGTTATCTAAATGCCTTTTTCAACATACTTTTGCTGAATGATTTGTAAAAATGTAAAAACAAAGTGCAACAAAAATGAAAACATGTCCAAAATTTCAGACTGCATTGCTGTAATCTACTAATCTAGCCATGGGGGTCACAGTCCAGTGACTTCTGTGCCGGTCCTAAGCCCGGATAAATAGAGAGGGTTGCGTCAGGAAGGGCATCCGGTGTAAAACATTGCCAAATTTAACCATGCGAATCGTCAGTACGAATTTCATACCGGATCGGTCAAGGCCCGGGTTAACAACGACCGCCATCGGCGCCGTTGACCTACAGGGCGCCGGTGGAAATTGGGCTACTGTTGGTCGAAGAAGTAGAGGAGGGAGGAGAGTGCACAGACAGAGAGAGAAGAGGAAAGGTAAGAGTGTAGGATTGAGAATAGGAACTCTGAATGTTGGTGCTATGATAGCGAAAGGTAGAGAGCTGGCTGATATGATGGAGAGAAGGAAGGTGGATATACTGTGTGTACAGGAGACCAGGTGGAAGGGTAGCAAGGCTCGTAGTATAGGAGCAGGATTCAAGCTGTTTTATTATGGTGTGGACAGTAAGAGAAATGGGGTAGGTGTGGTCCTGAAGGAGGAGTTTGTGAGGAATGTCCTGGAGGTGAAGAGAGTGTCAGACAGGGTGATGAGTCTGAAGTTAGAGATTGAAGGGGTGATGTTGAATGTCGTTAGTGGTTATGCCCCACAGGTAGGTTGTGAGTTAGAGGAGAAAGAGAGATTCTGGAGTGAATTAGATGAGGTGATGGAGAGTATTCCCACGGGTGAGAGAGTGGTGATAGGAGTGGATTTTAATGGACATGTTGGTGAGGGGAACAGAGGTGATGAGGAGGTGATGGGCAAGTTTGGAGTTAAGGAAAGGAACCTTGAAGGACAGATGGTAGTGGACTTTGCTAAGAGGATGGACATGGGTGTGGTTAACACTTATTTTCAGAAGAGGGAGGAGCATAGAGTGACTTACAAGAGTGGAGGTCGAAGCACACAGGTAGACTACATCCTATGTAGAAGAGGCAATCTGAAAGAGATTAGTGACTGTAAAGTGGTTGTGGGAGAGAGTGAAAGCCAGACAGCATAGGATGGTGGTGTGTAGGATGACTTTGATGGTCTGTAAGACGAAGAGGTCAAAGATAGAGATAGAGAAGAAAACCAAGTGGTGGAAGCTGAAAAAGGAGGAATGTTGTGAGGAATTTAGACAGAAGTTGAGGCAGGCTCTGGGTGATCAGGTATTGCTGCCAGATGACTGGGAAACTACAGCAGAAGTGATCAGGGAGACAGGGAGAAAGGTGCTGGGTGTGTCATCTGGAAGGAGGAAAGAAGACAAGGAGACTTGGTGGTGGAATGAGGAAGTTCAGGATAGTATCCAGAGGAAGAGGTTAGCCAAGAAGAAGTGGGACATGGACAGGACTGAAGAGAATAAAAAAAGGAATACAAGGAGTTACAGCGCAGAGTGAAGAGGGAGGTGTCTAAGGCCAAGCAGAAGGCATATGACGAGTTGTACACTAGGTTAGACACTAGAGAAGGAGAGAAGGACTTGTACAGGTTAGCTAGGCAGAGGGATCGAGATGGGAAGGATGTGCAGCAAGTTAGAGTTATTAAGGATAGAGATGGAAGGGTGCTCACAAGTGAGGAAAAGTGTACAGAGGAGATGGAAGGAGTACTTTGAGGAGCTGATGAATGAGGAAAATGAGAGGGGAAAAAGAGTAGAAGGGGTGAACTCTGTGGAACAGAAAGTAGATAAGATTAGAAAGGATGAAGTCAGGAAGGCTTTGAAGAGGATGAAAAGTGGAAAGGCAGTTGGTCCTGATGACATCCCGGTGGAGGTCTGGAAGTGTCTGGGAGAGGCAGCAGTGGAATCTTTTTGCTAGTTTGTTCAACAGGGTTTTAGAGAGTGAGAGGATGCCTGAGGAATGGAGAAGAAGTGTGTTAGTGCCGATCTTTAAGAATAAGGGTGACGTGCAGAGTTGCAGTAACTATAGGGGGATAAAGTTGATGAGCCATACAATGAAGCTATGGGAAAGAGTAGTGGAAGCTAGGTTAAGGAAGGTAGTGGAAATTTGTGAGCAGCAGTATGGCTTCATGCCCAGAAAGAGCACAACAGATGCAATTTTTGCTCTGAGAATTTTGATGGAGAAGTATAGGGATGGTCAGAGGGAGTTGCACTGTGTGTTTGTAGACTTGGAGAAAGCGTATGACAGGGTGCCAAGAGAAGAGCTGTGGTACTGTATGAGGAAGTCAGGAGTAGCAGGAGAAGTATGTCAGAGTGGTGCAGGACATGTATGAGAGGAGCAGGACAGTGGTGAAGTGTGCTGTAGGTCAGACAGAGGAGTTTAAAGTGGAGGTGGGACTGCATCAGGGATCGGCTCTGAGCCCCTTCCTGTTTGCTATAGTGATGGACCAGTTGTCAGAGGAGGTCAGACAGGAGTCTCCTTGGACAATGATGTTTGCAGATGACATTGTGATCTGTAGTGAGAGCAGGGAGCAGGTGGAGGAAAACCTGGAGAGGTGGAGGTTTGCGCTGGAGAGAAGAGGAATGAAAGTCAGCCGTAGTAAGACTGAGTACATGTGTGTGAATGAAAGGGAGGGAAGTGGAACAGTAAGGTTACAGGGTGAAGAGGTGAAGAAGGTACAGAAGTTTAAGTACTTGGGGTCAACAGTCCAGAGTAATGGAGAGTGTGGGAAAGAGGTAAAGAAGCGAGTGCAGGCAGGTTGGAATGGGTGGAGAAAGGTGTCGGGAGTTCTGTGTGATAGGAAAATATCAGCGAGAATCAAGGGGAAGGTGTACAGGACAGTGGTGAGACCGGCCATGCTGTATGGTTTAGAGACAGTGTCACTGAGGAAGAGACAGGAGTCAGAGCTAGAGGTAGCAGAGCTGAAGATGTTGAGGTTCTCTTTGGGAGTGACAAGATTGGACAGGATTAGGAACGAGTACATCAGAGGGACAGCTCATGTTGGACGTTTGGGGGACAAAGTTAGGGAGGCCAGATTAAGATGGTTTGGACATGTTCAGAGGAGGGAGAGTGAGTATATTGGTAGGAGAATGTTGGACATGGAGCTGCCAGGCAGGAGGCAAAGAGGAAGGCCAAAGAGGAGGTATATGGATGTAATTAATGAGGATATGAAGCTAGTGGGTGCAAGGGTTGAGGATGCAGAAGATAGGGATAGGTGGAGAGAGATGATTCGCTGTGGCGACCCCTGAAGGGAAAAGCCAAAAGAAGAAGAAGAAGATTGCTGTAATCTACTAATAACTCTGTCATGATGTTTAGATGTTCACGGAAATACCTTCATGGGCCATACTTACTTTTACTTTTACTGAAGAGTGCAGACTTTATAGTGTTAAGAAGATAAAATACTGAACACCACAACAAAATTTATTTTATGCTGAGTGTTATCATTTTTCTTGCTCTGGCTGCCTGTGTGTGGCACACTGCCCAGCTCTGAGAAAAGCTATATGATCCCAGCCAAACAGTGAATCATTCATTTATTTATACACTGATTAAAGAAAAAATTCTTACTGCAAAAAAAAAAAAATACTCGAGAGGCTGGGAATGCCCATAATGCAGAAAGAGTGCCATGGAAAAATAAGGTTTAAGAAGGATGAGGCAGTTTGACCCCAGTAACATTGGTGCAGAGTGCTGATTTAATAGACTGTTTAAAACCACTGACATATTTCATCACAGTGACCACATAAGAAAGCACTGCACTGGACCTCTTAAAATATAAATGATAAGCACAAATCTGATGCTTGCTACTGCCATGTGATACATCACATCACCTAGTACACAAGCTGTCATACAGCAGCTATGATCAGTACTTGCATTACTGAACTATTTTCGCACTTCACTATGAGGAAGATGGGAAAAACATATGCGCACTCAAGCATATATCACAGCTGCAATGTCTCAATGTGCAGAGACTGTTCATGGTATGCAGCATAGTGTGACCAAAGAAATACTATAGAAATACTATATAAAACTCATGCTATAGTACTAATCAGAATCAGAATCAGAAAGAGCTTTATTGCCAAGAAATGTTTGCACATACAAGGAATTTGTTTTAGTGTTACAAGCTCCAGTGCACAGAGATAACAGCAACAATACAAATAACAACAACAAAAAAATAGAATGAGAAATAAAAATACACATATTTAAATAGGAAAATAAAGTAATTTGTATGTACAGGATAGAATAGAATGAGTTGAGGTGTAGGGATGTCTATTTCTTCAAAAGATGTGTGTTTGGGGGTTTGTAGCATAGTTTCATATTCTGGTTGGACACCAAATATATTTCCCACACAAGGATAAGTATGTCTCAATCCAACAAAGTGAAAAAAAAAAAAAAAAACAAAAAAAAAAAAAAAAAATATATATATATAATATATATATATATAATAATATATATATATATATATATATATATATATATATATATATATATATATATATCGTCCTTTAAGTTAGGGTAGGGATGTGTGTAGGCATAGCATTAACTAGCTGCAATGTGTGTGTGTGTGTGTGTGTGTGTAAGAGAGATGAAGTTGGGTTCAGATGCTTACATTAAGAATAGGATTGTCGTTATCTTCATGCCTTTTGCTTATCAGGTGTTTATGCTAATCCTCTTCGGCAATGGGATGCATTTCAAAACCAACAGAACTGGTTGTAGCAAGAAATCTCAACATACTCGCACACACTATTAGAAAATTGGGGGAAGCCCTGGAAACTCTGCTTCTTTTTGTTTTCTTGTTGTCTCGCGCGTGTAGGCGGGCTGCATTACACGACTGCAAGCCTCCCACGGGTTTGCCTCGAATATAAATTGGTTCATTTAAAGAAGAGCGCCCTCGGAAGGGTTGCGCAGGGTGAAAAGATGGCTGCTGAGAGAAAGAGATTGATCTTGGCGGTAAGAGCATGCCGCCTCATTAACTCCAACTCAGAGGCGCGAGCGCTGCTGATCAAGCTCCAGCGTCAGCACGCGCACAAGCCCGCCAACGCGGCGAAATGACCGCAGCAGTGTAATGGCAGTGTAAGGCTCCACAAACAGATGGCATCTAATTCTCTGTAGTTTTTAAACCTTTCAAATGACAGGCTCTGTTTAAGTTTAACATATCCAGGCACGGTGACAAATCGCTCCTGACAAACATACAACAAACACTGCCGGCCATTTCCTGTGTGACCAAATCCAATTAATCCCCTAAACATCAAAATTAACTTGTAGCATAGGCTATACACTCACCGTCTACTTTCTACATTCGTGCAGTTATCTAAACAGTCACGTATGTGGCAGCAGCACAATCTAAAAATCATGCAGATACAGGCCAAGAGCTCCTGGTAATGTTCTGTAACATTGTAACTGTAGCATGATTGTTGGTACCAGATGGACTGGTCTGAGTATTTCAGAAACTGCTGATCTTCTGGGATTTTCAGACACAACAGTCTCTAGAATTTACTCAGAATTATGTGAAAAGCAAGCAACAATGAGTGAGTGACAGTTCTGTGGTTGGGAATTTCCTGATAATAGAAGTCAGACAAAAATTGCCAGCTGCCAGGAAGGATAATATAATCACTTTTTACAACTGTGGTGAGGAGAAATGCAACTCAGGATACAAACAACATTGACCGTGGGTGGATGGGATAAAACATCAGACCACATTGGGATCCACACCTGTCAGCCAATAACAAGAATCTTAGGATATCATGGGCACAGGCTTACCCAAACTGGACTGCCTTAGATTAGATAAAGAAATCATATAGTATTTTGTACCATTTTGGTGAGTCTGTGCCCATTGTTATTGGTTTGGTCTCCTGCTGTAGCCAATCAACCTAAAGGTTTGATTTGTTATGTATTCTGAGATGCTTTTCTGCCCACAAGAAAAACATAAATAACATATACCATTATAATACTATAGTATTCTACCATAATAATGCTGTTAGTTTTGGGGGGTGTACAATTTATTTTATGAAACCATATCCAGCCATCTTTTTTTCCTCCTGTACTTCATCAGCTGTCACTTTGATATCCATGAGCTCTGAGTGCAGCAGGCTTTCAAAGAGAAACAGGAAAGGGATGATCTTAGGCTATCCGAGAATAATCACCTGCTTTATTGCCAACCATCATGCCAAGGGGGTGACACCAGAGACCCACGAAGCCAGCTAGCCCTTGTAGCTGGGGCATGTGCAGCTCAACAAGGCAGAGAGAGAGATGCTGAAGCCAATCACATCATTGAGCAGTACAAAGACCAGTGCATCCACAAACAGTGAATCCACCCCAATTTCAATACTTTTCAGTAATGTAATGGGCAGCATGCTCCCACCAACCTTATGATTGTGCCATAGACCTGCTGCCTGTCGTGTCACTGTCGTAGCTGAATTTAGCTCATCTGCTGAATAACGAGCAATGGAAGAGTACATTCAGGATATGCTCCAGCATCAGGCCTTCCATGTCACCCACTTCAGCAGGGTTCTCCTTTGTGGCCTAAAAGAGGAGGGCGACCTTTGACTATTTATCAATTACTGGGGCTTAAACCAGTGTACTGTTAAGTAGACCTATCAATTTGAACAGCTCTAAACAGCTCAGTAGTTCACCAAGCTCAACTACTGCAGCACATACAACCTATTGAAAATTATCATGGGGAAGATGCCATTTAGCACCCTAGCCCTTAACCCTCTAGTGGTCACTTTAAGTACTGCACCATGTCATATAGGCCTCTCTAGTACCCCTCAGTGTTCCATTGTCTCATCAGTGATGTTCTGAGACACATACTGGGACATACTGGGACTGGCCGACATCAACAATATCCTGACAGGTCTGTTCAATTGCTCAGGCCAAACTACAATTCTTGTAGTCATAGACAGTCCCTACACCTTATACCTTTCCCCAGCCTGCACTCTGCTTTTCAATCATGTATTCCATTATTTTGGTATCATGGACTATGATATTTAGATATTTTTTTACATGAATGTATCCCTTTCAGTATTTTGCTACACATCAATTTCCTCATAAGAGGATAATTCCTCATGCTCTGAATTGATTTCAACATTGTCCTCTATTTCTGAAGCCACTTTCTCTATTATTTCACATGGTTTTATAATAAAAACAACACGTGTCATTACAGCTAAAACCATTACAATATTTCAATGTACACTGAAGCTGCTTTACTCTGTATTAAGGTTTACTGTAGGTGAATATCAGTATGGCTATATGCTAAGCACAGGGTGTGAAAGCTGGCACACTTGAACAGACCTTCCCACTCCAAGTGCTCCTCCAACTCTGACCTCAAACCATATCTATGCAATTCATGCATAATTAGCTTATGATGATATGCTATCATTTGCATAGACATGCATATTTTGATAAAATCTCCAAAATTTTAGAAACTAGCATATTGAGCAATGAAGTCAATACAATATTGTACCACTGCAACCATTTATTTTCCATAAGAAAATCAACATATTTTGCAAATGCCATTTCCCCCAGTACACAGAGAATTGTGCACATTTCTGTAATTAAAAAATACTGCACATTTCTGTAACTGTAATTACAGAATGTTCAGAAAAAAAACACATTTTTTTTAATCTTCAGGTTTTTTTTCAACCATGATATAATCTAACAGAATATTTTGCCACCTCAAGCCTAAAAAACATAGGACTACATTTATTATTAATTCACTAATAAAAGTATGTCAAAAATCTCTCAAACATAAAAACCACTAAATGGAGACTAGACCAAACTTCTGTACTACAGCTGAACCTATCGCCTCTAGTCAGAAACATTAAATCAATACTGCTACGGTCACTAGCAAAATAAGGCAACAACTTCACATCCACTGTAATGCCATTTGTCATGCTTGGGTACCCTTTCCCAGTAAAACAATTTAACATGAAAAAGCAACTCTCGAAATATTGGCTTAAATGTCAATATATACCACATTCACATTCATAACAGTGGTCACAAGCTGGAAAGAAAGAGAAAGAAAGAAAATCCATTACCAGGTTATATTCTGACAGGTCTGTATTCATGTCTTGAAGTTATGCACTTATCTTCTGTTCATTTTCTCTCCAGAAAATGAACAATATTGCGTGTTCGAGTGCAAATTTAAGGAGAGAGAGAGGGAGAGAGAGAGAGAGAGAGAGAGAGAAAAGAGAGAGAGAGAGAGAGAGAGAGAGAGAGAGAGAGAGAGAGAGATGAGTCACTGAGTGTGAATAGGTAGAGAAACAGCTTATTCTCTGATGCTGAGTGGTAGTTTATAATCTATAATATATTCGTACCTACCCACTTGGCATCGCCATAACCAGGAACACACATCTGCAGCCAGTACCATCGCAAACCAATTATTATGGCAAATTAAATATATAGACAATTAATACGGGACACCTAACAATGGAAGAGATTCAAATTCTTGAAAATATTTTTGTGACTGATTCATTTTGGCGGATGTTTCAACTGATAGTAGCAGCAAAGTCCTCATTTGTGCTTTAAACATCTATTCAATTTAAGCAAGTGCGTGCAAAACAATAGACATAGAATTATTCCTGTCCCATTTCAAACAGCAATCATATGTCACACGTGGTAGACCATGTAATGACAACCTGCAAGTGTGCCTATAGCCTACAATTAAATGATAAAAACATGTCAGTAATTCAATCTAACCTGTTTACAAAGCTGATGAGAATCGAAACGTCTTCAAGGTTATAGAGTTTCAGTAGACTAAATTTACTTCTATGAGACGGTTCAAATGAATAACAATAAACCTTCACAGACACATGCTGTGCCAGCTGTCCAGCGGAGATAAATACAGCTACTGATCGTCATGCCCATGATTTCGTCCTTTTTGAACTCTGTTTGCTTACTCTATATTAAGTAGTCTTAGACTAGGCATAGGAAGGAGCTAAATCTAGGGGTAACAAATCATATATTGTGGACTGCAATGATTCCTTCCGGGAGGGACTGGCCCTGTTTCTCCAGCCGTAGTGTTATCTCTAGGCCACCCTCCAGCAAGAAAATGCTTTATTTCATTCATCTCGTTTCCGTTCATTCATCAGGGCACTTCAGCGTAGCGAGCGCTCGGGCTTGGAGCCACACCGAAATTCTTATCAATGGAGTGCTGACGTCAATGAGCAGCGGTGACGCGCGGTCACGTGTGCTCAAGGGGGTCGAAATATAAACATGAGGAGCTGGTCGTGGTCCTGAAAATATCTACAGCGCCGTCACGAAGACACGAGGCTAGGACGTGAACAAACGAGTCGTATACCTTTTCACCAATCAAGTTAATTCAAACTAAACATTTAGATTCTAAAAAAAAAAGCATATTCGCTAATAGAGAGAGTGTCCAATAGCGAAGTTCGAAGAACAAAGAGCAAAAGTGCGTCGGACCACGTCACGCCTGGGATCCCGGTAAGTCCTCATTTTCATAAAATACCGTTAAAGCAAAGAGAAAAAGCTAGCTTGCACTGTGTGGTAGCAGAGTTGTGTGATTTTGTAACGTTTAATATGCATCAGCAAAATAAAGTGTCAAATCAATGGGAATTTCACTAACATTAAAGAAATTCAGATCCAAACAAAATTGTGGGAAATTTAAACCCCACTTATAATCCACAGCAATACAAACAAACAAACAAACAAACAAACAAAAAACAATATAAAACATACAACTGTCTTAAAAGAACCAACCATTTAGTATGGAACTTGGGTGGAGTCAGAACTGATGCATCATCGTCGTGTTCATTTTGATGGAGCTCAGATGTGCCTGTAAATGACGCCATTACTGATTGCTGATGCATATCATGATGACAGTTGTGGGAATTATGGTGATCAATAACAATCTCAAAATGCCAACTATCAATCCCCCACCCCAAAACACTATTTTTCCCATCACCATAGCACATTTTCTCAGCTGTCCTGAATTCCAGTTTTTTTTTTGTTCTTTTTTTCGAACAAGGTAATTAACTTTATATGTTTTAAAGAATATTCTATTACGAAAATGCAACATTCAGTTTCTAACCAAGTATGTACTACAATTAGCGTGTGATAACATGATAAAAATGAACTGACATTTCGGTATATATTTATAGACTACTGCGCCAGGGCTTTCCCTGCCTTTAAAATAGACTGGCTTAGCGTAGATGATTACGTGAAGAGACGGCGTCTTAAAGGCGGCTTACTAATGTGCATTAGCGCCTCCTGAGTGTATCAGAATTGAAGCAATGAAGTAGATAATACTTTCAAGCAACGGGTTTCTCAAGTTCAAAGCATAATTCGGGACTGCAAACACAATATTGATGGTAGACATAAGAATGCTTGAATCTGCAAACTTAGATGCAGCAGTAAAAAAGCGAGAATCCGCTACTTTCAGGGTTTTAAAAGAAATGTAACAAATTTCATGCCAATCAGTGCCTAGTTATGAATAAATTTATAATGTTTATTTTCTCTACCTTCGACGTTTGTCCAGATTTGTGCCTTTTAGCCTTTCAGGTTAGCGGTGTTTTACTAAATTTTATTTAGGCTATTGTAAAGAGACCATTAACAAATTCGAACACACGTCTACGTACGTCATGTTATTATTATCTATCCGCCTCCAAAATCTTCGCTCTTAAGCATTTTCTTGTACGGATGGTCAGTTGCACAAAGTGCTTCCAAATGCAGTTTTCCTGTTAATTCACATGTTCTTGCACAATCAGAACAATCAGTAAACGTTGAACATAATTAAAAGTAAATAAAATTCTGAAATGCGTTTTTTTCTGCATAATGATGACGAGTGACGCTGAAAGTCTGTTACTATTGTCTGCAGACAGAAATTGTAGGTGAATAATCTGTCGAATAAATAAAATTAATTCATAAAAACATATTTTGTAATAATATAGGAAATGACTTGATAGATAAGTAGATAAGTACGTTAGATAACAATAAAACTTAATTGCTTTTGCGTGTGTGTGTGTGTGTGTGTGTGTGTGTGTGTGTGTGTGTGTGTGTGTGTGAATCGTGAAGAAGGATTATTATGATGGGAACAATGTTTAGCGTCAAATAAAAGTCAAATGTTCATGTTATTCTGTATTTTTCCAATGTATCATCATCGGGATTAGCAGTTGTAACTTGTTTCTTATAATCAGGCATAGACTTGGCATGTAGATTGATGTGCACTATAGCCTATTCTTAATATTTTTTTCTTCCTATGTTAGGTGCGTCACCATTTTCCTCACTCCTAATCTGCATGGTCATGATTCGGTGCAAACAAGTCTCTAGAGCCCCACTTGTGCTTCTCTTCTTCCTCTTCAGTCTTACATTTGAGCCCACAAGCAGCAACCCTGTGATTGAACACAAAGTGGGTAATCAGTATGAAGCCTCCTTTCCTGAACTTACACAGGCACAGATTCAGTTTACCCAAACTGGAGATGTTCTGCCAGGGACACCAAATGAAGAGGAGGATGAACTTTTCAAAGATGTTGACCCCAAAACCCTAGCAGCAGTCCTCCTAGAAGCCCTCAACAATTCTCAGGAGCCAATAAGTAAACAAGAGAAGAAAGAGGTAGACAATTACATGGTAGAAGAGGACAGAGAGACACCGAATTTTGACAGAGAGAGAAATGGAGATCAGGAGCTGGAACTGGTGCGAGCAGCTGCTGAGGAACAGGGTAGAGAAGAGAGAGAAAGGGAACAGGATGAGCAGAGAAAGAGGGAGGAGGAGGAAGAAGAACTCCTTACAGAAAGGGTGACCAGTCATACCACCAGTCAAACAGTGCCTGTAAATGAACAAGAAGTAGTTGCAAAGGAGGTGGCAAGCAAAGAAGAGCAAGAAACAGAGGGACTCACTGATAGGAACAAAAATGAGCAGCTGAGTCCAGAAGAGTTAAAGAACCTGGAAACCATGTTAGAGGAGTTTCAGAGCTACAGTACAGCCACAAAAAGAGAACGTGATTCCTCATCTGGCCAGAGGGAGAGTCGTGGTGATTACTTTGACTATCTGGATCGTAATGGCCTCATGAACAATGAAATCAAGCCCAAACCCAAGGGTTATGACTTGGCTCTATCTAAGAAGAAGCTTAAATGGCAGCAAGAGCAGGAAAAAAACAAGAATCGGCCATTATATAAGGGAGGAAACTTCATGGATGATTTTAATGATAACATTGAAGACCAAGAACAGGAAGATGGAGAGGATGAAGAGGAATTACTGAGCCCTGAAGAGGAAGAAGCTAGGGCTAAAGCTGAACAGGAAGAGGTGCGCAGACAAGCAGCTGAAGCTCAGAGAGCCAAGGCAGAGGAAGAGAAGCTTGCAGATATTGCATCAGACATGATCTTGCAATACATGGTCAAGCAAGATGGGAAGAAGTACCGGGACAATAATGCTGCAGAAGACAAACGCTCAGAGGAAGATGGTGCTAATGATGATGATGATATTGACCCACAAACTATTGACAAGTTGATAGAGATCTCTAGTAAGCTGCACTTGCCTGCTGACGATGTTGTAGATATAATCAGTGATGTGGAAAAAAAGAAAAAAAAAGATGCTCCTGAAACTCTGCAATGGCAACGACCTCTTGTACCTCCTCCAGCCCCTGATGTCCCATCTTCAGTCTTAAGAGCATCATCACCCTCAAAGCCACCTAAGCCTAACACAAATGTACTAAAATCATGGTTTAAGGAGAGGGCTTCTATTAAGCCCAGTAAACAAGATTTTTGGATCAAGCAACAGTGGCCCTTTTGGACCTACCCTTCCTATCGACGCTATCAAAAGCCCTACAATAGTTATTACACCATCTACATGCCACCTCCCCAGCCTAAACCACGTTATTATGCTAAACCCTCCTACTCTCTTAATGACATTCTGCGGAACTCATTGGACTATGATTACCCTCTGAAACAAAGGTATCTTCCCTGGACACAAAGTCGTCAAAGGGCTCCTCTGGCCTTCCGGCGGAACCTCTATTTCCCTAACTACATTGTCCCTCAACCCCGGACTTTCAAAGGCATACCTATTCCGAAACCCCGGTCACCCCTGCGTCATCGACCTGCTTACTTTTACTCACCCACAGCTTCTGTAGTTGCCCCACCGGATAGCTATTACAGCCAGATGGAGCAACCACAGCCAGACAGCAATGAAGAGCTAGGGAACTTTATTGAGAAGGTTTTCCTGAAACGTCCCCGCATGTTTCAGTGAAGGTGTAGATAAAGAGAGAATTAAAGAGGAAGTGTAGGTGATCAAGAAGAGTACAATTGTGAGACTGTTTTGCCACATGTTTTGGTTTCATTATCCAGTCTAATTTAGCTGTCCTTCCCTCTTCAGTTGAATTGAAAAAAAAAAAATGCCTGAAGAATGGTGACTGTTGCCATTTTCAGTGGTGTTTCTCCCTTCCTCATCTATTACCCTCCCCTTCATATACTGATAGACAGTGGAAATGAGGTAAAGAAAGATGCTTTTGTCAATTATGTGGGGTACACACATGACTCAAATACCCAAAGACAGTCCTAAATTTTTCCACACTTCCAGAAGGCCTTTCAAAAGTAGAGGAAGACAAAAATACAATAGGACATGTTTTGTAAGCCTTATATTTTATTATTTTTTATAATTTATAATGTTCAGAAGCCTTTTAAATCATGTAGTCATTTTCTCTAATTATGAAAAACAGCAAAAATATTGAAATCAAAACCTTTAAAGAACACATGCATAAACACATGTTTATTCCATGAAACTCAGTCATGATGAAATATTAAGTGCCATAATCTTTAGAAATCTTTATGTTTGGTTCATCCCACCCAACAAATGTCTTAAGTGTACCTTGTAGTATTCGGACACACTTGGTCCTGTACATAGATTTAATTGTCTATAGGCTAACTTTTTTTTTCTTTTTGAGATGTTTTTAGCATTGTTTTTCTACGCAGAACATTGTTGAACATAGTTGGTGCAAAGAATGCTCATACATTCCAAATATTTCTAAGAAAAGCTTTTTCACATAAGCTGTTTTGACAGCAGTTATTTATTGCCTTATTTCCCTTTTAAGAGTAGCAGCATTTTTGTCATTGATGGGTTGGCAGGATTAATCCTAGTCATGAGGACTTTTGGAGATAAATTCATGTTAAATTACTAGAAATCGTTAAATACCGGTTAAATAGATATAGAAGTTTGAGGTGTCAATCCAGCAAAACAACACCTTAATATGCACATTCCCAGTTACCTACTTAAGTTTCTAAGTTTAAAAAGGCATTGACAATCTTTTAATTGAAGTCAGTCATATGTCCTAATGTCCCTTTAAGCATTTGATCAACAGTTACTTTTACACAAAAGTTTATTAACTGGTACCAGAATCACATTTAGGTCACCTTTAATAGCGCAGAACAAACTGGATATTACAAAAACATAGAGGAACTTTGAACTATGCTTTAGAAAAAATAAGGGGCACTCTGAACACCAATTCTTCACCACTTTTAACTTCAAGCCAAACAACGAAGTTTTGAGCAAATTCTGTGCTGACAACAATTTAAGTACCCAAGTTGTGTGATACCTTGCCCAAAAGGACTGTGAGGGAGATACAAAATGATTAGAAAAGATAAGAAAAGGGGAGGTGCTTGACATTCTAATTAATTTAAGTAAATTGTGGATTGAGAGATGGACATAGAGGAGACAAGTGTCTGCACGTTTATGTGAACTTGCATCTAAAATGTGTTTCTTCTCTGAAGACATTATGAGCATTTAAAAAAGCATAAAAAAATACAAAAGACAAATGTTTAGCATACCAGAGTTAAAAAAACTGTCAAGTCTTGTATAAAGAAAATCAGCTGTTATAGATGTATCTTGTATGTACCTTAATAAACATGCGTTTGCTGGATGTAAATAATCGCATGTTGATGACTAGTTTTGCTACACAGAGATAATTCAATAAAAGTTACTATTTTTTATTAAGATTGGGTTTTTAATTGTGTTTTGAGGAACATGTGAATCTGAGCTCTCATTTGCAGCAGATTTGATACCATCCACACATTCTATTGTTGCCAGATACATTTTTGTTTACCAAAAGAAAGATCATGCAATAATTTCCAATTAGGTTGCTGTGTGTCAGAGAATGTTTAGACTGCATGTCAAACATCTACCATTCATACCAATATGTTTAAATAGCAAAAGACAAAGTCCAATTATTTCCAGAGAGATACAAGTATGAGGCTATATAAGTGTACCAAAGTCCGTGTGGAGCATGTTTTATCTCTGAGTCCTCTCTTTAATGCTTTGTAGGGAGTCTTTTACTTCTACCTAGTACATTTCCCCATGTTAAGAGTCTTTGATTCTGCTTAGCAGTCCTGTGGCTCAGACAGTTTGCTTGGATAATTACTTTATTAAACAAGAATCCCTGCAGCACTATAGTATGACCACACTAGAGCCCATCATTAGTAGGATCCTCAGATGCTCAGAAGGGAAACACACCCAGCTGATACTATTTAAACTCTCAGTATATTTCAAAATAACAACACACACACACACACACACACACACACACACTCATATATATAAATACACCCATATTAAGCTGATGGATAGTGTTCAATATAATAATAATGTTCATTATTATTTATCAATAACACACAAGATGGCCCCACATTGCCATTTTGGGCTGAGCCCAAACATTTTATGTTGGTAGTCCAGTCACCAGACACTTGCCTGTGAACATTAACCCAAAGGCTGGGTGCTTAGGGTGGGTTATGGTAACCTAATCAAGAAAGGGTACATTAAGATTAGCTTTTTTTCAGATTTGTTTATCAAGGTTAGTCCTACTGTGAATGGGAAGGCAAACATCAAATAGTAGACCAGAAGGTCACAGAGAAAACACAATGTTTTAGTGTAATAATAACAATAATAATAATAATAATAATAATAATAATAATAATGAGAAAGAGAAAGAGAAAGAGAAAAAGCAAGAGCAAGTAAAGCAAGTAATAAAAACACAGGGAGAAACGAGAGGGCGAGATTGTGGGGGTGGAGAGGTTGATGAGAACAGCACAGCCCACGGAGGTGCAGTAATTCATGAGTCACATGGTTGAGGTGTGAGTCATACTCCTTCCACTGCAGAACCCCCATCCACCAACACACATAAGGCTTGCACTTTTGTCATATTTACTGATGCGCGGGCACAGGGTCCTTAAAATTTAGCGAAATAGGTAACATTCTATTTTACTATTTTTGTATTTACAAGTAGAGTCATCTCAAAATGACTATTCAATACTCATCTGTATTACTTTATGTGTGATACACAAAACATTGCTAGATAGCTTCTACCCTGTTTGAATGACCTCTTAAAGGCACACGCACACACCTAGGCACAAACATTCTACATTATAAGATATAATGATAATCTTATTAAACAGTGTCTGAATCATGCAACAAAAGAGACTTTGTTGTTCTCTTCAAATATTGATTTTTTCCCACATTCTGTATGAGTCAACACCAGAGAGAAAGAGAGAAAAATACATAATGGAAAAAACCCACAGTATGCCAAATTGTCCAGCTTCCAGTACACCACCAGTTCATCAGTATCAGGCCTGTGGCAAATTCAATGCAGTTCCAAATGTTTATAAGCAGCTCCAACTGCAACAATAAGCTATATCAGGCATTGTGAGACAGAATGGCAATATAGTGTATAAGTACAAGCATTATGATGTTGTTCAACAGAAGATACTGTAGCCAGTTACAGTCCATATGCATAATATGGGTAGGCTGTAAACCATGACATTAAAAATTCATGTCGATGAGTGTGGAGGAGCCAGTCCACATGATGTGTGGAAGCAGCAGAGGGCAGAGAAATTTGGCAGAGTCTCAGTCACCACTGGAGCTGAGCTCACCCCAGATTAGTCCAAATATGCATTTTCTAGGAGAGAGGCAAAGGCAAGCTGATGCAGATCTCCTTTTATGGAATCACAAAGTGGTCTGTTGCCTAAATAAAAATATAGTTTACTTTACAGAGAAGACATTTCATAATCTAGGTATGTTTACATGTATATATGTCTGTGTACATATAATCATGTCCAGATTCATTGGAATTCTTGAAAATCACCTGCTATATATATACTGTATACTGTTATTTCATACAAGTAGGAATATCTTGAAGTTTTACCCCTCTCTCTTTACAGTTCTTTGTCATTTTCCATGGTAACAAATGGCAAGGTTGATCTTGTATTTGTTTAAACAGTCTAGTAAAAATAGAAAGCTGTGAGATAAACAGTGTGCTGCTACACAGTACAAAGGAATTCAGTTCTGCTTGGGATCTATCACATGCCATAGTTTCACTCTGTGTAACATTTGTTACAGCCAATGAGGTGTTTCATAAACATTTGTATATTATAGGATGTGTTGTCTTATATAAGACCTAGAACTAAAACAGCTTGAACTAAACTCTACTGTGTTTTTGATCTCCAGAAAAAAATGATTAGGCACCAAATGTAGATTTTAAATCCAATATATCAATGATTAAAATTACTTATTAAAACACACTTAATGATTAAAACACACTTATGAATGAGGCATGTTCACAGATCTGTTTTTAATATTTTTTATATTTCACAGCACTGTTATGCACAGTGTATTTTTATGCTATGCTCACTGAACACTCTGGATAAAGCAATTCACACAAAAAAGAAAGCAAAAAAAAATCCACTTTACTGAGCAATAGCTCCTGTCCTCTATACACCATTTTACACACTTACAAAGTACTTTTAGCCAAAGGCTTATTATGCCAACATTGTAGACATTCCTTCCTGCTGGCTGCTATTGTTTTAATGATGTTTTGAGATGATGGTTTGGCTAATTAGATTTTTATTAATTATCATTGTTTTTTAAATAATTATTGTTATTTTATGGTTAATAGCTGTTTCATGGGCAATCATAGTTTCTCTGTAGTTTGTCAATCCATCCATCTTTTATGACACCGCTGCTAGAATGAACAATGAAATCAGCAGTGACAAAATGGATCACAGTCCACAAAACTGCAGGTAAACCGAAAAAGCAAACTTGGGTTGTCTACATTTCATATCTAAACATTTGTGGACACCTAACCATCACAGCCATATGTGGTTCTTCCCCAAACTGTTGCCTTTGTTGCAGCATTACAATATCCCTGGAACTAAGTAGGAACCTGTTCCAGCATGACAATGCCCATGTGATGGTCAAGTGTCTGCATACTTTTTGCCATATATGTCTGTTTAATACAGTGGGGCAAAAAAGTATTTAGTCAGCCACCAATTGTGCAAGTTCTCCAACTTAAAAAGATGAGAGAGGCCTGTAATTTTCATCATAGGTACATTTCAACTATGAGAGACAGAATGAGAAAAAAAAATCCAGAAAATCACATTGTCTGATTTTTAAAGAATTTATTTGCAAGTTATGGTGGAAAATAAGTATTTGGTCAATAACAAAAGTTCATCTCAATACTTTGTTATATACCCTTTGTTGGCAATGACAGAGGTCAAACGTTTTCTGTAAGTCGCCACAAGGTTTTTACACACTGTTTAGTTTGGCCCATTCCTCCATGCAGATCTCCTCTAGAGCAGTGATGTTTTGGGGCTGTTGCTGGGCAACACGGATTTTCAACTCCCTCCAAAGATTTTCTATGGGGTTGAGATCTGGAGACTGGCTAGGTCACTCCAGGACCTTGAAATGCTTCTTACGAAGCCACTCCTTCGTTGCCTGGGCGGTGTGTTTGGGATCATTGTCATGCTGAAAGACCCAGCCACGTTTCATCTTCAATGCCCTTGCTGATGGAAGGAGGTTTTTACTCAAAATCTCACGATACATGGCCCCATTCATTCTTTCCTTTACACGGATCAGTCGTCCTGGTCCCTTTGCAGAAAAACAGCCCCAAAGCATGATGTTTCCACCCCCATGCTTCAAAGTAGGTATGGTGTTCTTTGGATGCAACTCAGCATTCTTTCTCCTCCAAACACGACAAGTTGAGTTTTTACTAAAAATTTCTATTTTGGTTTCATCTGACCATATGACATTCTCCCAATCCTCTTCTGGATCATCCAAATGCTCTCTAGCAAACTTCAGACGGGCCCGGACATGTACTGGCTTAAGCAGGGGGACACGTCTGGCACTGCAGGATTTGAGTCCCTGGCGGCGTAGTGTGTTACTGATGGTAGCCTTTGTTACTTTGGTCCCAGCTCTCTGCAGGTCATTCACTAGGTCCCCCCGTGTGGTTCTGGGATTTTTGCTCACCGTTCTTGTGATCATTTTGACCCCACGGGGTGAGATCTTGCGTGGAGCCCCAGATCGAGGGAGATTATCAGTGGTCTTGTATGTCTTCCATTTTCTAATAATTGCTCCCACAGTTGATTTCTTCACACCAAGCTGCTTACCTATTGCAGATTCAGTCTTCCCAGCCTGGTGCAGGTCTACAATTTTGTTTCTGGTGTCCTTTGACAGCTCTTTGGTCTTGGCCATAGTGGAGTTTGGAGTCTGACTGTTTGAGGTTGTGGACAGGTGTCTTTTATACTGATAACGAGTTCAAACAGGTGCCATTAATACAGGTAACGAGTGGAGGACAGAGGAGCCTCTTAAAGAAGAAGTTACAGGTCTGTGAGAGCCAGAAATCTTGCTTTTTTGTAGGTGACCAAATACTTATTTTCCACCATAATTTGCAAATAAATTCTTTAAAAATCAGACAATGTGATTTTCTGGATTTTTTTTTTCTCATTCTGTCTCTCATAGTTGAAGTGTACCTATGATGAAAATTACAGGCCTCTCTCATCTTTTTAAGTGGGAGAAATTGCACAATTGGTGGCTGACTAAATACTTTTTTGCCCCACTGTATATCAGGCAAGCTAGAAAATTTTAGATACTTAACTAGGCCAACATTACCTTGCCTTACTTAGCTTTACCTCCAGTTAAAACTTATCACACTTTACTAAAATAATTTAAAGCTACACTTTTGTATATGCATTTATAATGGAAGAAATGAAGAATATTGAGGAATACCAATCACTGTTTTCCAACTGCCAATTTGAGTCATATTGAAAATTTAACAATCTTAAATTAAATTGTCATTTTTAATACTTTGAGGTTCATGGCCCTGAAAGCTGGAAGCTGTAATATATCACTAGCTGCTAGGTGTCTTCACTGGTAATTCTATGCCAGGCCTTTACTGCAGCTGTCTTCAGTTCCTGCTTGTTTTGGGGATGTTTTTTCTTTAGTTTTGCCTGCAGCAAGTGTAATGATTGCTTAATTGATGTCAGACCAGGTGATTGACATTGGCCATTGCAGAACTTTCCACTTCTGTGCCTAAAAAAATCTTTTGAAGTCTGTCCATCTGCACTATGACACACCATCCAAAAGGGTTTTAATTTGGGCAGATAATCACAACATGAATAAATACATTGGGAGCAGTTCCATTGGCAGCCGTACATGCACACGCCTGAAGGTGAATGTCCATCCATCCTTTCTCCATACTCTTCTCTTCCTACAATTGTGGTAGAAGTTTGTTTCAATGCAAATGCCTGAGTTAAGCAGCCAACTGTACAATTCTTCTTAGTCTTTTAAAAAAAGGACAGGGGGTACAAATGAAGGTTTGTTTTTTGAGAATCTTATATACTGTGGTAGACAGCTGAAACAACTATAACTTTAATATGGAGGGCAGGCCACATGCACAAGCCTAAAAATAATGAAATAGCTTGAAGTGTTCGGTAATGTGGAGTGATTCAGGATGCCTTTATAAGTTTTCTCTAAACTTGTTAGACACTACAAGAAGAGACTCAGTACTGCTATTAGTATTGACAAATATAAATTGTGGATATGCCAATAAATTTAATTTTAAAACTAGTATATTGCAATAAAATGCACATACACTAAGCATGCTTTTAAATAATATAGTTAAATTATTCTATGTTCATCAGTATTTTCATTCATTCATTGTCTACCGCTTATCCGAACTATCCTCGGGTCATGGGGAGCCTGTGCCTATCTCAGGCATCATTGGGCATCAAGGCAGGATACACCCTGGACAGAGTGCCAACCCATCGGAGGGCCCACACACACACTCTCATTCACTCACGCAATCACACACTACGGACAATTTAGAGATGCCAGTCAACCTACCACGCATGTCTTTGGACTGGGGGAGGAAACCGGAGCACCCGGAGGAAACCCCCGAAGCATGCAAACTCCACACACACATGGCGGAGGCGGGAATCAAACCCCCAACCCTGGAGGTGTGAGGCAAACGTGCTAACCACTAAGCCACCGTGCCCCCCATAAGTATTTTATGGTAGCTAATTGGTTTCACATAGTTCAAATGTGAACTACAACCCAAGTGTGTAGATTTTTTTTTTAACTTTGTAGCAGACATGTTTTGCACTGAATGCTTTTAAATAAATTATGTCAACCACATTAATATTCAGTTTTTGGTATTAAGTAAACAAAGCACATCATATACACACACAGAGCACTTTATTAGGAACCCATGTGCACCTACACATTCATGCAATTATCAGCCAATCATGTGGCAGCAGTGCAGTGCATAAAATCATACAGATACCATCATGAACAACTGACTCTAGAGACCATGTGCATTCCTTCATGACCACAATTTACCATCTTCTAATTACTACTTCAAGCAAAGCAAAAGTCGTCTTAAACTGGTTTCATGAACATCACAATGAGTTCAGTATTCTTCCGTCACTAGATATGAATCCAGTAGAACACCTCTGAAATGTGGTGAAACTAAATATTTATTATTCTTTTGTTAGAATATTTAGACCTAACACTTATTTAAGATTAATACTTTTTATAGTTACTTTTTGCAAATACAGATATATGCAATGTTCATTCATTCATTGTCTGCCGCTTATCCGAACTACACTCAGGTCACGGGGAGCCTGTGCCTATCTCAGGCGTCATAGGGCATCAAGGCAGGATACACCCTGGACAGAGTGCCAACCCATCGCAGGGCACACACACACACTCTCATTCACACACACACACACACACACACACACACACACTACAGACGCCAATCAACCTACCATGCATGTCTTTGGACTGGGGGAGGAAACCAGAGTACCCAGAGGAAACCCCCAAGGCACGGGGAGAACATGCAAACTCCACACACACAGCAGAGGCGGGAATCGAACCCCCAACCCTGGAGGTGTGAGGCAAACGTGCTAACCACTAAGCCACCGTGTCCCCCTGCAATGTTCATGTTAGAGAAATTTAAAAGTAGTATATTGGGAAAAGCAACTACCTCAGTGTCATATTCCAGTTATCTACTAAGTACACGTGACTGTTCTCAAGTCAGATCATGTAATTTTTAAAATGAATACTGCTCTGTTTGATGTCCTTGGTAGAGGAAAGTGCAAAAATATATGACTCAGCTGTGCCAAATAAGATGGCGTCTACGTGTACGCCCACAGATTATTAACGAGAATCCTGTGCAAGTGCATTACCAGAGAGGGATAATACATCCATCAGATTTTATGAGAGTGTGACAGAAGTTGAGTATTAACATTACAAAATTTAGGGTGACTGTTTAAATGTTTCTTTCTTACAGATGAAAATTATAAAATTATTTTAACAGGCATACAGATGGCACCTGCCATTTGTTAATGGGAACCCCTATACCTTTTCTGCACAAATAGTAATCTAATATAATACTACTACTGTTTAAGACAGTATGGAAACTATAAATCACTGTACACAAAAACATCTATGCTTTTAGAAATAGCTTTACAGGTTTTCTTATATTTAACCCCACATTATGTTTAGAAGAATCCTGTACTTTTGAGAAGCTTGTGTTGCCCCAGTGGAATATATCACTTCCTAATTCTATAAAATGTAGGATAAATAGTAGAGTAAAAGAAATTAGAGCTTTAAAATATGTTCCTTTCATTTACTTGTTGTATTTGCATCCTAAGCTTTGTCAATTAAATGTTAGAAATAACTTTTTTCTACGTAGTTAAAATATTTGAGTAGGTGTAATGTGAACATAACACTTGTACATCTAGCTGGACTTTTGTTTAACTGTCTTCAAAATTATTTAAGCCAGACATTAACTTTTTTTTTTTTTTTTTTTTGGGACAAAGGGAGAAAGAAAGAACCCAAGAGGGGAAAACTGCAAAACAATAAGAGAGAAGGAATAAAAAATGTACAGACTACCCTTCTCTAAAGTGAAGTACATAAGTGAGTTCAGTGTGTTCCAGTTAATGTGAAAATAGATTTTCTCCACTCTCCCTCACACACATCCTATGTCTTTCTTGTCGTGATGGTGCAGTCAGTTTCACTGCACCACTGTGACAAAAGACTGGTGACTCATCCACTTACATGCTCCATCTCTCTCGATCCCATTTTCTCAGTCGCTAACTCTAATGCAGTGTTACATCTCCGCTCCACACAAACAGCCAAAAACAAAGGACTGGTTTCTATAACGAAACTGCTGTTATTTCTTGTCAAACACTAATTTTACAAGAAGTATCAGTTAATTCATCAATTTAAAAAAGCAGAAGAAATGCTCAATACAGACCCAAATTTACAGTGAAATTGGGTTTTATTTCATTTCTAAAATGACATTCACACACAATCTGATAGCTAATGAACAGGGAGGCATGTCCTCATGCCGCATTAATTAATTTAGTTATTCCATGGACATACATGTTCCACACCAATCTTGGATCTGTATCAGAAGACAGACAAAGATGTGGCTGTTCAAACTTATGTATTTTATAATAAACTCATTAGTGTACAAAAAAAAAAAAAAGTTCAACCATTTTAGTCTTTAAATCACGACCAAATATAGCTATTCTTCAAATGAAAAATGTTTAAATAAAAGATTAGGGGTAATATAAAATCAGACTGCAAACTTTTCCTTAATGGATTAATTAACACAAAGAATAATTCATAAATACCTATTCATAAATAATAAAAGCAAAGGCAGACTGTATAATTATGCTACAACTGTCATATAGCAAGACCTAATGTGAAGTTTTAGCATTTAGGTTTTAATTTGTGCAATTTGTTGATTTTTTTTATAGAGCTTATTATTTCTGTGAGAACTTGTCTGCATTTCCCTTTTGCATCTAATTAACATTCTTTCAATCAGTTTAAACAGAGTCTGCATCTTTATGTACCTTCTTATGAATCATATCCAGAACATGGGACAGGTGGTGTGAGGACCAGCAATTTGACACAGAATAGCTCAGTATTAAGGAAGAAAAATACACAACTCTACTCAAAACATTCTTTTTTTTATTTCAGACAATACATTAAAAAACTTTTTTGTTTTTAAATTTTATCCTAACTACGTCACACATGATGCCAAAGCCCTCATTTTTTAAAAGGAGTTATTCAAATATTATTCCCTTTTTATTCCAAGACTACGCATTTACAGTCAGACGCATCTCTTTGGAAAGCAGGAAGTAGAAATAGACAAAACAGGAAAGAGGTTAGGTATCATTTTGTGGGTATTTTTTTCCCTCTTGTATTAAAATAAACATTCAAAGACTTTGCAGATGTGGTTCATAGAACTAGAACTGAATGAATAGACCATATGCAGCAGTCTATTCAATATTCTACTGACTCAAAGGCCTATTCAATATTTCTCTTCTATTTCCTATGTCACACATCACAGTTTATTTTTAAATCTGGCTCATGGAAAACTGCTTTAATGGTAGACTGTGCAAGCGAAGAGCACAGATACACCTCCCACTCACTATAAACACACATACATACACTTTTGCATACACTCACATGTATACACAGATTTACTGTGTGGTCCCTATACTGCAGAGCAAGCAGTTCAGGACTGATAGGTTATCTACTTTATAATCTTGCATCACATTTAAAAATAGACATGCATGAATGGTTACAGCCAATCTTTCCTGAGCAGCAAAAATACAATCTAAGTATTTCTGAATATATTAATTTGAGACTGCAGAAATAAATAACTGCTCCTCATGGACTAAAAGCATATTGTGCAATTGTCTCCTTTTGTTAACATGGTAAGGCTTGATGCACTTTCAGTTCATTACAAATAAATGGCTGTGTATCGAGTTCAAGTGTCTAATCTGTATCACACACTATAATCTGTATAGTGTGTCTTCAGAAAGAGAGTCCTGGTTAGACGCAGCTATTTTAACATTATGAATACAAATGGGGCTGAAAAAAGTACAATCACATGCGGAACTCAGTAGTATAAAACCTGTATAGACACTTTTAAACCATCCCTCTATCCTGTGTGTCCTTTTTCGTGTCATCGTTGACCCTCCCTCCCCAAAGATACTCTAAAAGTCCATTAACCTTGCCAAATACAGTAGTAGTACCTAAAGCTGTCCCTTCTAAAACTCAGTAGATTCTATGCCAGGCCCATCTCTTCCAGTACACTCCTTGGAGACTCATCCTCCTAGAATAGACCAAAAAATAAAAAAGTTAAATCAGGCAAAAAACATTTTAGGTCATTTTTGACATGTTTCATTTTCTAAAATACACATGTCAACATGATATAAAGATCTATAAATCATTTCAATCAAAATAAAGGTTAGAAATAGTGCATCTGCTGTGCTATTTCTTGCTCATTACTGACACGTTCACACTAAATCACCATCTTTTTCCAGTGTTGCTAAATTAGGCAGCATCCACTGAGATTAGGATATTTTTAATCACCTTTAACTGATATAAAGACCTAAGGTTGGTCTGCCATGTTTTCTGACGCTACCCAGTTAGCATTATGCACGTGTAAAGTTTTTGTGGCAGTGGCCAATGACAACATGCCTGTTTTTTGTGTGTTTAATACAGTGATAGATTAGCAAAACAATTGTCAGTGATTCAAAGCATGATAAAGCAACATACACTATGTAATAGTACAAAAAAGGCAAATGAATATCATTTACTTTTAAATGTTTTTAAAGTTTTATTTTCAACCCAGTATACATATATTTTATGGCCATTTTTATTTCAGTGCATCAGGCATTAGCTATATAAGGATGTATTCAAAATCAGGCTTAACCAGATTGTATAGTTAATTCCAGACTATGAATAAAACAAAATCAGACTTTTAAAAACATTAAACTAATTACATTTTGTGTGAAATGGCAAACAAAGACATACACACCTCTTGCAGCAGGTCAGCCTGTTCAATAGCCTTGAGCACACTCTTTTTTGAAGTGTCCTGAATTTCTCCCCCCATCAGAAATTCATCCAAGATAAAGTAAGCCTTCTCAAAATTAAAAATAATGTCAAGCTCACAGACCTAGAGGAGAAAAAAAAAATTAGAGACTGGAAGCAAAAACACTACAGAGAAAATAGGATCAGCAATGAAGAAAATGGTAGAAAGAACAGAAGAAATGGTGTGCCGAGGTCAAAGCTTTGAAATGTACAGAGATATAGAAAAAAGCTAATAGCAAATAGAAAGCATAGGTTAGCTTGACAGAGAGAGAGGGATGAAAAAAAGAAGTAAAATTGAAGAATGACTCACACTGCCAAAGTACTTATCCAGCAACTCCACGAAGCGATGTATGACCTCTAAGGTAATCAGCTCGTTGTCTTGCTCTTCAACTGCACAGCAGAAATACAGACTGGCATACCTACACACACACACACTCCACAGGTAAGAACAGAGGCTAACCAACATATTTCCAAGTATACAATTTTACTGTCTTTAATGCACATACAATTTACTGACTCAATGGGTTCAGCCTGTGTTACTGTGAAAATGTCTACCAACTTTCTGCTCTTTTTGAGTGTGCATAGCTTTGTGCACAACAAAACAGCAAGTTTACATTATTTCAAGCAGCAGATTTCAGAAAAAAGAAACACTATATGATGAACTGTATGTAAAGTCGGCTCACATTGCCTGCATACATCGAGAAGCCTTTTCTGTAAGAGCCCCCTAGTGGGCAGAACATAAACATGTTCAACAGAACATATCTCTAAACACTACCAAACATGTACGATCAAGTCTAACATCAGGTACCATGTATTGTACAGCAACTGTGCAAAAAACCAGAGTAACATTATGAAAGTGGTTAAATAAATACTGAGGCTGACTGTTTGTGCTGGCTCACATCACCTTGCCTCTCAGAACAGCAGGTAAAGTGTAATAGGTGTCATGTTTTGATGTGACGTGGTTCCACACTGACGCACACAGCAAGTCATCACTAACAGCTGATGTGGCAACTTCTGTCATTTCAGGTCAACTCAGGCCGCATAACCTCACAGATGTGCCAAGTTTCACACTTAAACATTACATGTGAGCAAATTACACAACTGGAGAGAACACAAGGAGATTTTAGTCTCTTTGCATTTGTATGAGCTACATTTCACCACACACATGTAACTGACCTTCAGCCGAACATAAAGTAAGTGTGCATGTGTGGTTGTGTATTGTGCAACTATGAGGCGTTGTGTAATTTGAAATTATACACACACCAGGTCACCCGTGTGTGTATACTTGTTTAACATCAGAAAGTGCAATAGATCTATAAAGGCAGTGAGTGCAACTATGAAACACTAGTTAAACAGATGACAAAAACATGAAAAAAATTATTCATAATAAATAAATAAGTTTTAGTCACAGATGGCGTGCTAGTTAATAAAGGTGTAACAATTGGAAGATTTGGACTGTTGTATCAGTTTAAACGCTTAAAAGGCAAAATTTAAAACCATTAAGGAAATGATTGATTCATGAATGATTCATTCATTCATTCATTTATTGTCTACCGCTTATCCGATCTGTTCTTGGGTCACGGGGAGCCTGTGCCTATCTCAGGCGTCATTGGGCATCAAGGCTGGATACACCCTGGACGGAGTGCCAACCCATCGCAGGGCACACACACACACACACACACTCTCATTCACTCATGCAATCACACACTACGGACAATTTAGAGATGCCAATCAACCTACAATGCATGTCTTTGGACCGGGGGAGGAAACCGGAGTACCCGGAGGAAACCCCCAAGGCACGGGGAGAACATGCAAACTCCACACACACATGGCAGGGGTGGGAATCGAACACCCAACCCTGGAGGTGTGAGGTGCTAACCACTAAGCCACCGTGTCCCCCATGAATGATTCAGGGGCTACTAAATAAATTTATATCATATTGTAGCAGATCCAGTGGTATCATGCCTCACTTAATTTGAAATGTCTTCACAATGAGACACAATGTACATTTTTTATTGTCACCTCACCTCTTGTAGACTATCTTTAGGTCTCTCCACTCCAGGAAACTGCACATTTTGGGCTTCCGAGCCAACACCACCTGCATGAGCTCTCTCACCATTTTTTTCTTGTCACGCTCAGCTGTGGCTGTATACCACTTCTGCAGTCGCAGCTTCCCCTGACGGCTAAACAACAGCATAAAACGCATCTACATAGATAGACAGATATGGGAGAGAGAGAGAGAGAGAGAGAGAGAGAGAGAGAGAGAGAGAGAGAGAGAGAGAGAGAGAGAGAGAGAGAACAAATAGGGAACTGTTCATTATCACCTTTTAAATACTTTTTTTTAATGTAACTTTCCTGTGAAACTAAATGAAGCAGGCTATATCAGGCCACAGTAGATAAAGAACAAGCTGTTATGAAATTTAGGGCAATGCTTACTGACAGCTCTGTGCATCTTTGTATGGCTTCATACAAAGATACACAAGGGGGAGCAAAGTAATCAACAAATGTTTGATCAGTGCTTTTTTATGCTGTGGGGACTTTAACTGAACATTTTATTAGGTGTGGCACAAATTTAGATAACAGATCATTCCTGCAATGCCAATAGACCAAAGTATTCTAAGACAGCAAATAAATGTGGCCGAAAAAGGAAAACTGCTAATAAAAATGGTCAGCTTTGGCTTATACAAATGTTAAATCGTTTGGCTCCTCCGCAGAACAATTTCAACATCATTCATCATTTCAAAATTAGACCATTAGCTGGGTCGATATAGTTCACATCTGTTAAATATTTGAGAGAGTTGGAGAGTGCTGCATTAGTCCCTCTGGCTCTGGCCTACATATAACATCGTCCATTGAGCTCACTCCATCCACAACTAGTAAGCTAGGTCAGGGAATTTCAGTTCAGACCATTTGCTGTTCTCTAAAAGCCACTGATTATAACTGCAGCAGGATAGCAGACCCCATGTTTACCAGAACCAGAGTAAATATAGAGACTAACTGAAAGGCAGTGCACCTGTCTATTGTAGAGAGGGGCAATAACTGGAAGTTACCCTGACACAACATTTCTACATGTCACAGAGCAAACTGAATAAAATGTGTATTACGAAATTATGACAAAGCAATTTAAATCGATGTTAGAAGGCATCAGTATAGACAATCTAATACATGACATTTATTTTTGAATGTAAGATTAACATGTGATATACACAATGCACTAGGAGCACACAAAAATATTTGCCTGTAAATATTTGACTAAAACTCATGAACTGGATGCAGATCTGTCATTAGCAGATGTTTTTTAAAGGATCAGGGAAGTATACACAAAACAGAATTTAATAAACACTGATTTACATATGAAACAACCCCTTTAGGGACAACGATGTTAAATAAATTACATGTTATGGTCTTCAGTGCAAGAAGACTTCATAAAAGTGTAATATGCATACAGATATTATCAATGCCAATTAGATTAAAGTGTGTGAATACTTTGTCCAAACCACAGGTGTGTGTCCACTCACACTAGATAATTAATATATTAACATATACCAGGTATCATACTGGTCAAGTTTTTTGTTGTTTATTTTTTAAACTGGTACCATCTGTCCTCTAGCCTGGTGTGATGAGGAGTGTAAGAAAAAGATTAATTGAGGCCAAGGCTAAAAATAGCATTCTCCAAAGAGGGAAAGACTACATCTGTCTGCTCATGTAGAACATCAGCTATGCTTATTCTCATTTATTTTAGAATTCATCAAGAAGCATTTTGGCTATAAGAAACACAAAGAGAATGAGTAAATCACAACTAAGAAACAAATCAAGTGCAATCATTGAAGGTGACGCCAAAACAGTGTATAATTTGACTGAAAATGAATTACTATCACAAAAACACAGTAGTTAGTTTCAAAAAACATGCATAAAAGCAAAATATCAGCTCAAAATATGTTTTACAGCTACTGTTACTGTACAGCTACAAACATGTGCACAAACATAGGCAGACCACAGCTTACAGCTAATCTAATGATCTTACTTACTGTGGTGAATGTTCTCTGTTGTTTGTGTATGTCTAGTTTCACAAAGAAAAGGAGAGAGGACTTATATTGTAACAAAATGAAAGGTCTACAATATTCTAATGAAATCATGCTGAAGCCATAAATTTTGAATGCTATTCAGGTCATCAGAGCACACAAACTAGTTTCAGAGCCACAAATGAAGCGTTATCACCTTGAACATAAGGGACATAACTTCCTTGCCAGAGTAGCGGTTGAAATACAGGAAGCCTACTGATAAATTTCCCTCTAAAGTTCACGCCACCCAGTAGCATGACTGCTTATGACAAAAGATTCACAAGAAGCAATTTCAGCTATCATTTACATCTGGAGTAAACTGCAGCACATCTGGGACACATTTTGTTCTGGTTATGCTTTCTGTTTAAGTTCTATATAATTATGTATTGCAAATTAAATGGTGCATCTAAAAGAAACACTCATGTGGCTATTCACATACTGGAAGTGGTGACTTGGTAACTAATTTGGGGACGAACAGACCCTTTGGCACTAAAAGGCGTATTTGTCCTATTTGACAACAGCTTATCATTTATAGCAAAGTGCAGGTATACTGCTGAGGGGTCAGTAAATCACAAATGGCTGAAACAGGGACACACAGTTCCTTTTTAATGTTTTTAGCACATCCTTAATTAAGCAAATCTACTAACTAACAGTCTTTGGAAACTCATTGTCACTGTTTGTTTTTATTTCTAGCAGACTCTCTATGAACATCCTGACAAAAACAAACTGCAGATGTCACTTATCAAAGTGATAGCTTATCACTTTTTTTAAACAAGCATTTTGATAGCTAGTTTAACACCCTAGGATGGCTGTTAAATCAGACACACTGGTCTCAGAAATGAATTTAGAAACATGGTAATGCTACAGGGTAGAAATGGGTGCTAGAAAGGTTTTTTTTTTTTTTTTTTTTTTTTTAAATGTTATAAAGGTCTGAGTAGAGTGGAGTGTGTTGGGACAGTGGAACAGGACTAAAATTGATGGCCACAGGTACACAAGTATCTGGATATGATTTTGGGGGTGAAAACATTCTCAGCCCAGAAGCAACTCTGACATGTTGGTAATAAATGAACAGGTGAGGCAGTCTTTAAACACTGTGCACCTTTGTAGGTTCACAAAAAGATCAAATTTATCCATAGATTGTGTTTTAACTGCCTCTCTTTATTCGTCATCATACAGTTTCTGAACAACAGGATCAATCTGGTGGGAAACACTATTGGATCAGTAAAACAAAATTAAACACTGAAAACATTCCTGCACCAAAGCTGTGGCTAATGCGCTCATATATTCATTAAAATGTCACTAAAGTTAATGTCACTGCTGAGAATGATCCACCACTATATACAGATAATACAAAGCAACAGATGGGCTGCAGTCATTACTATAAATCCTTCATGAAGTTACATTTACATTGGTGGCATTTGGCAGATGCCCTTAACCAGAGCGACTTACATTTTATCTCATTTTATACAACTGAGCAAGTGAGGGTTAAGGGCCTTGCTCAGGGGCCCAGCACTGGTGGATTTGCTGGACCTGGGAGTCAAACTCACAACCTTCTGATCATTAGTCTAATCAACACCTTAACCAATAAGCTACCACATCCCCCTGTTGTACCTGAACATAATAGACTAAGAATATATATGTAAGACAGGTGTACTGGTGAAGTCACTGAGTACAGGTAGGTATCCAACGTTTCCGCTTTTGTTTACAGTGCCTCTGTAGTATACTGAAAGTCTGTAATTTAATAAAACATTAAAAACAAAAACTAGTACTACTGTATTAGGCGGTGAAGCTGTGAAATGTAATGTAAACGAGAGCTAAAAGTTGGCTCTTATCTAACCGGCTACTTAGCTAGCTATGCTACGAGGTTAAACTAGGGAAGGAGTGCACAGGTTTTGCGCTAGCTATCGACACAACAAGTTTGACACATTCGACACATCCAACAAACATATACACCATATAATACAAACATTGAGCTAAATAACTCGCAGCACTATAAATTACTAAAAATATATATAAATATATATTCATTTATCCATTGTGTTATGACAGACGTTAGTTAAGACGTTAGTTAAGACGTTAGTCATAAAAACATTTTGTATATTATCATTAGAATCTGAACTAGCTAGCGAAAAGCTGTTCTGCTTGCTTTAGCTCATCCGGTAACGTTAGCCGATAAAGTCTCTCTCTCGGTTTCGGCACATGAATTAACTTACCATTTTCTCAGCTTCTCAAGAGTGTCCAGTGCAATCAAAATATACAAGAAAGACGCTTTAATCAGAAAGGCAAAATACTAGTTATTCATGTCTATTTTACACTCTTAGTAGTTCGGTAGGTTCAAATGCCCCATAGAGACTGGAAAGGAAGCGTCATCGCGTCCTGCGCGCATGCGCACTGCGTAATACTTCTTGAAGAGGCTCCTTTCGTGTAGGGAATTCTCGGTAACTAGGAGATCCGCCTTCCTGCCGTCACATATGTGTTTTACGATTGGTTTTAATTATCATTCTGTGTGAAGGCTACAGTTTGCTGTTCTGGCTTTGAATGAGTCCATTTTTGTATTTGTAATAGCCATTAGTAAGTGTCGTGGATGAGGTGTTGTTGCCATGACAAACTCGTAGGCTGATTTTGGTTTCCATGGTGATGGGACTCGGACGATCTTACGTATGCGTCTGCAGAAAAAGTGTTAACAGCAAGTTCATGTGCAAAGTGAGATGTTTTTAAGGAGCATGTACTAAAATGTCAAACCAGTGAATGGAGAACGTAATCTATAAATCTTTTTCTATCCCCACTTTTATTTCAATTCACTTTGAAAGAGATGTACTGATTGTTACTGCGGTGTCCAAGGCCACTCCCTGTCGACTATATAGTGCATCACTTTGAGTGTTTTGTCATTTTGCAGTCATAAGTAATATTCTTCTGGAAATACATCAATGCAATGCAGTTAACCAAGTGATGTAACCCAGTTTGTCCCGTTTACTACTGAAACAATTATTTGGACACACATAGGTAGTGTTGTTTACAGTACTGCAATATTGATTTGAAGACCAAATTTAGCAATGGACCGCATCTCTCTCTCTCTCTCTCTCTCTCTCTCTCTCTCTCTCTGAAATGTATGAACACCAGGTGTCCTCAGTTGCAAATGAAACACCAAATGGAGCAACGAAGCACGCTGCTTTTTTTCATTAGAAAGTATGTTTATTAGTTTTGTACGATCCATGTACAAATATACCATCTTCACACAAAAGTATAAACACTTCACATACAAATAAATATAATCTTTAAAAAAATACAACTTTGCACTGAATATAATATATAAAGTAAACATCATATAATCAATATATTCTCTTTTAAAAGAATTAAAATTTTATACAATAGATTGCAGGTAAGAAATATTGTTTTAGAATACTGCTTTTTCTTTTTTAAATTAGAGGGATAATGACTTTATGAAAACATTAGAAATCTGTCTCTTTTTAAATATACAACAGTGTTTTCCTTCATTGACAAATAGTTTTTACAATGTCTTCCACCACACACACTACACTATGCAGCCCTTACTGGTATATTATGTCCACCTAATGATGAGAGAGATACAAGACCTAAATTTCCAGCCAAACAAATGACCTAAACTTAAAACATTAAAACTGTTTGGAGGCTATGGTTCCAAAGTACATTTTCTATGGCGGTCTCCAGGATACATTTAAGATTATTGACTCTTTATCTTGTTACCAATCCTGCACTGACTCAGTAGTAATTTCTTTGGGGACAGTGACAGTAATCTGAAGCTTCTGGGATTACTAATAATTCTAAGGTTGGTTCACCTGACCTGTGAATAGCACAGCACCTGTGGAATATAGCAGATAAGTCAGAATAAGTATCAAGAAACTTTTTACAAAATCCCATACACAAAAACCCAACAACAAACTGACCTGTTGACTTGTGCTGTATGAGAAATAGGAACGGACGGTTCAAAATATGTTCTGCTACGGCCATGCGAGCATAGATGATGACACCTAAAAAGATACACATAAGTGATGAGTGACCTTCTTTATCAATTCCTATGTTTAAAGAAGCAACACAACTATATTTAAGTGAAAGTTATCTGTACCTCCAGCAGAAGATCCTTTGGTTCCCTCTTCATTCACCTCAATTTTCACTCTCTGTAAAATTTTCGATACATACAAAGGCTCTTCAGCTGAGGGTGAAAGAGAAAATCAATTATTATTAACAAATAATAAATATATGAAATACATGAATAGTATATTTTTCTTTACTTACTAGTAATGCGGGAGAAATCAGCAATTTTACTGAAGATCTCACCAAGACCCAGATTGTTCAGTGCTGACTTCAGATCGACTTCTGTGTCTAAGGTAAACCTGGACATAAGGTTGACAGAAACACCAGTATTAGGCTTACATAAAATAAACCAGAAAAAGTTACCTGTGGTGTAATGCATTTATTTTACCTGGGAATCACCAACTCTCGTTTAACCTTCCTCAAACTCTCTCTCCATTTCTGGATTTTGTTGCTGCTCAGCTCTTTGGTTAAGGCAGAAAGGGGTACATCCCTCTCAAATGATGAAATGATGAACATGCTCAGTGAGTCCCCCTCATATGGCACCTCAATAACATCATATTCAATGCCTTCTTTTGAAACAAACTCACCTGAGGGGAGAGATATTGTATTGAGATAATGTTGGCTGAATATTACTTAGCACTAACCAGTCCATTAATTTGTTTATTCACTTATTTACCTATCCATCCAGGTTAATTCATACATTAATTCATACATTTATCATTACATCTTTCATACTCACCATAGTTGAACTTCTGTGTTGATCTCATCATTGACACTGACACTTCACTGCCATTAGCTGTGTGGAAGGTCCCCTCTGCAGTCAGCCTTGGGTCAAATGGGTTCTTCCAAAGCCCATGGAAGTGGAGAGCGTTCAACAGCACCAAACGTGTCTGGTCACTCAGCACTCCAGATTGTAGAAAATTTGGGATCATGCCTACTCAAAAAAGGCAGAGGAGGAAGGAGAAATTCAAGACTTGTAAGGGTTCTATGAGAATTGCACAGTCATACACACACCAATTATACTTTCAACAAATGCTTTAGAAAGAACAGAATATCAGTTCCTAAAGGTTATTTGAAGGTACCTAAAATAAACAATCAATCCTGCTCCCAAATTTGCATCACATACACAAACATACCTCCAGTGTTGTCTGACATCCAGGAGTTGATGACCTTCAGGGCAGTGTCAGGATTACTAAAGTCCACTTGGTGTGGCACACTCTGAAATGCCTTCAAAAGGCTACGTCGGAAGATCTTCTCCAAGACTACCTTTCTGTCCACCATTACAGCACTCGCCACTTCCACTCCCTCTTCACTGGCCAGGTCTCTCTGAAGAAGCCTCTGTTTACGTGACGTTCCACGATCTGTATGTGTAAAAAGTGCAGGAATTTGGAAAAATGCATTAAATTATTGCCCTACTACATTCGCAAATTGATCATATTTTAGACCACTGTCTTGATTCCTACCTTGCAGAGAATAGCCCATGTGTTGTTTTAGAGTCTGTAAAGTGGAACCGTAAGCTCCCACCTGAGCCATCCCCAGCATTGAAGAGATGCCATAGGGAGACAGAATGAGATTTTGATGTGGATTGGATTGGGCAGCTTCTGAAAACACACGTAGTCCAAAATCTGTTTGCTGCTCCAGCAGACGATTACCCAGAGGTGACCCACAAAAGGTGAAGATCATCAATAAACGCAGTCCCTGCATCCTGCATTAAGAGAGATAGAACATGCTACTTAGCTTTTAGCTAATTCAAGAGTTAATACTAAATTCAAACAAAGAAATGTGGTCAGTTGAAAACTTACTATTACATTGCATTTTACACTTTGACTCTAATACAGATTATTATAACATGTTAAAACAAGTGAAAAACTGTTAAAACCTTAAGTGCATATGTATGTTTGACAGTTATGCCTTTCCCACTGGGTTACAATCCACAAACGGTTTAAAAGACATGTTTTCATTTGGCTGCCTTGACTCACCTTTTTTTTTTCTCAAAAGGTTCATTCATAACTGTCCTAAAATACACTGGTCCAGTTACATGATCTGTGCTTGCAATGCCAAGTACTTTCCATCTCAATTGCAGCTGTCCACAGTGAAATCTTTTATATATACATAAAATTAAAATTAATTTCTAAATCTAGGTGGCACTGTGATCGGTTCATTGAGGTTATTGGTCACATGAGCTTGGCTATTAATTCATAACACTTTGCTGTGCTAATAATGTTAATAAACCTCTAACAGTTTTATCATATTTTAGATTTAAATTTCAATAGTTCAATAGTGCTTTAAATATTTCTATAACCAACATAAGTAAAATATGTGTAGATAAAATTTAATTCTGTTTTCCAAACAATCAGCTTCACAATACAAAGTGTAAATTGGTTTCCCTTTTCTATCATTCATTAACTGACAGGACAGCAAAGTAAATTTGGCAATACAAGTAGCTTGAGGCCTTTTTAAAATATGCAAACATTAAAATATCAAAGCATACTTCAGAACAAAACACTGTATGCGAATCAAAATCATTACCTGAAAGCAGTTCTTTTAGGCTCTTCCAACAATTCAGCCTTGCAGATTGTCTTCTGGATCTGCCTGTCAAGCATGAACTGAGTCTCAGCAAATTTCTCTGGTATTTAAATGACACAGGACTCCGCCTCTCCAGCTAACGGAAGTTGTGAAGTCATATCTGTCTGTCTTTCCAGTCTGCTCCGTCCCTCCTCCCCTGCTTTCACTTTACTTCACATGGATATGAAAAAATTGAGACTGTAGACAAAACTGAGTCATATGCATTCAACTAAAAGATTCACTGGATTTGGCAGTCATTGAACCTTTTGCATGTGCTTCCTAATTAAATTACTAAATACTTCACTATATCCACTCAATATGTTAAAATACACACACATAATGATTATGTATTGTTTTGATGCCAGACTATGGAAAACAGATATTCTGCAAACTGTAGACTTAAATATTATAAATTACTTGGAAGAAAAAACAGATATGATGCTTTACACATGCTTTTAATGTGTATTAACAATATTTTAATTAAACTATTCTTTGTCATCATTAAGTATTCTTTTGTAACTAAGATCAGAGATCACACTGAAATGAAACTTAGTAAGTTTCTGGCTCAAGCTCATCTCACTGGCTGGATCCTCCAGTAAATATTTGTATTAGTAGTTATAGTTTATAGTAGAGAATATAGCATTCCAGGGCACATATTCATGGAGAGGTTCTTGAGAGGCCTGAGTTCTCTTAGATGACTGAGCGTCTGGTGACACAATGATGAGAAAAACAGGACTCATATATAATGGAGGCAACTGCGTTATGTGTCACATTTTGAGCAACAGTTTGTGTGGAATAATAATATGGCAGTGACTCCATATTCTTGTCTGTACCTGGAGCTGAAAATTATGACTCGGGGATAAAAGTAACCACTTGGAATTAATCACATAGATTAATGTAAAATAAAAGAATATGCTTTTCCCAAAAGTACTACAACACAAAGGTAATAATTAAATGGTTGTGTGTTTGACATGAACTGCTTACCATACAAGAAAGATTTTGAGGTTAAAGACACCCATGTAAAGCACACCACCAAATAAAATTAGCAACACTCTATAAAAGTGATGTCACATACTGACAAATTTCAGATGTCTACATGAGCTCCATATCACTATATCATGTCCATTTCCTTTCCATATAATCATTACACTATTTTTGGATTATGTACACAGTATTTCTTAAATTCGCAGTGTTCCATATCACAAATGGAAGTAAAGACCTCAAAGTCAGACCCCAGTGAGATCGCCCACCTTTTTCACATTACAGACAAACATGGGAACTCACTTTGGAGGATGACTCATTGTAACCATATGGGCCAAAAACCATGGGGATTTTGGAAAATCCATTAATTTAAGCCACATTCTGGAGCAAGCACAGAATCCTTTTATGCCTTTTCCAGCTATGACATCTCTTCAGTTTTACTAGCTCATAACAGTGGCAAAGGTTTATGGTATACAGTACTATACTTTACACTTTAACTTGTAAACAGTTACAGTTACAAGTTTAACTAACATTTCTTTGATCAGCAGTAACAATTGTGGTGTCTAGGAAAAAAAGACATTAATTTCTGAAAACTACTTAATGTTTCCACTATGTACTTACATAAGATATACTACATACATTATATTACATTATATATGTTTAACCAATAACTGTTAATTGCTGGAAAATTAATATATAGTGTTATGTTTTCCTGACACATGAGCGGATGAATATATAAGTGAATACTTAAATAAGGACATAAAGAATCAAGTATTAGTTATCTTGGACAATGGCATGCTCAGACACAGCCAGACAGCAAAATAATGTATCTGTTGATGAAGAGACAAAATCATGATTTTGGTATTACAAAGTTCTATCTCTTGTTGATTCTTAACCCAAAACAGAACCTTGTATTAATAAGGACATGAAATGCATGCATATAATTAGACTATATGATCTCATGAACATTGCTACATTTTACATCAGGATATACCAATCAGTAAGACTGAAAACACTGCCCAAACAATGTTTATTGCTCTATAGGAACTCAACTTGTTTTCATATAAGCATTTTCCTGACAATTTACACAATAATCTCTTTGACAAATAATAAAAATTAATATTAATTTGTCCTGTCCGATGTGCCCTGCTTGATATAATGTCAAGGAACACTCAGTGCAAGTATCTCATAGGTGTGTGTTCTCTTGTGTTACAACGTCAACAGTTTAAACGTAATTTGAAAGCTCTCTCTGTTTGCCTGCCTTGACTCAACTTTCCATTTCTCAAAAGGCTTATTCACAGTTGTTCTTACATACACTGGTCAAATGACATGAGGAGTTACAGTTACACAGATACAGATTTTTGTTTGCTTCTGTCTATTTGAACTGTGCATATGACCAAATGACCAGATATCATTATGTTCTACTAAACTACCAAACTGAACAGTGACAATACATGCTAATGCAATAGTCTAAATAACATTAGCCAATTTTAACTGCAAAAAAGTGTTGTGACTATTGAAACAGTAAAATTATATTGTGTAAGAAATAACAGAGAGAAAGTGAGCTTAAGTGAGAGAAAGCAGAAGTGGTGTGGTTGTGTGTGTGACCAAGATCACAAAAGAAAGCAGGAAATCTCTTCTGTGTGTAAGGGTTGACAGGCTCTCCCTCAGACCTCTAACCCCAACAGTTAATGTAAGTTTTGTTCCAACTAATGATGACTCTACACTTCCACGTCTTAGTGGCACACGGACAAAAATGTTTTTTTATGAAAATGGAAATCTGTATATTTAAAAAAAAAAATGCATAAGTGACAGCTTGATTAGACTTGAGAAGATGTTCTTTAGATCTATTGTGTATCAGTGTAAAATCAGCAACTATTCACCTGGGACCTTGGGCCAATACACTCAGCATCCAGTAACACAGAATTGCTCAGTAATTCCAAAGTTTCTTAATGTTTAATCAGATTTAAAGCATGCCGTTATTGTCAAAACATTCAGCACAGGATGTGACCAATGGAGCAAAAGAATGGAAAAAAGCTAAAACATCTCATGTCAGTGGACACTCAGGAACAAAGAATGTTCTTTGATTTTATTGTCTTAGCTTTAAGATAGTGATAGTGTGGTTAAAAATGTTTAGACAAATATACAGAGTTCAGGAAAACAAACAAACCAGAATTTTATAGCACACATCAGGATGTGTTTCACATTTTCTTTAACACGTATTCAACCAAACAAAAGTGAGATGGAAGTCTGCAGTTGCTGTCAAGACTAAATAGTAACATAGTACTACAAAAGTGAGTGCTCTGACCATGTCACTTTCACAGATTTTAAGAAAGGTAAACATGTCATAGCATTTTATGTAAAAGAAATACTTCTGTTGTGTCATATGAATGTAATGCTCCTACCATATTGAAACCTAGATTTATAACCCTCAGTCTTAAAAATATAACATTTGGAGGCTGTGGGCAGGATGTTTGGTTCAGCTACTTTCATTTAACTGTCATTTCATTGAATTTCATTAACTAATGTTAAATGACTGGTGTTGACACCATTTCCTAACGTGGTGGAAAAGAATAAGTTCAGCTACTGACATGGATATATATGGGTGGCTGGATGTCTAAATGGGAACAGTTTGTATGAACTTGTTTTGTGGTTGTAGTGACTAATGCAGGCGTTTGCACATTACTGTAACCTGAAGTCCATATCTCTCTCTAATCTACATGTACATGAACACACCAGACTGTAGACGAACAGTTAAGAGTGAGTAACATTTAGAGAGCTTTATATATATGCAGACTTCCAATTCCCATATGTGTGTACATACATATATACACACATATGTAAATTGGAAGTCTGCAGTTATTTATATATATATATAAATAACTGCAGACTTCCAATTTACATATGTGTGTATATATATGTGTGTATGTATAACAGTTGCTATATATATATATATAGGGGGCACGGTGGCTTAGTGGTTAGCACGTTTGCCTCACACCTCCAGGGTTGGGGGTTCTATTCCCGCCTCCGCCGTGTGTGTGGAGTTTGCATGTTCTCCCTGTGCCTCGGGGGTTTCCTCCCCCAATCCAAAGACATGCATGGTAGGTTGATTGGCATCTCTAAATTGCCTGTAGTGAGTGAATGAGAGAGTGTGTGTACCCTGCGATGGGTTGGCACTCCGTCCACAGTGTATCCTGCCTTGATGCCCAATGACGCCTGAGATAGGCACAGGCTCCCTGTGACCTGAGAATAGTTCGGATAAGCAGTAGACAATGAATGAATATTCATGTGTATATGTAAATTAAAAGCTCTCTAAACCTGCATTCAACACAGAACAAAATTTAATATATTCATGTAAGGTATTCAGGTCATTTTCATTATCTGTGGAACTCATTCAACGCCTTCTCTCTAAGCCATGAAGTTACATTACATATAAAAAGCAAATACACTCTGAGAATACTAGGATTAGTGATATGTTCTGTGCCAACATAAATATTTACATGTTTTGTCTGCAAGTAATTGACAAACCCTTGGGGGAATGAATTGGAGTGTGTCAACTCAATAAGGGTGTGTGTGTGTTGCCATGTAAGTTCATAAAGGGTGTGTTCCTATGATAAGTTCTGGATTGCCACATCACTGACCAAAAAATAAGTGTTTAACGAAAATGAATGAATGAATGTGAACACATGAGGCTTGAGTTCATCTGGATTAGAATAATAATATAATAGTGTAAGTTATATCTGATTTAACCTGATTATGCCTACTTTTACTTGTGATTCTCGTGTTTATGTGAATAAAGTACTCCGTTGTTCGAGCTGAATTAAGCAGAAGCCACACCTGGTTCTACTTATTTATCAGACTAGGCCTTCAATCAGTTTCCACACCATCACTTTATGGATATATTTGAATACCCCTGTTATTACAACACTCGCAAGTATTTTTCCGACACTGACTACATAAGCATTGACTATCGGCTAGAATTAAACATAATGACTGAGAAAAGGACTTGCTACCACTCCGCCTAATCAAAGCACAGTCAGCTACACACGTATGTCATTATCTGCCACCACATGCCATTTATATGCAAGAGGAAATACACACAAACACATCTGTTCAGTAACATGTTTTGTTGTTGAACAGTTGCTATAGTTTTGGCAAAGTACTCCAGCACAATGAAAGAAATGAAAAAGAATTAGTCACTGAAGCAATAGTTTAAATGTCAGTAGCTTCAAATTAAAGCTGATTTGTTCTCGAACAATACTTGTTCCTTTCAAAGTATTGGCTAGGACACCAACAAATCCTTGTGGTACTTTCCTGTTGCACATGAGGCGGTCTGTGTACACAGGCCCAACAGCTTCCAGACAGTTGCATAACATTTCTTTGCTCTGTGTTGTCTAGACATGCACCTTGGAGACACTGAGCCAAGATACACACCCACAAATACAAAATAGCTGTTAAAACATTTTCCAATATAAGGCAGTTCTAACAGTGTAAGATAATTCATTCTAACAAAGTTTCTAATGAAGATGAAGTTTTGTGTGTGTGTGTGAGTGTGTGTGTGTGTGTGTGTGTGTGTGTGTGTGTGTGTGTGTGTGTGTGTGTGTGTTTTCCTGACAACGGGCTAGCATTGCCAAAATCATACCCACGTTACCTTCATGTCCTTGTATAACAAATATAACCCTGTCATGGTTTGATGCACTTAATGATAAAACTTTCAGGAAAGTGACTAAAGGCATTACCACCACACCAAGCAATTTTCTGCCACAAAGAGAAAATGACAGACAATTAAGCTTTGCTAAAATAAATTTTCTAAATGTTTAATTCCAAATGAAATATTGTGGGAAGAAATAGATAGACAAAAATAAATCTGTTAAGGACAAGGTAGCAATCAAATAGGAATAATTACTATGACTTAAAAAAACCATTGTTATAGTGCAATCATTGAAACAGAATTAGTGGGGTCAGGCGAGGAGGACTGGAGCACAGTCAACATTCCAGTTCATCCCAAAGTTTTTTCTATAGGGTTGATGTCAGGGCTCCCCCAATCCAACCATGTCTTCTTGGACTTTGCTTTGTGCACAATGGTACTGGTATACTGGAACATGTTTGGTTTCCTAAGTTCCAGTTAAGGGAAACTGTAATGCTACAGCATACAGAGACCTAAATGATGTGCTTCTCTACAATCTATAGTGTTCATTAAATAAAATTTTGTATAGTGAGATATGACACAATTCATCCTAGACTGAGCACAAAACTGTAATCACTACTAATAACTAAGGATGCTAGTAAACATGTAGTTAACCAAGCTATAATAAGGCTTCAGATACTTTTCCTCCTTATGGCGTGAATTATGTATCATTTGTGTAATGTTACAGGATTTTATGTTTTTTGTTTTTATTACTATGGACATTTTATTACTATGGATATTTTCTGTGCTTTGCATTCAGAAATCCATATAAAATGATTCAGATATTATATCTCATATTGTGTACTTATGTATACCTGCAACACAGGAAACAAGCATGCTAGTTAATGCTAGTTTATTCTGGTTTGAAGCATATTCAATATGTAAAATGTGGCCCAAAATATATTGCACCATCATATTTCTTTGGTAAATTCCATCAGCAAGTCACAGAACTTTTGTAACACAAAACATTTTGTCTATACTTGCATTGTCCAGTAAAAACGACTGTTGACTCATAATCAGTCAATCTCAAATTTGTAGGAATTGCAATTGTTTGCACTACTGAAGTGTTTGCTCAGATTTGCCAGTTTCCAAGGGTGATGCTTCCTCAAAAACACTGTGTTTTGACTGTGTAATGTGAATGGTATTCCCTTAGATCCTTCATGCCCTGCTGCGATACAGACTATAAACAAAAAGGACACCATGTTCCAAAGGATTTCCTGAGGCAAGGAAAATGTTTTTGAGCATAACTAATAGCATAGCATGACTAACGTACACATACTGTATTTATGATGCAAATATATAATATGTACTACTTTAACAAAACTTAACAAAAATAAGTATAATTAAAATCAGGTACCTATATTTATGATTGAAACATTTTATGGGAATGAAATATTTCATGGGACAGTCATTCATTCATTCATTCATTGTCTTCCGCTTATCCGAAGCCGAGTCGCGGGGGCAGCAGTCTAAGTAGGGGTGCCCAGACCTCCCTCTCCCCAGATACTTCCTCCAGCTCTTCTGGAGGGACCCCGAGGCATTCCCAGGCCAGCCGAGAGACATAGTCTCTCCAGCGTGTCCTGGGTCTTCCCCGGGGCCTCTTCCCGGTGGGGCATGCCTGGAACACCTCTCCATCTGAAACAGATGCCCGAGCCACCTCAACTGCCCCCTTTCGATGTGGAGGAGCAGCGGCTCTACTCCGAGCTCCTCCCGGGTGACAGAGCTCCTTACCCTATCTCTAAGGGAGCGCCCCGCCACCCTACAGAGGAAGCTCATTTCGGCCACTTGTATCCGGGATCTTATCCTTTCGGTCATGGCCCAGAGCTCATGACCATAGGTGAGAGTAGGAACGTAGATTGACTGGTAAATCGAGAGCTTCGCCTTCCGGCTCAGCTCCTTCTTCACCACAACAGACCGGTACATAGACCGCATTACTGCTGCCACTGCACCAATCCATCTGTCAATCTCACAATCCATCCTTCCCTCACTCGTGAACAAGACCCCGAGATACTTAAACTCCTCCACTTGAGGAAGGACCTCCCCTCCAACCTGAAGGGTGCAAGCCACCTTTTTCCGGACAAGAACTATGGCCTCCAATTTGGAGGTGCTGACCCGCTGTAAGTCCAGGCTTGAAGGGGCCAACAGGACAACATCATCTGCAAAAATCAGCAATGAAATCCAGCAATGAAATCACCAAACCAGACTCCCTCCAGCCCCTATCTGCGCCTAGAAATTCTGTCCATAAAAACAATGAACAGAACCGGTGACAAAGGACAGCCCTGTCGGAGTCCAACATGCACTGGGAACAGATCTGACTTACAGCTGGCAATGCGAACCAAGCTCCTGCTCCGGTTATACAGAGACCGAACAGCCCTTAACAGAGGGCCACGGACCCCGTACTCCCAGAGCACCTCCCACAGAATGCCACGAGGGACATGGTCGAAAGCCTTCTCCAAGTCCACAAAACACATGTGGAGGGTATAGAGCTGGTCCAGTGTTCCATGACTAGGTCGAAAACCGCATTGCTCCTCCTGTATCCGAGGTTTGACTAACGGTCGGACTCTCCTCTCCAGTACTCTGGAATAGACTTTCCCTGGGAGGCTGAGGAGTGTGATCCCCCTATAGTTGGAACACACCCTGCGGTCCCCCTTCTTAAAAAGAGGGACCACCACCCCGGTCGCCCAGTCCAGAGGCACTGTCCCTGACCGCCACGCTATGTTGCAGAGATATGTCAGCCAAGACAGCCCCACAACATCCAGAGACTTAAGGTACTCAGGGCGAATCTCATCCACCCCTGGTGCCTTGCCACCAAGGAGCTGCTGAACTACCTCAGTGACCTCAGCTTGGGTGATGAATGAATCTACCTCTGAGTCCTCAGCCTCTGGTTCCTCTACGGAAGGCGTGTCAGTGGGGTTGAGGAGATCCTCGAAGTATTCCTTCCACCGTCCGACAATATCCCCAGTCGAGACCAGCAACTCTCCACCTCCGCCGTAAACAGTGTTGGCAGAGAGCTGCTTACCCCTTCTGAGGCGCCGAACGGTCTGCCAGAATTTCCCTGATAGTCCTTCTCCATGGCCTCACCAAACTCCTCCGAGACCCGAGTTTTTGCTTCCGAGACCACCATGGCTGTAGTTTGCTTGGCCTCCCGGTATGCCTCAGCTGCCTCCGGAGTCCCCCGAGCCAACCAGGCTTGATAGGACTCCTTCTTCAGCTTGACGGCATCCCTTACTTCCAGTGTCCACCACTGTGTTCGGGGATTTCCGCCGTGACCAGCACCAGAGACCTTACGGCCACAGCTCCGGATGGCTGCATCAACAATGGAGGAGGAGAACATGGTCCACTCAGACTCAATGTCCCCAACCTCCCTCAGGATCTGGTTGAAACTCTCCCGGAGGTGGGAGTTGAAGACCCCCCTAACAGAGGGATCAGCAAGACGTTCCCAACAGACCCTCACAATACGTTTGGGCCTGCCAAGTCTGTCCAGCATCCTCCTCTGCAAGCAGATCCAACTCACCACCAGGTGGTAATTGGTTGACAGCTCCACCCCTCTCTTCACCCGAGTGTCCAAGACATGCAGCCAAAGGTCAGATAACACGATCACAAGGTCGATCATTGATCTCTGGCCTAGGGTGTCCTGGTACCACATGTACTGATGGGCACCCTTATGCTTGAACATGGTGTTTGTTATGGACAGGCTGTGACTAGCACAGAAGTCCAGCAACAGGACACCACTCGAGTTCAGATCAGGGGGGCCGTTCCTCCCAATCACGCCCCTCCAGGTATCACTGTCGTTGCCCAAATGGGCATTGAAGTCCCCCAGCAAAACTATGGAGTCCCCGGTCGGAGCACCTTCCAGCACCCCTCGCAGGGTCTCCAAGAAGGTTGGGTACTCCACACTGCCGTTCGGCCCATAAGCCGAAACAACAGTGAGACACCTATCCCCGGCCCGAAGTCGCAGGGAAACAACCCTCTCGTTTACCGGGGAAAACTCCAGCACATGGCGGCTGAGCTGGGGGGCTATAAGCAAGCCCACCCCAGCCCAACACCTCTCACCATGGGGCACTCCAGAGAAGAAGAGGGTCCAACCTCTCTCAAGGAGTTGGGTTCAAGAGCCCAGGCTGTGTGTGGAGGCAAGCCCGACTATCTCTAGCCGGTACCGCTCAACCTCCCTCACCAGCTCGGGCTCCTTCCCCCCCAGTGAGGTGACATTCCATGTCCCAAAAGCCAGATTCTTTGTCCAGGGTTTGGGTCGTCGGGGCCCCTGCCCATGACTGCTACCCAAAACACATGGCACTGGACCCTTATGCTCCTTCCTGCGGGTGGTGGGCCTACGGGAAGGTGGGCCTATGTCTTTTCTTCGGGCTGTGCCCGGCTGAGTCCCGCAGGCAAAGACTCGGCCACCAGGCGCTCGCCTGCATGCCCCAACCCCAGGCCTGGCTCCAGGGTGGGGCCCCGGTGACGCCAGTCAGGGCAACGTAACGGTCCTTGTTTTTATTTCCATAAGGGTCTTGAACCACTCTTAATCTGACCCGTCACCTAGAACCCGTTTGCCTTGGGAGACCCTACCAGGAGCACTAGGCCCCTGACAACATGGCTCCTAGGTTCATTCGGGTACTCAAACCTCTCCACCACAATAAGGTGGCGATTCAAGGAGGGGACAGTCTTTAAATACAATTAAGAAGAGAGGAAAATAATTTGAACCTTAATAATTTAGGCCTACTACAGAGTATGCTGAAATTTTGTGTGTGTGTGTGTGTGTGTGTGTGTGTGTGTGTGTGTGTGTGTGTGTGTGTGTGTAAACTATGTTCATATAATTAAATGTTACTTTGCCCTTCAAGTTGTTTTTACTTATTTACTTAAAATATTTTGAAGTTATTGAGCAAAGGCCTAACCCATTTCAAACATGTCCCAGATAATCACACATACCTAAAAAGTCTCTACCAAGTTAGCGCAACTTGATTTGGTATTTTTATTCCAATTTTTCTTGCAAAAATTCTCCAGACCTATGAGATCTTAGGGGTTTGCTGCTGCACAGATCTCTTCAAGTCATTCCACATTCTTTTTATAGGTTTTAGATCTGTTTTACCATTCTCCCATAAAAACTCTCTTGTGAGTCAACCCCACGGTTCATATATTCTATATATAAATGCTTACCAAGATAACCCAGCTTACATAAGAGTTGCAGGTCCCAAGCCCAGGTTAAATGGGAGGGTTGTGTCTGGAAGGGCATCTGGAATAAAATCTGTGCCAAATCGAAACATGTGGCCCAAATGATCCGCTGTAGCGACCCCAAGTAGGGAGCAGCCGAAAGAACAACAACAACATAACAGCAGCGCCACAAGACAGCTACAGTACTGCACAAAAAAGGAATGCTGATGTTAGCTTATGTTAATATCAATCCAATATGAATTAATGTGTGATTATTGTCAAATAGTGCATGTTTCTGGAACAACATTCTTTTTAATTAGACAATGGCATCTGACACCTTCAGTGTGTCTCTCATGGCCCCCATTCCTGAGCTGGTTAAATTCTCATAAAATGTATCATCTTCCAGCCAGGAAAGTCCTTTATTCAGCTCTACATTCCAATCTTCCTTTGTTCTTTTTTCTGCATTCTTCAGCGTTTTGTGGTCATTTTTAACAAAATGTTAAAACTGCCCTATGCTTTATCCCTCTACACAACAGCATGTCCTGAATGCTTTTTTAAGCGCTCAGCTAACTTTAGGTAATTACACATACTAAATAAATACATGTTTGGGCGTAAATTGATATCTGTGTCTACCGTAATTTTATTTTAAGTTTAATGTCATTTTTATTTTTAATTGTATGAACTGAATGCAGAGCTACACAATCATTTTTGTGTCTAGAATCTGACTGTGTGTGGAAAATATAATCAGCTCAGAAGTTGGAGGAATCTGAGGCTCATGCTCATGACATTAGTGGTAGTGGTTGGATAGAAGGAATGCTATTCCAGGAACCAAAAATGGAAGTTGATCCAGTAACATATCTCACTTAAGGAAACCACATTCACCAGTATGAATGTCCAAAATAATCATGAGTCAACTACTATTTAAATGTGAAAGTCCTGTGTTTTTTCTTATCTCATTTTGAGGCCTGAGGATGGATTCTTTCGTTACAGTATATCTGGTAGCTAACTGAACATTTTAGGCATGTACTGGTTAATAAACAGAATAACAGCACAGATATCAAGTTAAGGGGGGGAGAGTTTAAACAATTGACTCACTCAAGTAACACCCATTTTTGATCTAATTTCAGAAGAAAGTTCGTTTCACAAGACACCAAATTGTTTAAAATAAATGTCATGAATATGAACAGTCATGCATGGGTGAGAATCTTTTACAAACTTTCAACACAAAGTATACAGAGCATTTCCTTGTATCTTTTTCATTCTCGGATGGGAATTAATGGGAATTCCATACTACACACATTAAAAAAGGATCCATTTAGCAACCTACAGGATTCTTCTTTTCATCTGAGGGAATCCTTGGGACCATAGGAACTCATAAGAAAAGTGAAGACCTCTCAACTCTACAAAAAAACAAAACAAAACTTGACAAGCTCATGTTTCTACGATTGTACAGAGAATGCAAGGTAAAACACTATGAGATTTAACCTTGAGGCATACCAAAATCCTAACACAAACTATATTCTTGATAAAAAATCCGAATAAAAGTTACAGCAAGCTATTGTATTAGATTTTTTTTTTTTTTAATTAAAAAACATTAAGAGTTGAATTTCTGACATATGACATATGTCCCTTAATTAATTACACAAAATAATATCAGCTTAAAGACACTATGAAACTATTTTCCACGACTTTACAGCTAAAGATAACCATGGAAAATGCGTAATGCAATATACAGGAAACTTATGATTTTAATTTCCTGTGCCATGATCCTAATTTCCTGTGCAGCAGAATTTGACATGGTTAAGCGATTTATTCAAGGAAACGTGTTCCAGAAATTATGAGATCAATTATTTCAGTAAAAGAAAGAAAGAAAGAAAGAAAGAAAGAAAGAAAGAAAGAAAGAAAGAAAGAACGAAAGAAAGCAAGCAAGCAAGCAAGCAAGCAAGCAAGCAAGCAAGCAAGAAAGAAAGAAAGAAAGAAAGAAAGAAAGAAAGAAAGAAAGAACGAAAGAAAGAAAGCAAGCAAGCAAGCAAGCAAGCAAGCAAGCAAGCAAGAAAGAAAGAAAGAAAGAAAGAACAAATGAACGAACAAAAAAAGAACAGTAACATATCTAATTTAACATTGACAGATATTGCTTTGCTAACTTGTGTGGTTTGAAAATGGTTTCACAGAAAGCTTCCATTTGATTAGCAATGCTTGAATCTTGAGCAATTATATCTCCAATGTTATTTTTGGAAAAAATATTTTATTATGAGTCATTAGCTAAAGAATGGCTGATGTGTAATGGGGTCATTTTGTTCCAATTTTGCTACTGCTCATCCTTTAGACAATTTGAGATGATTTAAGGAGGTTTGTGAGATTAAAATGCTTTCAGAAGGAAAGATACTGTTAAAACACACACAAACACACGCACGCACACACACATTCTTGTATGCTGCTTTCCCTCTTAATACAGGCTTCATCAGTTTTGATCACCGTCTGTTAACATTTAGTTAGATGTTAGAAGAAATTAGTAAGAAATGTGTTTAATGTTTACTTTATCTTACTCTTTGTGGTTTTGGAAAAAATTATGTAGATCTTAATATAAAAGGGGTATCTGTATCACTCTGTTTAGAAGGCACAGTCTTTAAATACAAAAGTAGGTAGGTAGGTATTTGGAAGAACTTAAAAATATACATACATGCATACATAGTACAAGTTATTCTGACTGATCATGTTAATCCTATGATGAATGCTCTATTCTGTCTCTCCTGGACAGTTCCAGATACTTGAAGATTAATGACAAGGCACACTGAAGCTTGCGGCTTGTGTTGGCCTAACAACGCTGTAAGATACTAATATACAGTATATGACATGTTTATTTAGTGCTGTTTTAATGATGCATATGAATCAGCAGCTTTAAAGTTGGAAGGTGTGACGGATGCAATGAATCTCATAATGTGACTTCAAGAATTCATAAAAGAGTGTCACTCCTTTGTTGGCCTTATTAATCAGAAATCTATAATACTCTGAATATAAAATGTACAAAACTGTTAGATGTAATGATGTCAATATACCACTGTCACCACTTTATTACTCAGTCCACACCTTTCAGAATCCTTGAAACATGATTTCTCTTGATCCAGTATAAACATACTGCAAATTATTAAACTCTTAAAAAACAGAGGTCAGTTTAAACTGATCATAATCATGAATCCCTCAATTCTAACAAAAGCCATGGAAAATGTGTCAGGAAAAAAAAGCAATAGCAGTAACACTAGTGAACAGTCATAGACTAAAGAATCCAGGACTTCCCTGGGTTCCTTAAAATTGAGAGTTATATGGAAATTTTAGACATATGAGCCAGATTTATTTTAGAATGTCTGTGTGGGCTTTAGATATTGAGGATGAGTAAGAGAGTGTATGTGACTGTGTGTGTGTGTGTGTGTGTGTGTGTGTGTGTGTGTGTGTGTGTGTGTGTGTGTGTGTGTGTGTGTGTGTTTTGTCATAGCAACCATGCTAAACAATTTGAAAAGCGTAACCATTGAGTGTTAGATAGTGGTAAAGAAATATACAGTACTGTGAAAGGATCACTATGACCTGTTATGATCGTGGCTGATTGAACTGTGTTAACTGGTTAAGTCATTATTAGCCCTATCTATAAAGTTTACACATTCAAGGATTTCTATCAAACTGTCCCCTCCCTGCATGCTTCCTATTACTGTTTGAACAATTTATGTACTGTCAGAACTGTGTATATCAAACCTGTATCCTGTACTCATACACATATCATCTCACTCTGTACTGCACACTGTATACGGCTGTGATGACAAATGAACCTACATGACTTGACTTGATAATAACCTTTACTCTTCCAGGAAGGCTTTTCACCTGATTTTTGGCATGTGGCTGTACAGATTTGCCCAATTAGCCACAAAAGCATTAGTGAGACAAGCAGTAGAACATAAGGCGTAGGGTGTTTCTAATTCATCCCAAAGGTGCTCAGTGGGGTTGAGGTCAGGGATCTGTGCATGCCATTATATCACTATCTATCATCTAACATATATGAAACATTCAGATTCCTGTTTTTGAATGAATGGAGTGCCCATCCTTTCAAGGTTCAACAAATGTGTTCTAAGATGCTTTTCTGCTCATCAGGGAAAACAGTGGTTATCTGAATTGTCATTGCATTTCTTTCAGTATCTACCTGATTTTATACACTGTATTATTGTCACATGATTGTCTGATTGGATCTAATACAGTGGTGTGAAAAAGTGTTGGCCTCATTCCTGATTTCTTATTTTTTTGCATGTTTGTCACAGTGGGGGGCACAGTGGCTTGGTGGTTAGCACAGTTGCCTCACACCTCCAGGTTTGGGGGTTCGATTTCTGCCTCCGACATGTGTGTGTGGAGTTTGCATGTTCTCCCTGTGCCTCAGGGGTTTCCTCCGGGTACTCCGGTTTCCTCCCCTGGTCCAAAGACATCTCTAAATTGTTCGTAGTGTGTGATTGTGTGTGTGCCCTGCGATGGGTTGCCACTCCATCCAGGGTGTATCCTGCCTTGATGCCCAGTGTCGCCTGAGATAAGCACAGGCTCAATGATCGCCTGAGATAAGCACAGTGACCCAAGAACAGATCGGATAAGTGGCAGACAATGAATAAATGAATGAATGTTTGTCACACTTTAATGTTTCAGATAATCAAACACATTTAAATATTAGTCAAAGATAACACAAGTAAACACATCATGCAGTTTTTAAATGAAGGTTTTTATTATTAAGGGAAAACAAAATCCAAAACTACATGGCCCTGTGTGAAAAAGTGTTTGCCCCCCCTGTTAAAATATAATTTAACTGTAGGTAAATCACACCTGAGTTCAATTTCTCTAGCCACACCCAGGCCTGATTACTGCCACACCTGTTCGCAATCAAGAACTCACTTAAATAGGACCTGCCTGACAAAGTGAAGTAGACCAAAAGATCCTCAAAAGCTAGACATCATGCCGAGATCCAAAGAAATCCAAAAACAAATGAGAAAGAAAGTGATTGACATCTATCAGTCTGGAAAAGGTTATAAAGCCATTTCTAGAGCTTTGGGACTGCCGTGAACCACAGTGAGAGCCATTATCTACAAATGGCGAAAACATGGAACAGTGGAGAACCTTCCCAGGAGTGGCCGGCCGACCAAAATTACCAGAAGAGCACAGCGAAAACTCATCCAGGAGGTCACAAAAGACCCCACAACAATATCCAAAGAACTGCAGGCCTTACTTGCTTCAGTTAAGGTGAGTGTTCATGACTCCACCATAAGAAAGAGACTGGGAAAAAGTGGTTTGCATGGCAGAGTTCCAAGACGAAAACCACTGCTGAGCAAAAAGAACATAACGGCTTGTCTCAGTTTTGCCAGAAAACATCTTGATGATCCCCAAGACTTTTGGGAAAATACTCTGTGGACTGACGAGACAAAAATTGAACTTTTTGGAAGGTCTGTGTCCCATTACATCTGGCGTAAAAGTAACACCACATTTCAGAAAAAGAACATCATACCAACAGTAAAATATGGTGGTGGTAGTGTGATGGTCTGGGGATGTTTTGCTGCTTCAGGAACTGGAAGACTTGCTGTGATAAATGGAACCATGAATTCTGCTGTCTACCAAAAAATCCTGAAGGAGGCTGTCCGGCCATCTGTGTGTGACCACAAGCTGAAGCGAACTTGGGTTCTGCAGCAGGACAATGATCCAAAACACACCAGCAAGTCCACCTCTGAATGGCTGAAGAAAAACAAAATGAAGACCTTGGAGTGGCCTAGTCAAAGTCCTGACCTCAATCCGATTGAGACACTGTGGCATGACCTTAAAAAGGTGGTTCATGCTCGAAAACCCTCCAATGTGGCTGAATTACAACAATTCTGCAAAGATGAGTGGGCCAAAATTCCTCCACAGCGCTGTAACAGACTCATTGCAAGTTATCGAAAACGCTTGATTGCAGTTGTTGCTGCTAAGGGTGACCCAACCAGTTATTAGGCTTAGGGGGCAAATACTTTTTCACACAGGGCCATGTAGTTTTGGATTTTGTTTTCCCTTAATAATAAAAACCTTCATTTAAAAACTGCATGATGTGTTTACTTGTGTTATCTTTGACTAATATTTAAATGTGTTTGATTATCTGAAACATTAAAGTGTGACAAACATGCAAAAAAATAAGAAATCAACACTTTTTCACACCACTGTAGGTATTGCACCATTCTGACTCTGTTCCTATCAAAGTGCATGATGCCCGATGATGCCTGAGATAGGCACAGGCTTCCCATGACCCGATGATAGATCGGATAAGTGGTGCAGACAATGGGGAAAAATGGAAAAATATTTTTCAAATGCTACTAAAAACCTGGTGATGGCAAACACTAGAACTCAATGCTTAAACGCTTTTACATCAGTAAGCAGGTTTAATTACAATCTTACTGCCACCATGTGGCGACGGAGGGAACAATGGCATAATAAACCCACCCAATAGGGTCTTCAGTAGATACAGGCACTGAACAAATCCGTAAATATATATTAACAAAATAATAAGGTTATTATAATTGTTATCTCACTATTTAGTACACCATCATATACTCAATCACATCACATAGGTTTACTATATTAAAATAACTTGATGGCTGTGTCGTGGATGCGCGATTTAAAAGAAAGACAGCCAGATAGCAGCTAGTTATATACAGGTGCATCTCAGTAAATTAGAATTGGAAAAGTTCATTTATTTCAGTGATTCAACTCAAATTGTGAAGCTCGTGTATTAAATAAATTCAGTGAACACAGACTGAAGTAGTTTAAGTCTTTGGTTCTTTTAATTGTGATGATTTTGGCTCACATTTAACAAAAACATACCAATTCACTATCTCAACAAATTAGAATATAGTGACATGCCAATCAGCTAATCAACTCAAAAGACCTGCAAAGGTTTCCTGAGCCTTCAAAATGGTCTCTCAGTTTGGTTCACTAGGCTACACAATCATGGGGAAGACTGCTGATCTGACAGTTGTCCAGAAGACAATCATTGACACCCTTCACAGGGAGGGTAAGCCACAAACATTCATTGCCAAAGAAGCTGGCTGTTCACAGAGTGCTGTATCCAAGCATGTTAACAGAAAGTTGAGTGGAAGGAAAAAGTGTGGAAGAAAAAGATGCACAACCAACCGAGAGAACCGCAGCCTTATGAGGATTGTCAAGCAAAATCCATTCAAGAATTTGAGTGAACTTCACAAGGAATGGACTGAGGCTGGGGTCAAGGCATCAAGAGCCACCACACACAGACGTGTCAAGGAATTTGGCTCCAGTTGTAATATTCCTCTTGTTAAGCCACTCCTGAACCACAGACGATGTCAGAGGCGTCTTAACTGGGCTAAGGAGAAGAAGAACTGGACTGTGATCCAAAGTCCTCTTTTCAGATGAGAGCAAGTTTTGTATTTCATTTGGAAACCAAGGTCCTAGAGTCTGGAGGAAGGGTGGAGAAGCTCATAGCCCAAGTTGCTTGAAGTCCAGTGTTAAGTTTCCACAGTCTGTGATGATTTGGGGTGCAATGTCATCTGCTGGTGTTGGTCCATTGTGTTTTTTGAAAACCAAAGTCACTGCACCTGTTTACCAAGAAAATTTGGAGCCCTTCATGCTTCCTTCTGCTGACCAGCTTTTTGAAGATACTAATTTAATTTTCCAGCAGGATTTGGCACCTGCCCACACTGCCAAAAGCACCAAAAGTTGGTTAAATGACCATTGTGTTGGTGTGCTTGACTGGCCAGCAAACTCACCAGACCTGAACCAAGAGGTCAAGATGAAAATGAGAAACAAGAGACCAAAAAATGCAGATGAGCTGAAGGTCACTGTCAAAGAAACCTGGTCTTCCATACCACCTCAGCAGTGCCACAAACTGATCACCTCCATGCCACGCCGAATTGAGGCAGTAATTAAAGCAAAAGGAGCCCCTACCAAGTATTGAGTACATGTACAGTAAATGAACATACTTTACAGAAGGCCAACAATTCACTAAAAATGTTTTTTATTGGTTTTATGAATTATTCTAATTTGTTGAGATAGTGAATTGGTGGGTTTTTGTTAATGTGAGCCAAAATCATCACAAAATCATCACATCGAAGAACCAAAGACTTAAACGACTTCAGTCTGTGTGCATTGAATTTATTTAATACACGAGTTTCACAATTTGAGTTGACTTACTGAAATAAATGAACTTTTCCACGACATTCTAATTTATTGAGATACACCTGTATGATTCTGTGAGGGGCATTTGTGGCTCAGTGGTAGGTTTCTCGCCTATCATGCGGAAGGCCCGGGTTCAATGGGAGGGTTGCGTCAGGAAGGGCATCCGGCGTAAAACATTTGCCAAGTTGATGTGCGGACCAGCTGGTCCGCTGTGGCGACAGCATTAACTAACCTGTATGATTCTGTCTTAATAGCGCGTTTTGTAACACTGTAATGGGCTTTTTAAACTTTTAGCCTATTACAGCTGGGCTCTGTCACTGGGCTCTATCCCACTCTAGTGGCGCCGTGGCTTAGTTGGTTAAAGCGCCTGTCTAGTAAACAGGAGATCCTGGGTTCGAATCCCAGCGGTGCCTTTTCAGAAGTAACAACGATTCTCACTCACTACCTTATTAATCCTGTCCCATATGTTGTAATGTGAGTTCTAATCAATTCATGACGTTAATCAGCATTCACGTTGAACTGCATCCTGCTGCCGTTTTAGAAATGTTAGGACTTTAATCACCTTCCAGAAAATGCTCTCTACAACAATAAAGTTACCCAAATCAAAGCCTGTACTCACCTGTAGGTTGCCGAAAGGTTAAACAGAAGTGTAAATATCTGTGAATATATCTATTACAATGGTAAATATGGATCAGGACCAGGACCTTGTGCTGTCGCTTGTCACGTGACAATGCTTCAGCTAATAGGTGATTTTCCCCGCCCAACCCCCTGCTTCGGCCAATGACTGTTTTGCCCCGTTCGGAATGTTAGGACTGGTTAGGAAATTATTTCCAGTCCATTCACCGCGGGCATAGAGTTGTACCTAGGCTCATTTTGAAACGCGTGTCCTAACGTAATATTTTGTTTAACAAAGTCAACACTGTTCCCAAAACGTCCTGGGCACTTTACAATGTTTTCTTTCACCACAGGTTACTTTGTAGGTGCCGTTTTCGTAACTACAAACTAAGTCCGGGAACGTTTCTGTAAAGTTTTTCTATAAGTTAGAGAACTAATGTAAGGTTTTTTTAAACAGACAAAACTAACGTTCTGGGTGAAGAGCAGTCTGTGTGAAAATCTCCTATGAAGTCAAACACTGGGCTAATAAACGCACAGACTTTTTCAATTAGTGTGCGTTAGGAATTATTGTATTCACTGATTTACTGAAACCTAAGATGGACATGTTTTTAACACGTTATTATAAGTCCCGCCTCCATGCTTCTCCTAATCAGGATAGCCTTCATAAAGGGGCGGAACCTTGTAACCAGCTGCCAATCAGTAAATCGGGAATGAATGAATGACATTACAAACGTATTAAACATAATGTAATTATGTTAATATGTAATTTGCCTGTTAATACCAAGAAATCATCACTTGAATGCCACAGCATGTTTGTTGTCCATGTGCAACCCGGATCTGAATCTAGCACAAGATCTTTATAATGTGGTAGAGCAAATGGGAGCCCTACCCAGTACCAGTAAGTGTATCTTTTCAGTCCACAATAGAAAGTTTTGCTTCTCCTATTTTAATAACCATTCTGGGATTCTGGAGCTTTGATGTGGCAACGCTACCTGCTCATAATATACACAAGCTATCTGACTAACCCTGCCAAAATGATACATCACAGTGGATCGCAATGGGTCCTGGCATCACACTCATTATAGGCTAAAAAACACATGTTTTTTCACTCCTGAACTTTATTGTTTAACTAAGAGTTACAACAATATATGTTTGTAACTAGTGCATATTTGTAAATTTTTTCATCCATTCATAGGGTTTGTATAAGCACCTTGATCTGGAAAGTGTAAGTAAAACTAGAACATATACTGAACTGAGTTTCTTTAGTTTCATATAACCCAGTTATCTAGAACCATAATAAAGTAAGCTCATGTTAAATATTAGAGAAAATGTTTAATGTGATGCTCACGTTATTATTTAATGGTACTCTCTACAGTGTTGGTTTTGTGGCATTGAGCTCTCAGCAGTTAAGGTTACTCAACAGGCATCAGTCTTTAGGATTAGTGGTCACAGTAACTCAAATATAGCAATAAGCTTCTACATTCATTTTCAGCTGAAGGCTACTGAGCAAAATCCTTCAAAGATCTAATTAGATATGTTTAAGTTGTGGTTTCTGCAACTGTTGTCTTTCCAGATTCTGCACCACCCATTCTGTCTCATTGATTACATTATAGTTGTAGGTTTTGTAATTGAGCATGTCCCGGGCACGGAAAACCTTGTTGGACTCATACAGATTGCTCCAGTAGCGAGGAAGCGGCTGGAAGCCACCCAGGTGGGCTAAATGGTCATTATAGGCCCACTGTTCAGAGTCCAGTTTCAAAATATGTCGGGTGGCGACACCACCAGCTCGGCGAGCAGCCATGTCCAACTCAATATCCTTTTCCATTTCCTCACGTGAGGGGAGGGGGAACGAGCCATCCAGCACAGAGATGGCAAACTTAGACTAAAAGAGTAAGATCAGGAAAAGCAGATTAGGTGGGAAGAGTAGAAAGAGAACATAACAATAAATTGTGATCAAATTAAATAAAAGTCAGAGTTAGTCAGTGCAAACAAAACTGAAAACAAAAGTCATCTTCACAAAGCAATTAATTTAGACTGTAGGTAAGATGTAGAAGAGTCACACTTAGTCATTGATCAGTCATCCATGTGGCAAAAATTATGTAAGTTTTGATCTGCATTAGTACTGCAATAGACTCAGTATTCAAAACCCATTTTTTATTGTTTTGTCAAACTGTTCAACTGTTCAACACTACTCAAAGGTGAAACAAGTGGTATATGTGACTCACCTGTATGTGAAAGTGTGGAAAGGGGCATATGGCTCTGCAGATGCCTATAATGAAGAGTGATGGATAGGCAGGAGGTATCAGAAACTTGTAGAGAGGGTAGACCAAATGCTCTTTCACCTGCACCCCGACTTGCTCATTCAGAAAAGGGTAGACAAAGTTGTAGCCTGTGCAAAGCATAAACACCTCTGGCTCTGCTCGCTTCCCATCCTGAAATTCCACAATGCCATCCTCCAACACTTTGCTTACTGGAGGAGCCTGCTCCACACCTTGGGGCATGGGACAAGTCAGGGGTTTCTGACCATGACTTAGGATCACCTGATTGGGGGATATATAGTCTGTCACACAATATGTCTGAATCTTAATGCTATAAACATGTATTTTTATTTTTATTTTTTTTTTAATTTTGACATTTTTAGAGAAATTAACTATTAAGGCATGTGAAACCACATTATCATCTTGACACATGCCTTGGTACAATAACAGGGAAGAGATGGACAGATGAAAGAATGCAGTGAAAGACCTTAGCATTAACGTTGGAGAGCTCCATGGCAATGTCCAGCCCAGAAAGACCAGCACCGAGCACTAGTACTGACTTGTCTGCGAGGGGTTCTGCACTCCGATAATCATGGCTATGCATCAACATACCTGTAAAATTCAACAGATCATGCATAAATCCTGGTCTTCAAAAAATGTATTTGACTACTGTTCATAAATTACACATTAAATAAATTCAAAATATGCATCTACCAAAAGACAGAATAAGTCAAAATTAATAAACATAGACTCTGAGTTTTTTTTTTGGTTTATAAGTCTCAGACATTCTTTCCAGTGTAGACTCAACACTGCAAATAAACTGAAACTTTTGAAATACAACATGAATCAAACATTTGCTAGGTTTGTGTGCTATATTGATTTTATACATACGCTACAAGGCTATGACAGCATACTCAAACGTTCCTCAAATCCTAATCTAGTGCCAGAATCGTACTTCTATTGATCAAAGGCCTGTTGTTCATATATAATATGATAAGGTTCATGGACAGAATTTCTGCTTGGTCAGTAATTGGCAATGTTTCAATCCAAAAGACTCACTGAGAAAAGATAGCAGCTGACACTAATGAACCAAAATCCAGCATGAACTGATGTTTGCATTACATATCAAGCAGGTACACATACCTTTGAACTTCCCCAGTCCAGGTATAGCAGGGATGTACGGGTCATAGAAATGTCTGGTATTTAAAATCATTAGAAAACAAATAGGTACTTTAGTCTCACTCTGATTTAAAAATAAATAAATAAAAAGCTTAAATAGTTATCTTGTTTTGTATTCACAATATTCTTAGATTTAAAAGAACAATAAAGCAATATGTATTTGATTGGCCTCATTTGGCCTTCAGATTTAGCAATGTATGAGAGACTGACTGATTTTTAAACAACATGGAGTATCAACACATACATTTTTTTTTCTTATCTACAAAAGCACACTTTTGTAGATAAGTCTTCTGAGCCAGTGTATTTGATAAGCTGAAAACTGATCAACCTTTGCGCTAATATTATCTGTATGTCTGACATGACTACAACCATGCAATAACCATTTTAGCATTAATCTAGGATCCATTCTCATTTCTTGATATCTTTATATGATTCATACCTCATATCTTAAAAAAGACACAATTCTTCTTACAATCTTTTTCTAGCTCTATTGAAAATATATTGTATTTCAGAAAACATTGGTGACTTGTCATTTGTCTTATAATCTATATTTTTAGGCACATCGTAAGAGAAAAAAGGTTATACACACCCATTACACACCATAACAACATCAAAACGCTCCTTCATGGATTTGCTCCGGTCTACACTATCACTGCTTGTAATGTCCCATGCTAAACCTTTCCAGCCGCTCTTCACCTTCACTGGGTCCACTGCATCCACAGTGGTGCCAAACTGAAAAAGGTATTTTAAGAAGTGCAAATATACATACAGTTTACAAAGTCGCTGTACAAATTATAAATAAAAATTTTTAAATACATATTGCAATAGAAATGCAAGCAATGCACTTTGCTTGCAGGATGGACTTAATGTGGAAAGGACAATTAAATGACAAATGAAATAAACCATCTATTTAATTTATAAATTTTATGCTTGCTTGGAACATTTGTCACAAATAAAATGACAGTGCTGAAATCATACCCTAATGTGGTCCCGGATGCGGAAATGGTCGCAGTACTGCTCTAGGTACTTGCGTACCTCTGTATGATGGACAAATGAAGGAAGATGCTTTGCGAAGGGGAAATCTGGAAATGACATGACCTCTTTGGGAATATTGGTTCTGCCAAATGTGGAAAATAACGACTGTTTAAAAAAAGTTTTCAAACCATGTACAACACAGACCATTTTGCAAATGTGACTCAGGGAAGTGATGATGCATTGAGTGTGATGTCCTAGGTGGCATAAAGTGACCTCAATTCATATCTCTGAGAGGATTTCCTGAATTATATCTAGCTCTTTTGGATGTAAATGATCACTGAGCTTTTTCGTTTGTTTGTTTTTTGCTTTAGCACTAAGAAATATAGAGAAAGTATAATGCCAAAACCTTGAATGTCATTGTGTGGCTATTTATTTTGCAACATGGAACAAATCATATATTCATGCACAATTGCATAATTAGCCCTTTTCTTTTTCATAATTAGCCCAACCACCCCCCGCCCCTCAACACACACACACACACACACACTGGTCGTTCACCTGAGGTCCCTGTACATGCTGCTGTGGATAGGCAGGCCGTTGTCGTAGTATCCCACACGCTCTTCGTACACCCACGTTCCTCCTATATTCTGGGTGATCTCGAACAGCACCGGCGGTGCGAACAGGTCCTGTCGCGCAAGGAAGTGACGCGCGGCGCACAGACCGGCCGCTCCTGCGCCCACCACGGCCACGCGCAGCTTCTCCATGCCAGCCATGATCCTACACACATGATCAAGGGGTTTAATACACGCTGCTTACATCGCGGATTTGCACTGCAATATCTAAATATCGCGGAAAGAGATTCCGATTTAAAGCCATGCAGAAATGTAACCAAGCAATGCTAAGGAGTCTATGCCATGGCATCATAGTATCACTTTACATGGATTGCCCAAGGCTTAAATTATTCTAATACAATTAATAGAATTAATTACGTGGCACATTTTGGACCTTTTTGGTCATCTAAATACTTTGAGTTCTTAACCAATTCTGGAGAAGTTACAAAATTATTCAATCCAGGCATGCATACTTTGGGAGGTAGAAAGGGTAACAGTTGGATATGACCGATGTTTAGACTTATATGCAATATCCAATATGCAACCAACTGTATATGAATAGATTTGGCTACAGGCTATTAACTTGCTTATTACAACAGTTATTCACGTGATCCTACACAACTCCTCACGACTAGAGTCGACGAACATTTTGTTTACATTTTTTACACAAAATTATAAAAATGATATTTTACAAATTTATGGCCAAAAACCGTTACTCACAAATAATGATTCACATAAGATTAATATACCTACTTACTTTATTACAAACCAGTGGAAACACTTAAGATTCCAGTCCAACTTGAGCCCCGAAGTTAACGAGGAAGAGGAGGAGGGAAAACGCTCGGCTATATTTAAGCACTTTGGCCTCTAGCCAAATACCTCGATACTCAAGACTAATTAACCCTTTAATACACAGGCTGTCTGATTGTCGAATCATTAGGGTCAGCTCTAATGCCGAATCAAACAGCCATCTTACAGCAAGAAAATGGTTTTCAACACTGTTTTCAAAATGGTGTGGTTGAACTTGACACTTGATTTGAACTTCAAGACAAGACATTTTACAGCGAGTTTAGTCTGTTACTTTTCCCTTTTTGTTTGTGCAAACTTTAGGTTATTTATTTCCACTATATTGTATTAATATTTTACTAATCGCCTTGATTTACTCAATCAGCTGGACCAGGTGGACACTGTGCAAATGCTGTAATGTATTTAAAACACCAGGTAAAATTCCTACACAATATGACTGCAGTGCATATGAGCTCCTTGCCTGTCATTATCTTTAAACTTGTTGCACTTAATTACAATTATATTACTAATTAAATATATGCTTTTTGAGTAAAACTTAAAATGACAATTAATGGTTTGTCGGGGGGGGGGGCAAAGTTCCTTTGTTGCTGAAGGTAATGTTGTAATGCTTCTGCTGACTGGTTTTACTGTATGCTGCACTACGTTTTAACAAGGCTGTCCCAGTCGTGTTATTGTAGCTGTACAGTAAAGCCCTTTGACATAGTATAACCTATTCTGATAATAATAGATAACAGTATATTGCTGTATTGCTGAACTTTGTCAAAACAAAATTAAAAGTTAAAGCAAAGGTTATTGTCACAGGGTCACCTATATGAATTATACTGGTTTGCACATATTTATGTAGAAATTAAGTTATAGGGTTTTTTACAGTACAATAGAGGTACTGTAGGTGGCACTACTACGACAACAACAACTACTACTACTACTAATAATAATAATACTATTATTATTATTATTATTATTATTATTATTATTATTATTATTATTATTTAGACGGATGTAAATATAGGGGATAGTCAGTTTGGGTCAATTTACATTTTTTCTATGTTTTCTTAACTTTATAGTAAAACAAAATGCCTCAAAAAACGGTGCATATGTGTAATCCCCACGATGTCGAATGTCTATTCTGGGGGCCATTTCGGAGTAAACCCAGGTGGAAAGGTTATAGGAAAGGTTATACCTGTTACGTATTCAGCTGCAGCAAAACAGTAAGCGCGTACCGCTGCGAGCAGGGTTCGAACCTGCGCGGGGAGACCCCATTGGATTTCAAGTCCAACGCCTTAACCACTCGGCCATCGCAGCTAGACAATGCTACAAGGGTACTTAGAGTACTTTTAAGTATTCCCAAGTACCCGAAGTACTTTAATTGAAAAGAATGGATTCGGCTGTTATTCAAAATATTTCGCTGTGTTCGCACCAGCATGTAATATGAATCTAAATTAAACCTCATAAAATACATCATTAGAAAATATAAACAGCATCAGGTTAAACAGAAACTAATGAGTCAATGAACAACAGAGCAATATATAAACATAAGTGGCTAAAAAAAGCACAATTCCGGTCAAAACATACTTGGTCAATACGTACTGTTTACTGCAAAGCGGTGATACACTGAAATCTTTTAAGTGTGGAAACTTAGAACCCAGTACCGAGGACGCTTTTCATTGGCTGGTATTATCACGTGTGCACTTATTCGTCATGCTGTTAAAACAACTTCTTTACATATTCTCTTAAACGGTAACTTAAAATTCAATACGTTTTTGTGTAATTTATATCAAGTGGCTCTTTTCGTTAATGCTGACATCAAAAGGTTTCTTGTGCATATTATGCACATTGAAATCTGGTCCACGCCGTGACCCTAAAAAAGCCTCTACTGGTAGCAGTTTACGGCGGTAACCGATTTTGGTGATACACCATTGACAAACGCCATTTCCACATTTCCTGTATCTCTTCCACGTTGTGCACAATAGAGAAATGTTGTTACAGAGTCGCGATACACGATTTTTCTTACTATATTCGGGAAGTACACTAGATAGCCTTCCCCAAACTGTTGGCACAAAGCTGAGCTGGAAGTACACAATAGTGTAGAATGTCTGTGTACACTTTAAATTTGAACCTCAAATTTCTCACTCTATACTGACCTTTGCTGGACAAAAATGTACATTACAGCACGTCTGTGTTACCCAAGTGTTTGGTGAGAGGCTTTGCATATTCCAGGAGTTTTGAGTGTTTTGTTTCATTTTACTGGAAAACTGCATGCATCTTATTTGTAACATATTCGTATCTGAGAAATAATACAGTGTGTTCATGTTTGTATTAGTGTGTATATATGGCTTTTTTTCTTTTCTTTTTTTACATAAAAACACCAACACTGAGATAGAACAGCTGGTGCACCATATACACTGTATGCAGAAAAGGTTTGTGGACATCACTCCCATATGTGCTTGCTGAACGTCCTATTAGAGATTTATTAGCTCCTTTGCTGTTATAATAACCTCCAACAATATTCTGTAAAGGCCTTTACTAGATTTTGATGCATGTTTGTGGGAATTTGTGCTTATTCTGCTGCAAGAGCATTAGTGAGGTCAGGCACTGACGTCTGGGTCTCAGTCAGGGTTCTAGTTCATCCCAAAGGTGTTCAGTAGGGTTGAGGTCAGGGCTCTGTGCAGGACACTCAAGTTTTTCCACTCCAACCTTGTGCATAGGGACATTGTCATACTGGAACAGGTTCGGGCTTCTCGGCTCCAGTGAAGGGAAACTGTAATACTATAGCACAAAAAGACACTCTAGATGCTTTGCAGAAGGCCCACAAATGGACGTGACTGTCAGATGTCCATAAACATTTGGCCATATAGTGTATTTGAGACCCAAGTGAAGCTTCAGTAATGTAACAGTTTGTTTTCAGTAGTCGTGTGATGTTGTCATTTTGCAACAAGGCTCCGGAATATCGTTTCACTCCTTCAGACTGCACATCATATAATATTCATGAATGTTAATTATAATAATACATCAAGGGCATTTTTTTGCCTAAGTATAAATGCATTTAATATTTTAACATGCAGAACTGATAAATGCTGCACATACAAATGGTGATTAGTGGCAGGCCACTGCATCTTGTTGATCAGACCTCTCATTAGCAGAGAGGTCTTCTGGCACTTCGGTGTGGTCTTGGTGTTGCGGTGTTACCTGTGGCTTACGCCACCTGGGGGCATAATATCTGCACATTCCATATATACACCAGTCAGGCATAACATTATGAGCAGTGAGAGGTGAAGTGAATAACAGTGATTATCTCCTCATCATGGCACCTGTTAGTGGGTGGGATATATTAGGCAGCAAGTGAACATTTTGTCCTCAAAGTTGATGTGTATTAAGCAGGAAAAATGAGCAAGCGTAAGGATTTAAGCATTGGCTAGACGACTGGATGAGAGCATCTCCAAAACTGCAGCTCTTGTGGTGCACATTGGTGAACCGGTGACAGGTTCTTCGGCGGCCAAGGCACACTGATGCAAGTGGGGAGTGAAGGCTGGCCCGTGTGGTCTGATCCAACAGATGAGCTATTGTTGCTCAAATTGCTGATGAAGTTAATCTTGTTTCTGATAGAAAGGTGTCAGAATACACAGTGCAAGACGGGTCAGGTCTGTTTTGGCAGCAAAAGGAGGACCAACACAATATCAGGCAGGTGGTCATAATGTTATGCCTGGTCGATGTAAACAACTATAATAGTGTAAGCAGTACTTTGTTATGCAAGTGAACAAGCATACAAACAAAAAATAAATAAAACCAGGGTCTATAATTTCACCTGGAAATCTTATCTTGTTCAATTAAGTATTAAGTTTGCACTTTTGAGTTACAGTAGTTCAAAAATAAAGCAAAAATGAAGTCAAAGTTATTTTGTGTGATAAATAAAATTTAACCCTGAATTTATCTGCAGGCAAACGTCTATGTAGAAGTGAATGTCTTCTGCCTACAACCTAAACTAAAACCTAAAAGGCTTTACCTGACTAACAGGTAATATAAAAAACAACAGCCAAGTCATTAATTTACAATAGAAAGGAACACAAAATTGCACAAATCTATACTATAAACTGTGGATTGATTTAATGTTTAACTATTGGTAACTACACTATATTGCCAAAAGTTTTGGGACACCCTTCCAAGTCATTGAATTCAGGTATTGTCTTTCAGGGGTTGGGCTTGTCCCCTTAGTTCCTTCCTGTTCCAACTTAACTGCGTGCCAGTGCACAAAGCAAGGTCCATAAAGACATGGATGAGTGAGTTTGGTGTGGATGAACATGACTGGCCTGCATAGAGTCCTGACCTCAACCCGACAGAACACCTTTAGGATGAATTATAGCAGAGACTGTGAGCCAGACCTTCTTGTACAATATCAGTGCCTGACCTCACAAATGCGCTTCTTAGTATATATGAAACTCTAGGTGGAACATCTATTTTTGCTAAAGATGTTTTAAATAAGTTAACAATTACCTCACAGTTAATAAACATTTCATTGGTAACTTATGAATAAATAAGTTAGAAATGACTACTAAATCACTGTCATAAAAGATCTACCTCTACAATATAAAAGATAAAATGTAAAATACAATATGAGGCTGTGGTGACTTGCAGGTTCAGCAACATTTCATTACATAATTAAATAATTTCATTTTATTTAATAATGAAATTATGAAACGTTTACTTGCTGATGACATGGCCAACATGTTATCTGACTGTGTGCCAGTGCACAAAGCAAGGTCCATAAAGACATGGATGAGTGAGTTTGGTGTGGAGGAACTTGACTGGCCTGCACAGAGTCCTGACTTCAACCTGATAGAACATCTTTGGGATGAATTAGAGCGGAGACTGTGAGCCAGGCCTTCTTGTCCAGCATCAGTGTCTGACCTCACAAATGCGCTTCTAGAGGAATGGTCAAAAATTCCCATAAACACACTCCTAAACCTTGTGGAAAGCCTTCCCAGAAGAGTTGAAGCTGTTATAGCTGTAAAGGGTGGGCCAACTCCATGTTACATTCATGTGCATGTAAAGACAGACGTCCCAGACTTGGCCTGGCTCGCAGTCTCCGTTCTAATTCATCCCAAAGATGTTCTATTAAGTTGAGGTCAGCCCAACCCCTGAAAAACCTGGTCAGCCCAACACCTGAATTCAATGATTTGGAGGGGTGTCCCAAAACTTATGTCAATATAGTGTATGTGGGCTAACATTAGCTTGTGTGTTTGTTCCTGTTAACAGTTATTACTTACCTACACAACTGTGTATGATCAAACGCACAGCTTGAAGTTTGGTAATAGAGGTCTTGCATGTACTCTTACACACGTGCTGAATGTCATGGACATTCAGGTTTTGCAGAAAGCTGTTGCAGAAACCAAAAAAAAAAATGTTTTAGTGTAGTGAATTAACCGGAAACGCGGAAACAGCAGTAAATAAAATGCAGAAGTGTTTGTGTAAGCAGCTCACTGGGACAGCAAGAAGGGAAGTGACGCATCTATCAAACTGGTGCTGCTTTATTTATCCGATTTAAAAAATGGCATAACCTTAACTGTCAAAAAAAGATAAAGGTAACTATTTGAATAAAAATATTAACTAACATTGCAACATTTACTGTGTAAATAGCATACAAAATATACAGTGTTTCTATCAGCATTAAAAAGAAGAAAACTATCCAGAGATCACTCTCAGAATCGTGGTCTAGTTGCAAACATTTTAGTTCAAGACAGCTTCATAACTACTCTAGTAACTAAAAACCTATGGATTGAACTGAATCATTGCGTATTTTTAATGACTGCTTGTGCCTGTTGCATGTCTTTCATTTTGCCCTTGCAAAGTACATATAGTAAATGTAAATCTATTAAATGTAAGTTCACTGTAATAAAGCATTTGTAACTGCTGTCCACTGTTTTACATGACAATATTTTAAACCCAAACATCCCCATGAGCCATCTCTATCTCTAAAATGAAAGAATTTGACAAAAATCTAAAACAGTTTTAAATATCGCTGCATATTATATAGTGCCATTGTTATTTAATAGTGTCTTTATTAAAAACGAATAAGTACTCCAGCAGTAAAATCATTCAGTCAGGTAGTTTAAAGATTGGACAAGTAAACCCTTGCTAGGATTTACAAGCAAACACTTACATTGCACAGGAAGCACAGCTTTCCTAACTTCTAAAATGTCACAATCAACGGTTTAACAGAGTTGCTATAAAACTCATCAATCATGCTGTAATTAATCTAGCAATAATGAAGACATTAAACATTCTCCATAGAAAAGAATTGATAAACATCAAAATGTGTTGGTCATTTTGGTCTTCCCATGCAGACATGCAATTAATGTTTCTCTTGCACATGTACTTCTTGCCCCCGGATTCTCTATTGTAACAAATGACAGACCTCTTCAAGTGTTAGGATCTTGGAGACCATGAAAGATCCTGAGATCTAAAACATAAGGATCATATATTGATATCGTCTTTTAGATATCAAATATTTCAAACAGGATGATGATTTTTTTTTTCTATGATCTCTAACCTAAAAGTGTAGACTCAAATTAACATACTTCACCCAGTGCCCAATATTAAAGTTTTTTCCCCTTTTTGGGACACATGTAAACAGTTTGGAAAGATGTGTATTGAAAGTAATTATGTCCATGCCTCAGCAGTGCAATTTATCCTGTTTACTCAAACGTTCATTTGGAAGAAATACATCCAGTACATGTTACTATACCTTGAATTACAGACAATGTACCTAAATTAAATCTGATTACAGTAGCTTTTATTTTCTAGGTGTGGATCTTTATTGTGTGTGTAATGACCAGGAAAAAGATTTGCACAGCTTAATTGGCACGAAAGGTTTGACAGATGCCCTTTGTATAAGTTATTTCCCTGACTCATGTTATGGCTAACGCCTAACCAGTTTTCTGAAGGAAAACATAAACATTTTCTTCAAATCCCAACAAAGTTAATTAAAAATATTGATTCACAATTTTATTGTGTAATTGAAGGAAGTGCCGAAAGTGTAGTGGAACAAAGGCAAGAGCAACATTTCATCATGTCCATATTTTGAAATTTGGAAGGATTTAATTCCAAGACAGTGTGTAATACAAAACTAACTATGTGTAATAAAGGACCTCAGGACAGTTTACAGTATGATACTTTTTCCCCAGTGAGTTCAAGAACGAGTGATATCAGCTTGCTCTCAGGAAAGTACTGTTTTTTTTATAGCTCTCATAAAACATGTTATCAGAGGGTGGAACACCTCTGACAGCAGTGATTCTTCTGCATTATGAGCATATGACACAATTGAAAATCTGGGCTGGGTTTCACTTATGGTTCATATGTTTCTAGTAGAAGCTATCCAACTGATAAGAAATGCATTTCTTAGGCTCAAAGTTGTACAGAGTCCATAAGTCGAAAACCATGTTGGAAACCTTTTTCCATTTAAAAACTGGAAATAAAGAGAAATTAGTTTAGAGCAAAGAAAGAATTTTTATGAAATTTTTGACATTAGCCACATTTGACTTTTTTTGTCTTTTTGTCTAGTCATGAATACAACTTCGATGGTCAGGTTTTTCATAAATCTGTGGAGTTCAGCTTGAGTTGAATTGAGTAATTCTGTGGAAATCAGCTTGAGTATGGGCAGTCATTAACACAAATTGTTACTGATGATAATATTTGTAATTAAACATTTCTATTAAATTAGAAGATTAGAAACATTTAAGTGGGATTTGAGCATCAGTGCAGTGGAACTTATCAGGCTTGGTAATGTTTTTGAAGTTTGAATGGATCTGGATTAGTGAGTCACTTTAGTGAATTTAGTACATCGATTTCTCAAAAAATTTAAATTCTTTGGAACAGCATGTAGGTCAAATTGGGTAATTCTACCCAATGTTATTAAATACACCCTACTGTAGGAGCAAACATACACAGCTTCCAACAGTGGCACACCCTGACACTAACACAAACAGTTACTGATTTACTCAATTGGTTGTGCAACAAGCTATGTAAGAATATGAAAGAACATGAGATGATAGTTTCAGACAGTTTCCCCCCCCCACCCCCTCCCTGTATGCTAGCCTTTATAAAGTCTCTTTGCTCCACTGCATCTGTCTCTGTAACGCTAACTGCATCAGTTAGCTATGGAGCCTCTAAATCTAATATTAATTTTAACCTGGATAAGTGGCATCTATACTTTTGGAAATACTGATAATAGGTGAGGTTAAATTAATTAATCATTTAGAGGTTTTTTGAGTGGAGGTTGGGTTATTATTATTATTTTTTTTATATTAATGTCTGTATATTAATTCATCTCTTATTATGTTACATCTTACATACTACAATAATATGTGATGTATTGAATATTAAATATATAAACCTCTCAAAAGAACTACAGAAATTAATTAGTATAATTAATATTAATTATATTTAATTAATATTAAATATAATATATATAATTATATAATTAATATAATTATAGTTAATTAATTAACTTGTTAGAGGGTTAATGTTTAAGTCACCTGTAAAAGATCTGATATAATCGATTTCATCTTTATCTTAATGTTCAATCATCTTCAGTTTATTGATGTATTGGGTGTGTGATTTTATTCATAATTTCTTAAAATGTAAAAAAAAATGTCTCAATGTATAAAATGTATTAATGCAAAAAAAGTTATTAAAAAAACTAATTAATATATTTGTAATAATTAGTTATTAACTTAGTTATTACTACTGTTATATCACCTAGTTCCTATATAGAATATGCAAATTTTATTTTTAATGTAATTATTGAAAAAAAAATTCATGAGTGTATACTAATGAAAATGTATTACATTTGATATTTAATCTTAAAAGCAATATTCATACTGCAGATAGATAGATAGATAGATAGATAGATAGATAGATAGATAGATAGATAGATAGATAGATAGATAGATAGATAGATCATACAGTTTTAGTTAATAAGTATGAAATATAATTGTTTATTAGTCATTTTTCCTTGTTTCATTGCAATAATCTGATATTCTATTTTTTTCAGGAATTATTTTATTGAACATGATGCTGGTAGGTTTGCCAATATGGGAAAAAAGCTGTTAACATGGCAAATGGTGCACACTTTCCACTAGTCTATTGATTTGTTTGCATTATGGTCTTACTTGTTTATCTGCTCTCATGACAACCTATCCTTTATGTAAGATTAGCTTTATTCTTTGCTAAAGCATAGTTCCAAAGTTCTTATGCATCCATGAAACATGTTTATCACCTAACAACCTGCACACAGAGAAGTCCTCTAGAAGAACACAGAGCACAAAACACAAAGTAGAGGTCATAAAAGGGTGGAGTACAGTAAACTCTACAATGTAACTGTAATTGGTGTTCTCTGAAACACTTTAACAAATAATTATGGCATTGATCCAAGGTTATGCCAGGCTTATTTTCACAATATTCTATATATTAGGTATCCGCCATTTTGTTATTAAACCATCTTAAAGACAACATTCAAATAGTTAAATCTCTATGCTGGCAAATTGAGTCTTACTTTTCCTATCCTTTTTCTCTCTCTCTTTGATATATAATTCTGATTTAAAGCATATATCACTCTCTGATTTATAATTCTAAATAGGATTGGTCAAGCAGCATTGTGACCTAAATTCTCTCTTTTCTTGTCCATTACAGCTGTGATAACTGCTTGTGACTTCAATGACAACAAATTTCCCTTCTGTGACTTTCGGCAAGACAGTGAAGATGACAGTGAATGGATTCGCCATAAGGGTCCCACACCCACATCTGGCACTGGACCCAGTGGGGACTATCCTGATGGCAGTAAGTCAGGGACGAAGAGATAAATAATATATATATAGTGGGTGTGTGGGTGTGTGTGTGTGTGTGTGTATCCACTGATGAAAGGCTTAATAACATATAACACAAACTAAACAAAAACAAAAGATGAGCTATAGTCTCAAACTGTTGTACCGAAAGATAGATCTAATAAACATTATCTAAACACAGGGCACATATCTAATAAAGTGTCCTGTGTTTAGTAACTTCAACACTGTATGAATGATGATGCTACAGTTGCTACTTAATGCTGGCTTGTCAACTAAGTAATGCAGAGTTAGTCCCATTTATGGTAGTCCCATTTACTAAGTGGGTGGTATAGAGCTGACAAACTGTGCATAACATCAAAAAAGTGCACCTATATGTACCTACAGTGAGTGAATTTGCAATGGATATTAAGTCTACACATCTCTTTTAAAATAGCTGTTTTTTGTGAAGTAAAAATCACGATAAATAATTTCATAAATTTTTTCAGTTCAGAGCTACGAAATATTCAGAAAAATCAGAAATAATTTAGAATTATTTTATTTTAGAAATATTATTTATTAAAAAATTAAATAAAATATTAGAATAGTGTGGTTGTAGTAACGCAAAATACAGAATGTTCTTGGATTCCGAGACTGCATAAGCCATGGTCTGCAAAGAGCTTACAAAGTATGCGTTTGTTAAAGGTTTTGATCAGGAAAGGAGTATTAAAGAGTTTCCAAAACATACCATGGAACACTGTTCCACAGGACAATGTAAAGGCGATCAACAACAAATAGAGAAAAAAGTATCAATTGCTCTCTGCACGTGTCAACAATATTCTTCCCATGTCTGGGCTATAGGATTGAGTGACTAAATGGAAGCATTTTCTTACGAAAAACATCTAAGATAAACTAAATCACCCTTAACTATGCATTATGGTCTGATGAAACCAATTCTTAAAGGTAATAATTCCATAATTGCAATCAAACTAAAAATCTGTGCGGCGACCTGAAGCTTGCTGTGCACAGGAGATCCTCTAACAATGTGATGAATTTAGAATGTTCTTGCAAGAAAAATGTGTGAAAATATTGCCAAGTCAAGATGTATCATGCTTATAGACTCTTCCCCAAAAAGGCTAAAGAGTTTCTCTAATACACTGAAAAGGTGCTTAAACAAAGTATTTAAGGGTATGTGTACATATACAACTAGATTATTGTAAGATTTTATATTTTTTTCCCTAAAAAGTCAGATTTGTACTGTTTTTCACTTAATTTTTACATATTGTAATTTCACACTGAGGGTGGAAAAAGTTCTGACATGATTTGCCTTGGTTTAATGTTTTTCTCGGCACGGTGGCTTGGTGGTTAGCACGTTTGCCTCACACCTCCGGGGTTGGGGGTTTAATTCCTGCCTCTGGTGTGTGTGTGTGTGTGTGTGTGTGTGTGTGTGTGTGTGTGTGTGTGTGTGTGTGTGTGTGTGTGTGTGTGTGTGTGTGTGGATGGGTTAGCACTCCATCCAGGGTGTATCCTGCCTTGATGCACAATGACGCCAGGCTCCCCGTGACCTGAGAATAGATCGGATAAGCGGTAGACAATGAATGAATATTTTTCTGTCACAAAAACCTGACATTTTAACAGGGTTGTGTAGATTTCATAGTCGTTGTACAAAGATGATATGTAAAGTAATGTATATAGGATTAAATTGTGTTAACTTCTGTTTCTATCCCCAGATGGCTATTACATATACCAAGAAGCAGATAATGTTAGTAATGGACAGAAAGCACGCCTGCTCAGTCCTGTGTTAAGCTCCACACCAGCTCAGATTTGTGTGCAATTTCGGTACTACATGTATGGTACAGATGACAGCAACACTTTTACACTGCTGGCCAAGCGTCCTGGTGCAGAGGAACTGCTATGGCATAAAACTGGGATACAGAGTCCATCATGGCTTGGAGCAGCTGTTACTGTGTCCAAACCAGCAGAGCAGTCTGTTGAAGTAAGTAAATGATAATCCTATTTGATCGGAAACCAACGTGCCATTGGCCTGGATACTGATAATCTTTGGTTCTAAAAAGTGCAATAAATTTGGTTTCAGTTGTTTTCTGGTAGTAAAACTAACTCAACTGTATAATAGGAATTTGTTGGTTTGCAAACTATAGTGTATTAAGATTTGGTATTTTTAATGTGTCATTCTTGAGTTGTTTTAGATATGCTTATACAAGTTCTATATTGGCTAGGACTGTTAGAACTTATATAATGCATAACATTTTTGCATGGTAGTGGTGTAATATTATTAACATGTTTAAGCTGTTTCAAATATGGCGCGGTGGCTTGGTGGTTAGCACGTTCGCCTCACACCTTCAGGATTGGGGGTTTGATTCCTGCTTCCGCCGTGTGTATAGAGTTTGCATGTTCTCCCTGTGCCTTGGGGGGTTTCCTCCCCCGGTATAAAAAAACATGCTGATTGGTGTATCTAAATCGCCCGTTGTGTGTGTGTGTGCCCTGCGATGGGTTGGCAGTCTGTCCAGGGTGTATCCTGCCTTGATGCCTAATGATGCCTGAAATAGGCACAGGCTCCCTGTGACCCAAGAATAGATCGGATAAGTGGTACAGACAGTGGACAATGGAATGTTTCAAATATCTGTGCTATTGCATATAAGAAGGTTATTGTTACAACCGGCGGTGTCCGGCTGGATAGTAACAGACCCAACGCGAAGCTTCCGTGAAACAAAAAGGGGTTTTATTAAACATAGAACACAAGACATGACATGAAACAGAAACCGCGACACCACATCGGCCTAACGCTCCTCTGCTGGCGAACATTGGGGCAACGCCCCCCACGGAAGCTACATCGTGGGGCGACGCCCCCCACCGGAACCTAGGCAGAGCGAGAGCCGGAAACAAAAACTTGAAACTCCGGCCCTTGGCCGGAACTCTCCTCCGCAGAATAAAAACGGGGCCACGCCCCCCACGGAAGCTACATCGTGGGGCGTCATGTCATGTCTCGTGTTCTGTTTCATGTCATGTCTCGTGTTCTATGTTTAATAAAACCCCTTTTTGTTTCACGGAAGCTTCGCGTTGGGTCTGTTACTATCCAGCCGGACACCGCCGGTTGTAACAGACCCAACGCGAAGCTTCCGTGAAACAAAAAGGGGTTTTATTAAACATAGAACACGAGACATGACATGAAACAGAAACCGCGACACCACATCAGCCTACATACAAACGAGGACTAGCAACTAATGATGACACAGACAAGACTATAAATAGGAAACATAATCAGGGAACAATCATGATACATTGGGGACAGGTGCATAGGGGAAGGAACACACATTAGGCTAGGGCGGGGCTAAAACACGCACATGGCCAAAACATAAACATAAACAGACATGACATGACAACCCCATGCTGAGAGCCCCCTAGTTGTCCATCCTCAGCCCTGCTACCCGTAACAGTTATCTTATCTTTCAGATTATATTTGAAGCAAAGCGTGGGTTCTCTTCATCATGTGATACAGCCTTGGACAACATTAACATCACAGAGGGCGCTTGTCCTGGTACATTCATCTACTTATTCTACAATGAACTGAAAAAAAAATAAAAATGACCAAATTTGTGAGATATGTGTGGATATGTTCTCATGTTTACACAGAGTGTATATCTCAGTGTGACTTTGATGAAGTTGAGCTCTGTGGATGGATGACCGACAGCTCAGATCCAGATCTGTTTGGTTGGATTTTTTGGAATGGACCCACTGAAACACCTGGTACAGGTCCTGATAATGATTTCTCCAAACCAGGCTGTAAGGGAAAAAAATATGACTTTCATTACATTTATTGTCTTTTGATTCTGTTTTCTATGTTCTGTTGTAATTATTTATTGTTCAAATGTGATAACATGGGTCTGCTCTTTACTGTGCCTTTAAAGAAGTGTATATAACTTAATATATTGTAGTAAATCATTTTAGCAAAAAAAAACTTTATTGAGAATTTTTTTTTTGCCAACATCTGTATTATAAGAACTACAAAATATTTATTTGTGCAGTTATTTTTGTGCGCACAAATGTTTTACATTGTATCTAACATCTTATATGTTTATGCCCTTTTAAGCAATTGTTTTTTACAGTATGTTCAGTATATCCCTCCCTTGAGAAATAAAACTACTGGACGTGACTTTACAAATCTTTTATTACAGTGGGATCATATCTCTTGATGGATTCCTTTGATAGTATCCCAGGGGCTTCAGCTCAACTGTGGAGTCCATCCATACCAGTGCCATCTTCAAACTGCCTGCAGCTGAACTTTCATTATTATATGTATGGCACTGCTGCAAACATGGAACTTAATGTACATGTTGTCATTAGTGGTAAGCACATGCTCTAGAAAAATAGATTATGCTTAAAAGGAATTAAATGATTTCTGTGTTCAGCGCAGTAGTTGTTAAACACTATATAATCAACAAACTCTTTATAAAACAGTCACAAATGTTCCTGTGAAAATCCTTAGGAGGAACACTGGGATACCCTGTTTTTAGCATCAAAGGAAACCAAGGACAAGATTGGAAGCCAGCAGAGGTCAAATACACCACTACAAGAGATATACAGGTATGGACTGTACTTAGTAGCTTTGAAATAATGAATTATACCCTATATCTTAATGTATTTCTGCTGTTTATTCAACCAATTAAAAAAGTCTACACATTCATGTTAAGATGGCAGGGTTTTGTGATGTAAATAGAATTAACCAATACTGTCAGAATTTTTTCCTCACACAATGTGAAATTGCAGCATATAAAAATGGGGGAAAAAAGTGGAAATACAGTCAGCAACATTTTAGGGAAAAATAAAAAGTTACAATAACCTGGTTGCATGAGTTATAACTGGGGACGTGGCAAAGACAAACTTAACAGGTAGGTTGGCAAGAGACCTACAACAAGATAAAATGAGCTGCATGGATATCTGGCAAGAACTGACTACTCTTCATGTGATCTCACATATTCATCACATGTCTGGGCTGTGGGGTAGGGTGGCTAGACAAAGTATGGCTAGTTGTAATGCAGCTATATTATTGGAAGTTTTTTTATTTTTACTTTTACAAAAATCTGCCAGTTTAACAAGGGTGTATAGACTTTTTTATCAGTTATATAACAGAATTGTCTGTATTCATTCATATATGTTTCAGTTTGTAATTGTTGGTGTGTATGGAAGTACAGCGGAGACAGATATTGCTATAGACAGTGTGTGTATCACAACCTGTGATGGTAAGACCTCTAACTTAAGCATGTTCAGATGAACATGCGTCTTAGTACTCTGTGATTCACATTTGTCATTTTAAAGCTGAATGTGCATTGTTGGTTTGTTTTAGCTGTAGCATCAACAACCACAAAGCCGACAACACCTGTTTCGACTTCAAAACCTCCACAGCCTTCCACACCTAAACCAACAACAGCAAAACCCACGACAGCTCAGCCATCAACACCAAAGCCCTCCACACTTCAGCCCACAACTGCAAAACCAACTTCTCCTACACTACCGACAACAACACCAGGTAAATATGATTGTATTTACCACTCTACGGTATGCCCATCAATACAATCCTGATCTAACCACTTCTCTTGTCCATTAATAGTGAAGTGTCCTCCTGATGCTGAGTACATAGAGTGTGGTCCACCTTGCATTCCCAGCTGTCAAGAACCCTCCACCAACTGCACTGGCTCCTGTATAAGTGGCTGCTTCTGCAAACCAGGTTTTGTGTTCATGGGAAAACGCTGTGTTCCCATTGAAACTTGTGGATGTCTGGATGAAGACAATAACTACTACAAGGTATATACAATTGACAGTAGTTAATGCCAAAATGACATCTAGTCGAGAGGCAGCACTATTCATTGTGTAAGTGGGATATTTTTTTCAGCCGGGAGAGATTGTCTTTGGGAACGGCTGCTCCAGACTGTGTCGCTGTGCAGGCAATTATACCTTGAACTGTGTGGACAACAGCTGTGACCCCACAGAAGAATGTCGGGAAGTGGGAGGAATCCATGGCTGCTATCCCAAAGGTGCTGTGTACAGCTTGCAATGATGTGATTGAATTATATAAGCTTTATTGGATGTAATAATGTTGAAAGATCAAATAAAGCTACTTCATGAAGTCTAGTTATTTTTACAAATGTATGTTATTTGAATTTTTAACACTTGCTTATCTTTTCTGTGTACAGACACCTCGACTTGTATCGCCTCAGGTGACCCACACTACACCACCTTTGATAAGAAATACTATGACTTCATGGGCAACTGCACTTACTTAATGTCGGAGCCATGTAACAGCACAGACGTGCCTCACTTCGCTGTCTATGTTGATAATGAGAATCGCTACAACATTCGCACGGTCAGTTATGTGAGTGCTGTCCATGTCCATGTTCTGGGAGTGAAGGTGTCCATCCTGAAAGGAGGAGATGTGCAGGTGAGGAAGCAGAGAAAGAATCACTGTAGAAAATAAAGGAAGTGAAAGTCTGGATTCTGCAGTCATGTTGTAAGAAAGGCATTTTTTAATACTCTTCTCTAACTGTTCTCAGGTGAATGGAACCAAAGTGAACATACCACTGAGCCCTGTTGCTGGAGTGGACATCTTCAAACAGGGGACACTCTACACAGTGTCCATGAACTTTGGTGTGACAGTTCGCTACGATGGAAACCACTACATGGACATCAAAGTTATCAAAGAGTAAGTGTTGTGTTACAGTAATAATGATTAATGTCCTGCGAATACAGTGTATAGCTGGCATGCCCAGATGTTTCTCTGAGAGAAATCCATTTGCGACCAGCACTACCATTTTTTCGCCAAAATTTTAAATGAATTAATTAAACAGCTGTTTTTGTGCAAAAGAAATATTGCATATGAAGAGTTTAATTTTTGATTTTGCTGATTGGCTTTACCATCACACCCTCGTAGGAGTGATATAAACTGTACATCATGAGGAGAAAAATAGATCACATTTATCATGTTTTTCCTGATAGTGTGAATATAGAACACACCTGAATTTAAATCAAAGGCTACATTATTGCTGCAATTCTTATATATAATGTGCTTGTGTTTGTGCAGCTACAAGGACAAGCTTTGTGGCTTGTGTGGAGACTACAATGGCAACATTAATGATGACTTCCGTACCCCCACCGGTGAACTGGTCAACAGTCCAACTGAGTTTGGCAACAGCTGGAACACGGACCCTGAGTGAGCCATTGGTTTTGTATTGTGTGCATATACAGAGGGATTGGATTTTCTTTACTCCCTCCGTTGTCAGTACCACGAGCGAGCAGTGAAACTTATTTTTATTTGCATTTCAGCTGCAATAAAACCCCAGTCGACCCAAACCCAGGCTGCACAGACACAGAACAGGACCTTTATGAGAGTCTGGCTTATTGCGGAATCATACTGGACAGCAAAGGCCCATTTGCAGTTTGTCACCCAAAAGTCAATCCTAATGTAGGTTAATTAAACCAGACCATTTACAGCTGAGGAGAAGATTGTTTTGGTCATATAAGAGTAACTCTGTGCTCCGTTTTAATTGTGTATTTTTGTGTAGAGCTTCTTCCAAAACTGTGTGTTTGACCTGTGTGCGTTGGGTGGCCCTCACTCCGCATTGTGTGAAGCCATTGAAGCTTACGTAAACGAGTGTCAAGACCGTGGTGTCAGCGTCGGACCATGGAGGAACAATACCTTCTGCCGTGAGTGTGAAAGAAATCTGAAATGCGCACTCTGTCCCACTTTGGTCGCTTTTGTTCACTGCTTTTCGAAATACTTCTTTAAAATGTTTTTAACCAGAAGTGTGTGCCTGTAGCATGTACTGTAACATGATTTTATTTTAAAGCCATATGGAATACTAGAGTAACATTTTGTGTTTTTCTTTAGCTCTTATATGCCCACCCAACAGCCACTACAACCCCTGCATGTCTCCATGCCAGCCCTCCTGTAACCCTCCTCCACCTAGCCAGTGCACTGGACCCTGTTCTGAGGGGTGTGAGTGTGACCCTGGATACGTGCTCAGTGGTGACAAGTGTGTGAAGGAAAACACATGCGGCTGCATGCATAACGGACAATATTACCAGGTGCGTGAGTCAGGATTTCTTTGCCAAGCCAGCCGATGAGTTCACTGTACGAGTTCTCTGAACTGTTGTGCCTTCTGTCCCTGTATGTTAGCCGGGAGACGAGTTCTACACTAAGGACTGTGAGCTGCTGTGCAAATGTAATCCTCCATTCGTCACCTGCAGTGCTGCTGGATGCCCTCCCATGCAGCAGTGTGGTGTGCAGGGAGGAGAAATAGGATGCTACCCAGTTGGTTAGTACTTCTTTAAAGCATTTTTTAAATATCATTTTTGTCAGTATATTGCCTAGGACAATGATGTTCTTTTATAAACGACTTTGCTTTAAGTGCATGTGTCAAGCCATCTATGCTCTATTCCCAACTAGACTCACAGGACTGTATTATATCTGGTGACCCCCATTACAACACCTTTGATGGTAAATTCTACACCTTCATGGGCACCTGCACCTACACCCTGGCCCGCAGCTGCAGAAACAACACTGGTGAGTTGTTTTATTCCTAGCCATCTGAAAGGCAGACTTTGTAACCATTACACTAAATTTCACATTTATTTGGTCATGTTTTTTGCCATGTGTCACTGTTTAAGTGGAAACACACTGCATGTGTACACATTTATGTCCATTAATTAGCTTTGTGCAGTTTATTCAAAATCCATAAAATCGTGGAAAATGTTTTTTTTTCTTTCTTGTATTTTGAACACTTGTACAGCAAAGTTGTAAAGGTCAGAGGTTATTGTAATGATTGTATGTTTTACAGGCCCCTGGTTCTCTGTGGAAGGAAAAAATGAAGAGAGAGGAATCGCTGGTGTATCTTATCTTAAGAAGCTGTATGTGACTGTCAACGGTATCACTGTAACGATGATGAAGAGCAGAACCACTCTGGTCAGTCTTAAAGTAGCTTCTTTTTTGCTTGTTTAATTCCTGCAATGTTAAAAAAAAATGTATATATTTTAAGCATGACATTTTTAATCCCCTCATCTTGTCCTTTACAATGTGTTTTGCTTCCCTTGTGTTTAATCCTTTTACATTCATAAAGACAATTTATCCTTTAAATCCAGCTTTCTCTCTCTTTTTTCTCCATATCTTTTGCACCACTGCAGGTGAACGGTCGTAAAGTAGCTCTACCCCACTCTCCCTCTCCTCTAATCTCTTTAACTTCAGCTGGGCAGTATGTTATTCTCAGCACTACTTTTGGTCTGGAGGTGCGCTGGGATGGCAACCACTACGCTAAGATCACTGTGCCCAGGTACTGATTCACAGATGAGATTTCGAGTCTTGAGTACAAACAGAGTTTAGTTTTAAGTTTCAAATATTTTACCTTTTAGTCATTTCTTTTAGAAATTAATAAAGAGACAAGACAAATCAAATCATATTAGAAAACCATCTCTTGTTTATTGATATTTCTTATGGTTTCATATTATTATTATTCTCTCTCTCTCTCTCTCTCTCTCTCTCTCTCTCTCTCTCTCTCTCTCTCTCCCCAGTACTTACTATGATCAGATGTGTGGTTTGTGTGGAGACTACAACGGAAACCCCAACAACGATTTTACGAAACCAGACGGTTCCCTGGCTGGCAGCTCAGATCAGTTCGGCAACAGCTGGCAAACTGATAAAGATGAAGATGAAACGTTAGTCTATCCTTTTTCACTTTCTGTGTTTGATTCCTCTGTCAGACCTTTTCTTACATAGCACAACAATGATTTAAATGACAAACACAATGTATATTTGATCCTCACTGGACAACTTTTGCACTAGGATGTAAAAGGCATTCATGATGTGTTTGTAGGTGCAAGCCTGATGTCACACCTGACCCACCGTGTGACCCAAGTTTGGAGGCTGAAGTGTCTAAACCAGAGAAATGTGGAAAAATCACTAACACTGCGGGACCGTTCAGGTGAGATAATATCACACCAGTAGGTTTCTAAAGAATTGCCAATCATTTGATCAAAATGGCTAGAGACAAATCATGAAGTAATACCTACTGTTCTACTGTTATTCCAAACATCTGAACTTAAACTAATTAATAAGCAGCAGGATACAAGCCTGTACACTAAAAATAACTTAGAAAAAACAAATAAGACATCAAGACGTGAGAGCTATAAAGCAAACAAGAACACAATAAACCACATCATATGTGTTTAAATGTAATATATTAATGTGAGATAATTGTGTGATATAAATATAGACAGAAATATAGACAGAGGGTGCATATAAGTTAAAAATCTGAACTGTGTTATTATGTTCTAGTTAAAGTTTAATTTATGTTTCTTCCTAAACTTATGTTCCTTTTTTTGCTTATTCTCTCCTCCCTCTTACAACCATAGGGATTGTATAAAGGTGGTGGACCCTCTGCCATTCTTCCAAAGCTGTGTGTTTGATATGTGCCGCTATGATGGACTACTGCAAACTCTGTGTGACCAGCTCCAGGCTTATACTGATGCCTGTCTCGGTGCTGGCGCTCCAGTGCATCAGTGGAGGGAGCCAGACTTCTGCCGTGAGTCTCACCATATAGTAGCGTACTGAAAGACAGTTACACACACACATTCAGTGACTTATTGACCAATTCTGGGTGTAAAATATTTTAAGCCATTTACGCTTTGTTTTCTGTGAGCTAAGAATATTAGCATATTCTTACAGTTTATTAAGCATATAAGATAATTATGCTAAACACATGGAAAACAAATATGCTGTAGTTTTCAATGTTTCCCTTCCTCTTTCTCTCTTTTCTGCGCAGCTATGGTTTGTCCCCCTGACAGCCACTACTCTACGTGTGTGAGTTCATGTCCAGAGACATGTGTGGGTGTGAGCGGCCCACCTGGCTGTGGACAGAAGTGTGTTGAAGGCTGCAAGTGTGACCCTGGCTTTGTTCTGAGCGACAACAAGTGTGTACCTCTAAAAGACTGTGGCTGTGTAGACCCTGAAGGCTCCTACCACCCTGTGAGTTTCGCACACACACACACACACACACACACACACACACACACACACACACAGATAAATTGAACTGTATTATGTAATCATATTATTTCAAATTGTACTCCAACTGGCCACTTGACTCACTAGTGTCTTTGTACATCGGCTAGGTGAATGAGAGCTGGTACCTAGAAGGCTGTGAACGCAAGTGTGTGTGTCTAAGTGGGAGAACCATTCTATGCTACAACACCAGTTGTTTACCTACAGAGACCTGCCAACTGCTGGATGGAGAGTACATCTGTAAACCTAATGGTAAAGGAAATTATTACAGCACGTACACTGTAAAAATAATAAAATATTTTTCTATCGGAATGTCTTGGACACTCGGGTGAAGAGAGAGGCAGAGCTGTAAACTGATCACCACCTGGTGGTGAGTTGGATCCGCTTACAGAGGAGGATGCCGGACAGACTTGGCAGACCCAAACGTATTGTGAGGGTCTGTTGGGAACATCTTGCTGATCCCTCTGTTAGGGGGGTCTTCAACTCCCACCTTCGGGGGGATGTCTCCCTGGGGAGGTGTTCCCTGAGGACGGCCTCAGGGAAATTCTGGCAGACCGTTCAGCACCTCAGAAGGGGTAAGCAGCTCTCTGCCAACACTGTTTACAGTGTAGGTGGAGAGTTGCTGGCCTCGACTGGGGATATTGTCGGACGGTGGAAGGAATACTTCGATGAACTCCTCAATCCCACTGACACGCCTTCCGTAGAGGAACCAGAGGCTGAGGACTCAGAGGTAGATTCATTCATCACCCAAGCTGAGGTCACTGAGGTAGTTCAGCATCTCCTTGGTGGCAAGGCACTGGGGGTGGATGAGAGTCGCCCTGAGTACCTTAAGTCTCTGGATGTTGTGGGGCTGTCTTGGCTGACACGTCTCTGCAACATAGCGTGGCAGTCAGGGACTGTGCCTGTGGACTGGGTGACCGGGGTGGTGGTCCCTCTTTTTAAGAAGGGGGACCGGAGGGTGTGTTCCAACTATAGGTGGATCACACTCCTCAGCCTCCCAGGGAAAGTCTATTCCAGAGTACTGGAGAGGAGAGTCCGACCGTTAGTCGAACCTCGGATACAAGAGGAGCAATGTGGTTTTCGTCCTAGTCGTGGAACACTGGACCAGCTCTATACCCTCCACAGGGTGCTCGAGGGTTCATGGGAGTTTGCGCAACCAGTCTACATCTGATTTGTGGACTTGGAGAAGGCATTCGACCGTGTCCCTCGTGGCATTCTGTGGGAGGTGCTCTGGGAGTACGGGGTCCATGGCCCTCTGTTAAGGGCTGTTCGGTCTCTGCATAACCGGAGCAGGAGCTTGGTTCGCATTGCCAGCTGTAAGTCAGATCTGTTCCCAGTGCATGTTGGACTCCGACAGGGCTGTCCTTTGTCACCGGTTCTGTTCATTGTTTTATGGACAGAATTTCTAGGCGCAGCCAGGGGCTGGAGGGAGTCCGGTTTGGGGACTGCAGGATTTCATCGCTGCTTTTTGCAGATGATGTTGTCCTGTTGGCTCCTTCAAGCCTGGACTTACAGCATGCACTGGGGCGTTTTGCAGCTGAGTGTGAAGCGTCTGGGATGAGGGTCAGCACCTCCAAATCTGAGGCCATGGTTCTCGACTGGAAAAAGGTGGCTTGCACCCTCCAGGCTGGAGGGGAGTTCCTTCCTCAAATGGAGGAGTTTAAGTATTTCGGGGTCTTGTTTACGAGTGAGTTAAGGATGGATCGCGAGATTGACAGACGGATCGTTACAGCGTCAGCAGTAATGCGGTCTATGTACCGGTCTGTCGTGGTGAAGAAGGAGCTGAGCCGGAAGGCGAAGCTCTCGATTTACCAGTCAATCTACGTTCCTACTCTCACCTATGGTCATGAGCTCTGGGTCATGACCGAAAGGATAAGATCCCGGATACAAGCGGCCGAAATGAGCTTCCTCCGTAGGGTGGCGGGGCGCTCCCTTAGAGATAGGGTAAGGAGCTCTGTCACCCGGGAGGAGCTCGGAGTAGAGCCGCTTCTCCTCCACATCGAAAGGGGACAGTTGAGGTGGATCGGGCATCTGTTTCGGATGCCTCCGGGACGTCTCCCTGGGGAGGTGTTCCGGGCATGCCCCACCGGGAAGAGACCCCGGGGAAGACCCAGGACACGCTGGAGAGACTATGTCTCTCGGCTGACCTGGGAACGCCTCGGGATCCCTCCGGAAGAGCTGGAGGAATTGTCTGGGGAGAGGGAAGTCTGGGCATTCCTGCTTAGACTGCTGCCCCCGCGACCCGGCTCCGGATAAGCGGAAGACAATGAATGAATGAATGAATGTATCTGAATATAGATGAATGTTGTACTGATACTAATTTTAATCGAACTACAGTACAAATGTTATTTAACCTCTATGATGTTTTCCTTTCTGGCATTTTGGATCTACAGATGGACAGACAACAAAACCTCCAACACCCCAGCCGCCAACCCCACAGACTCCCACGCCTAAACCCACAACTCCAAAACCAACTTCTCCTACACTGCCGACAACAACACTAGGTAAATATGATTGTATTTACCACTCTACGGTATGCCCATCAATACAATCCTGATCTAACCACTTCTCTTGTCCATTAATAGTGAAGTGTCCTCCTGATGCTGAGTACATAGAGTGTGGTCCACCTTGCATTCCCAGCTGTCAAGAACCCTCCACCAACTGCACTGGCTCCTGTATAAGTGGCTGCTTCTGCAAACCAGGTTTTGTGTTCATGGGAAAACGCTGTGTTCCCATTGAAACTTGTGGATGTCTGGATGAAGACAATAACTACTACAAGGTATATACAATTGACAGTAGTTAATGCCAAAATGACATCTAGTCGAGAGGCAGCACTATTCATTGTGTAAGTGGGATATTTTTTTCAGCCGGGAGAGATTGTCTTTGGGAACGGCTGCTCCAGACTGTGTCGCTGTGCAGGCAATTATACCTTGAACTGTGTGGACAACAGCTGTGACCCCACAGAAGAATGTCGGGAAGTGGGAGGAATCCATGGCTGCTATCCCAAAGGTGCTGTGTACAGCTTGCAATGATGTGATTGAATTATATAAGCTTTATTGGATGTAATAATGTTGAAAGATCAAATAAAGCTACTTCATGAAGTCTAGTTATTTTTACAAATGTATGTTATTTGAATTTTTAACACTTGCTTATCTTTTCTGTGTACAGACACCTCGACTTGTATCGCCTCAGGTGACCCACACTACACCACCTTTGATAAGAAATACTATGACTTCATGGGCAACTGCACTTACTTAATGTCGGAGCCATGTAACAGCACAGACGTGCCTCACTTCGCTGTCTATGTTGATAATGAGAATCGCTACAACATTCGCACGGTCAGTTATGTGAGTGCTGTCCATGTCCATGTTCTGGGAGTGAAGGTGTCCATCCTGAAAGGAGGAGATGTGCAGGTGAGGAAGCAGAGAAAGAATCACTGTAGAAAATAAAGGAAGTGAAAGTCTGGATTCTGCAGTCATGTTGTAAGAAAGGCATTTTTTAATACTCTTCTCTAACTGTTCTCAGGTGAATGGAACCAAAGTGAACATACCACTGAGCCCTGTTGCTGGAGTGGACATCTTCAAACAGGGGACACTCTACACAGTGTCCATGAACTTTGGTGTGACAGTTCGCTACAATGGAAACCACTACATGGACATCAAAGTTATCAAAGAGTAAGTGTTGTGTTACAGTAATAATGATTAATGTCCTGCGAATACAGTGTATAGCTGGCATGCCCAGATGTTTCTCTGAGAGAAATCCATTTACGACCAGCACTACCATTTTTTCGCCAAAATTTTAAATGAATTAATTAAACAGCTGTTTTTGTGCAAAAGAAATATTGCATATGAAGAGTTTAATTTTTGATTTTGCTGATTGGCTTTACCATCACACCCTCGTAGGAGTGATATAAACTGTACATCATGAGGAGAAAAATAGATCACATTTATCATGTTTTTCCTGATAGTGTGAATATAGAACACACCTGAATTTAAATCAAAGGCTACATTATTGCTGCAATTCTTATATATAATGTGCTTGTGTTTGTGCAGCTACAAGGACAAGCTTTGTGGCTTGTGTGGAGACTACAATGGCAACATTAATGATGACTTCCGTACCCCCACCGGTGAACTGGTCAACAGTCCAACTGAGTTTGGCAACAGCTGGAACACGGACCCTGAGTGAGCCATTGGTTTTGTATTGTGTGCATATACAGAGGGATTGGATTTTCTTTACTCCCTCCGTTGTCAGTACCACGAGCGAGCAGTGAAACTTATTTTTATTTGCATTTCAGCTGCAATAAAACCCCAGTCGACCCAAACCCAGGCTGCACAGACACAGAACAGGACCTTTATGAGAGTCTGGCTTATTGCGGAATCATACTGGACAGCAAAGGCCCATTTGCAGTTTGTCACCCAAAAGTCAATCCTAATGTAGGTTAATTAAACCAGACCATTTACAGCTGAGGAGAAGATTGTTTTGGTCATATAAGAGTAACTCTGTGCTCCGTTTTAATTGTGTGTTTTTGTGTAGAGCTTCTTCCAAAACTGTGTGTTTGACCTGTGTGCGTTGGGTGGCCCTCACTCCGCATTGTGTGAAGCCATTGAAGCTTACGTAAACGAGTGTCAAGACCGTGGTGTCAGCGTCGGACCATGGAGGAACAATACCTTCTGCCGTGAGTGTGAAAGAAATCTGAAATGCGCACTCTGTCCCACTTTGGTCGCTTTTGTTCACTGCTTTTCGAAATACTTCTTTAAAATGTTTTTAACCAGAAGTGTGTGCCTGTAGCATGTACTGTAACATGATTTTATTTTAAAGCCATATGGAATACTAGAGTAACATTTTGTGTTTTTCTTTAGCTCTTATATGCCCACCCAACAGCCACTACAACCCCTGCATGTCTCCATGCCAGCCCTCCTGTAACCCTCCTCCACCTAGCCAGTGCACTGGACCCTGTTCTGAGGGGTGTGAGTGTGACCCTGGATACGTGCTCAGTGGTGACAAGTGTGTGAAGGAAAACACATGCGGCTGCATGCATAACGGACAATATTACCAGGTGCGTGAGTCAGGATTTCTTTGCCAAGCCAGCCGATGAGTTCACTGTACGAGTTCTCTGAACTGTTGTGCCTTCTGTCCCTGTATGTTAGCCGGGAGACGAGTTCTACACTAAGGACTGTGAGCTGCTGTGCAAATGTAATCCTCCATTCGTCACCTGCAGTGCTGCTGGATGCCCTCCCATGCAGCAGTGTGGTGTGCAGGGAGGAGAAATAGGATGCTACCCAGTTGGTTAGTACTTCTTTAAAGCATTTTTTAAATATCATTTTTGTCAGTATATTGCCTAGGACAATGATGTTCTTTTATAAACGACTTTGCTTTAAGTGCATGTGTCAAGCCATCTATGCTCTATTCCCAACTAGACTCACAGGACTGTATTATATCTGGTGACCCCCATTACAACACCTTTGATGGTAAATTCTACACCTTCATGGGCACCTGCACCTACACCCTGGCCCGCAGCTGTAGAAACAACACTGGTGAGTTGTTTTATTCCTAGCCATCTGAAAGGCAGACTTTGTAACCATTACACTCCTCTTCTTCTTCTTCTTTCGGCTTTTCCCTTCAGGGGTCGCCACAGCGAATCATCTCTCTCCACCTATCCCTATCTTCTGCATCCTCAACACTTGCACCCACTAGCTTCATATCCTCATTTATTACATCCATATACCTCCTCTTTGGCCTTCCTCTTTGCCTCCTGCCTGGCAGCCCCATGTCCAACATTCTCCTACCAATATACTCACTCTCCCTCCTCTGAACATGTCCAAACCATCTTAATCTGGCCTCCCTAACCTTGTCCCCCAAACGTCCAACATGAGCTGTCCCTCTGATGTACTCATTCCTAATCCTGTCCAATCTTGTCACTCCCAAAGAGAACCTCAACATCTTCAGCTCTGCTACCTCTAGCTCTGACTCCTGTCTCTTCCTCAGTGACACTGTCTCTAAACCATACAGCATGGCCGGTCTCACCACTGTCCTGTACACCTTCCCCTTGATTCTCGCTGATATTTTCTGATCACACAGAACTCCCGACACCTTTCTCCACCCATTCCAACCTGCCTGCACTCGCTTCTTTACCTCTTTCCCACACTCTCCATTACTCTGGACTGTTGACCCCAAGTACTTAAACTCCTGTACCTTCTTCACCTCTTCACCCTGTAACCTTACTGTTCCACTTCCCTCCCTTTCATTCACACACATGTACTCAGTCTTACTACGACTGACCTTCATTCCTCTTCTCTCCAGCGCAAACCTCCACCTCTCCAGGTTTTCCTCCACCTGCTCCCTGCTCTCACTACAGATCACAATGTCATCTGCAAACATCATTGTCCAAGGAGACTCCTGTCTGACCTCCTCTGACAACTGGTCCATCACTATAGCAAACAGGAAGGGTCTCAGAGCCGATCCCTGATGCAGTCCCACCTCCACATTGAACTCCTCTGTCTGACCTACAGCACACCTCACCACTGTCCTGCTCCTCTCATACATGTCCTGCACCACTCTGACATACTTCTCCGCTACTCCTGACTTCCTCATACAGTACCACAGCTCTTCTCTTGGCACCCTGTCATATGCTTTCTCCAAGTCTACAAACACACAGTGCAACTCCTTCTGACCATCCCTATACTTCTCCATCAAAATCCTCAGAGCAAAAATTGCATCCGTTGTGCTCTTTCTGGGCATGAAGCCATACTGCTGCTCACAAATGTCCACTACCTTCCTTAACCTAGCTTCCACTACTCTTTCCCATACCTTCATTGTATGGCTCATCAACTTTATCCCCCTATAGTTACTGCAACTCTGCACGTCACCCTTATTCTTAAAGATCGGCACTAACACACTTCTTCTCCATTCCTCAGGCATCCTCTCACTCTCTAAAACCCTGTTGAACAAATTAGCTAAAAATTCCACTGCTGCCTCTCCCAGACACTTCCAGACCTCCACCGGAATGTCATCAGGACCAACTGCCTTCCCACTTTTCATCCTCTTCAAAGCCTTCCTGACTTCATCCTTTCTAATCTTATCTACTTTCTGTTCCACAGAGTTCACCCCTTCTACTCTTTTTTCCCTCTCATTTTCCTCATTCATCAGCTCCTCAAAGTACTCCTTCCATCTCCTCTGTACACTCTCCTCACTTGTGAGCACCCTTCCATCTCTATCCTTAATAACTCTAACTTGCTGCACATCCTTCCCATCTCGATCCCTCTGCCTAGCTAACCTGTACAAGTCCTTCTCTCCTTCTCTAGTGTCTAACCTAGTGTACAGCTCGTCATATGCCTTCTGCTTGGCCTTAGACACCTCCCTCTTCACTCTGCGCTGTAACTCCTTGTATTCCTGTCTATTCTCTTCAGTCCTGTCCATGTCCCACTTCTTCTTGGCTAACCTCTTCCTCTGGATACTATCCTGAACTTCCTCATTCCACCACCAAGTCTCCTTATCTTCTTTCCTCCTTCCAGATGACACACCCAGCACCTTTCTCCCTGTCTCCCTGATCACTTCTGCTGTAGTTTCCCAGTCATCTGGCAGCACTACCTGACCACCCAGAGCCTGCCTCAACTTCTGTCTAAATTCCTCACAACATTCCTCCTTTTTCAGCTTCCACCACTTGGTTTTCTTCTCTATCTTTGACCTCTTCGTCTTACAGACCATCAAAGTCATCCTACACACCACCATCCTATGCTGTCTGGCTACACTCTCTCCCACTACCACTTTACAGTCACTAATCTCTTTCAGATTGCCTCTTCTACATAGAATGTAGTCTACCTGTGTTCTCCTACCTCCACTCTTGTAAGTCACTCTATGCTCCTCCCTCTTCTGAAAATAAGTGTTAACCACACCCATGTCCATCCTCTTAGCAAAGTCCACTACCATCTGTCCTTCAAGGTTCCTTTCCTTAACTCCAAACTTGCCCATCACCTCCTCATCACCTGTGTTCCCCTCGCCAACATGTCCATTAAAATCCGCTCCTATCACCACTCTCTCACCCGTGGGAATACTCTCCATCACCTCATCTAATTCACTCCAGAATCTCTCTTTCTCCTCTAACTCACAACCTACCTGTGGGGCATAACCACTAACAACATTCAACATCACCCCTTCAATCTCTAACTTCAGACTCATCACCCTGTCTGACACTCTCTTCACCTCCAGGACATTCCTCACAAACTCCTCCTTCAGGACCACACCTACTCCATTTCTCTTACTATCCACACCATAATAAAACAGCTTGAATCCTGCTCCTATACTACGAGCCTTGCTACCCTTCCACCTGGTCTCCTGTACACACAGTATATCCACCTTCCTTCTCTCCATCACATCAGCCAGCTCTCTACCTTTCCCTGTCATAGTACCAACATTCAGAGTTCCTATTCTCAGTCCTACACTCTTACCTTTCCTCTTCTCTCTCTGTCTGTGCACTCTCCTCCCTCCTCTACTTCTTCGACCAACAGTAGCCCAATTTCCACCGGCGCCCTGTAGGTCAACGGCGCCGATGGCGGTCGTTGTTAACCCGGGCCTCGACCGATCCGGTATGAAATTCGTACTGACGATTCGCATGGTTAAATTTGGCAATGTTTTACGCCGGATGCCCTTCCTGACGCAACCCTCTCTATTTATCCGGGCTTGGGACCGGCACAGAAGTCACTGGACTGTGACCCCCATGGCTAGATTTTTGTAACCATTACACTAAATTTCACATTTATTTGGTCATGTTTTTTGCCATGTGTCACTGTTTAAGTGGAAACACACTGCATGTGTACACATTTATGTCCATTAATTAGCTTTGTGCAGTTTATTCAAAATCCATAAAATCGTGGAAAATGTTTTTTTTTCTTTCTTGTATTTTGAACACTTGTACAGCAAAGTTGTAAAGGTCAGAGGTTATTGTAATGATTGTATGTTTTACAGGCCCCTGGTTCTCTGTGGAAGGAAAAAATGAAGAGAGAGGAATCGCTGGTGTATCTTATCTTAAGAAGCTGTATGTGACTGTCAACGGTATCACTGTAACGATGATGAAGAGCAGAACCACTCTGGTCAGTCTTAAAGTAGCTTCTTTTTTGCTTGTTTAATTCCTGCAATGTTAAAAAAAAATGTATATATTTTAAGCATGACATTTTTAATCCCCTCATCTTGTCCTTTACAATGTGTTTTGCTTCCCTTGTGTTTAATCCTTTTACATTCATAAAGACAATTTATCCTTTAAATCCAGCTTTCTCTCTCTTTTTTCTCCATATCTTTTGCACCACTGCAGGTGAACGGTCGTAAAGTAGCTCTACCCCACTCTCCCTCTCCTCTAATCTCTTTAACTTCAGCTGGGCAGTATGTTATTCTCAGCACTACTTTTGGTCTGGAGGTGCGCTGGGATGGCAACCACTACGCTAAGATCACTGTGCCCAGGTACTGATTCACAGATGAGATTTCGAGTCTTGAGTACAAACAGAGTTTAGTTTTAAGTTTCAAATATTTTACCTTTTAGTCATTTCTTTTAGAAATTAATAAAGAGACAAGACAAATCAAATCATATTAGAAAACCATCTCTTGTTTATTGATATTTCTTATGGTTTCATATTATTATTATTTCTCTCTCTCTCTCTCTCTCTCTCTCTCTCTCTCTCTCTCTCTCTCTCTCAGTACTTACTATGATCAGATGTGTGGTTTGTGTGGAGACTACAACGGAAACCCCAACAACGATTTTACGAAACCAGACGGTTCCCTGGCTGGCAGCTCAGATCAGTTCGGCAACAGCTGGCAAACTGATAAAGATGAAGATGAAACGTTAGTCTATCCTTTTTCACTTTCTGTGTTTGATTCCTCTGTCAGACCTTTTCTTACATAGCACAACAATGATTTAAATGACAAACACAATGTATATTTGATCCTCACTGGACAACTTTTGCACTAGGATGTAAAAGGCATTCATGATGTGTTTGTAGGTGCAAGCCTGATGTCACACCTGACCCACCGTGTGACCCAAGTTTGGAGGCTGAAGTGTCTAAACCAGAGAAATGTGGAAAAATCACTAACACTGCGGGACCGTTCAGGTGAGATAATATCACACCAGTAGGTTTCTAAAGAATTGCCAATCATTTGATCAAAATGGCTAGAGACAAATCATGAAGTAATACCTACTGTTCTACTGTTATTCCAAACATCTGAACTTAAACTAATTAATAAGCAGCAGGATACAAGCCTGTACACTAAAAATAACTTAGAAAAAACAAATAAGACATCAAGACGTGAGAGCTATAAAGCAAACAAGAACACAATAAACCACATCATATGTGTTTAAATGTAATATATTAATGTGAGATAATTGTGTGATATAAATATAGACAGAAATATAGACAGAGGGTGCATATAAGTTAAAAATCTGAACTGTGTTATTATGTTCTAGTTAAAGTTTAATTTATGTTTCTTCCTAAACTTATGTTCCTTTTTTTGCTTATTCTCTCCTCCCTCTTACAACCATAGGGATTGTATAAAGGTGGTGGACCCTCTGCCATTCTTCCAAAGCTGTGTGTTTGATATGTGCCGCTATGATGGACTACTGCAAACTCTGTGTGACCAGCTCCAGGCTTATACTGATGCCTGTCTCGGTGCTGGCGCTCCAGTGCATCAGTGGAGGGAGCCAGACTTCTGCCGTGAGTCTCACCATATAGTAGCGTACTGAAAGACAGTTACACACACACATTCAGTGACTTATTGACCAATTCTGGGTGTAAAATATTTTAAGCCATTTACGCTTTGTTTTCTGTGAGCTAAGAATATTAGCATATTCTTACAGTTTATTAAGCATATAAGATAATTATGCTAAACACATGGAAAACAAATATGCTGTAGTTTTCAATGTTTCCCTTCCTCTTTCTCTCTTTTCTGCGCAGCTATGGTTTGTCCCCCTGACAGCCACTACTCTACGTGTGTGAGTTCATGTCCAGAGACATGTGTGGGTGTGAGCGGCCCACCTGGCTGTGGACAGAAGTGTGTTGAAGGCTGCAAGTGTGACCCTGGCTTTGTTCTGAGCGACAACAAGTGTGTACCTCTAAAAGACTGTGGCTGTGTAGACCCTGAAGGCTCCTACCACCCTGTGAGTTTCGCACACACACACACACACACACACACACACACACACACACACACACAGATAAATTGAACTGTATTATGTAATCATATTATTTCAAATTGTACTCCAACTGGCCACTTGACTCACTAGTGTCTTTGTACATCGGCTAGGTGAATGAGAGCTGGTACCTAGAAGGCTGTGAACGCAAGTGTGTGTGTCTAAGTGGGAGAACCATTCTATGCTACAACACCAGTTGTTTACCTACAGAGACCTGCCAACTGCTGGATGGAGAGTACATCTGTAAACCTAATGGTAAAGGAAATTATTACAGCACGTACACTGTAAAAATAATAAAATATTTTTCTATCGGAATGTCTTGGACACTCGGGTGAAGAGAGAGGCAGAGCTGTAAACTGATCACCACCTGGTGGTGAGTTGGATCCGCTTACAGAGGAGGATGCCGGACAGACTTGGCAGACCCAAACGTATTGTGAGGGTCTGTTGGGAACATCTTGCTGATCCCTCTGTTAGGGGGGTCTTCAACTCCCACCTTCGGGGGGATGTCTCCCTGGGGAGGTGTTCCCTGAGGACGGCCTCAGGGAAATTCTGGCAGACCGTTCAGCACCTCAGAAGGGGTAAGCAGCTCTCTGCCAACACTGTTTACAGTGTAGGTGGAGAGTTGCTGGCCTCGACTGGGGATATTGTCGGACGGTGGAAGGAATACTTCGATGAACTCCTCAATCCCACTGACACGCCTTCCGTAGAGGAACCAGAGGCTGAGGACTCAGAGGTAGATTCATTCATCACCCAAGCTGAGGTCACTGAGGTAGTTCAGCATCTCCTTGGTGGCAAGGCACTGGGGGTGGATGAGAGTCGCCCTGAGTACCTTAAGTCTCTGGATGTTGTGGGGCTGTCTTGGCTGACACGTCTCTGCAACATAGCGTGGCAGTCAGGGACTGTGCCTGTGGACTGGGTGACCGGGGTGGTGGTCCCTCTTTTTAAGAAGGGGGACCGGAGGGTGTGTTCCAACTATAGGTGGATCACACTCCTCAGCCTCCCAGGGAAAGTCTATTCCAGAGTACTGGAGAGGAGAGTCCGACCGTTAGTCGAACCTCGGATACAAGAGGAGCAATGTGGTTTTCGTCCTAGTCGTGGAACACTGGACCAGCTCTATACCCTCCACAGGGTGCTCGAGGGTTCATGGGAGTTTGCCCAACCAGTCTACATCTGATTTGTGGACTTGGAGAAGGCATTCGACCGTGTCCCTCGTGGCATTCTGTGGGAGGTGCTCTGGGAGTACGGGGTCCATGGCCCTCTGTTAAGGGCTGTTAAGGTCTCTGCATAACCGGAGCAGGAGCTTGGTTCGCATTGCCAGCTGTAAGTCAGATCTGTTCCCAGTGCATGTTGGACTCCGACAGGGCTGTCCTTTGTCACCGGTTCTGTTCATTGTTTTATGGACAGAATTTCTAGGCGCAGCCAGGGGCTGGAGGGAGTCCGGTTTGGGGACTGCAGGATTTCATCGCTGCTTTTTGCAGATGATGTTGTCCTGTTGGCTCCTTCAAGCCTGGACTTACAGCATGCACTGGGGCGTTTTGCAGCTGAGTGTGAAGCGTCTGGGATGAGGGTCAGCACCTCCAAATCTGAGGCCATGGTTCTCGACTGGAAAAAGGTGGCTTGCACCCTCCAGGCTGGAGGGGAGTTCCTTCCTCAAATGGAGGAGTTTAAGTATTTCGGGGTCTTGTTTACGAGTGAGTTAAGGATGGATCGCGAGATTGACAGACGGATCGGTACAGCGTCAGCAGTAATGCGCTCTATGTACCGGTCTGTCGTGGTGAAGAAGGAGCTGAGCCGGAAGGCGAAGCTCTCGATTTACCAGTCAATCTACGTTCCTACTCTCACCTATGGTCATGAGCTCTGGGTCATGACCGAAAGGATAAGATCCCGGATACAAGCGGCCGAAATGAGCTTCCTCCGTAGGGTGGCGGGGCGCTCCCTTAGAGATAGGGTAAGGAGCTCTGTCACCCGGGAGGAGCTCGGAGTAGAGCCGCTTCTCCTCCACATCGAAAGGGGACAGTTGAGGTGGATCGGGCATCTGTTTCGGATGCCTCCGGGATGTCTCCCTGGGGAGGTGTTCCGGGCATGCCCCACCGGGAAGAGACCCCGGGGAAGACCCAGGACACGCTGGAGAGACTATGTCTCTCGGCTGACCTGAGAACGCCTCGGGATCCCTCCGGAAGAGCTGGAGGAATTGTCTGGGGAGAGGGAAGTCTGGGCATTCCTGCTTAGACTGCTGCCCCCGCGACCCGGCTCCGGATAAGCGGAAGACAATGAATGAATGAATGAATGTATCTGAATATAGATGAATGTTGTACTGATACTAATTTTAATCGAACTACAGTACAAATGTTATTTAACCTCTATGATGTTTTCCTTTCTGGCATTTTGGATCTACAGATGGACAGACAACAAAACCTCCAACACCCCAGCCGCCAACCCCACAGACTCCCACGCCTAAACCCACAACTCCAAAACCAACTTCTCCTACACTGCCGACAACAACACTAGGTAAATATGATTGTATTTACCACTCTACGGTATGCCCATCGATACAATCCTGATCTAACCACTTCTCTTGTCCATTAATAGTGAAGTGTCCTCCTGATGCTGAGTACATAGAGTGTGGTCCACCTTGCATTCCCAGCTGTCAAGAACCCTCCACCAACTGCACTGGCTCCTGTATAAGTGGCTGCTTCTGCAAACCAGGTTTTGTGTTCATGGGAAAACGCTGTGTTCCCATTGAAACTTGTGGATGTCTGGATGAAGACAATAACTACTACAAGGTATATACAATTGACAGTAGTTAATGCCAAAATGACATCTAGTCGAGAGGCAGCACTATTCATTGTGTAAGTGGGATATTTTTTTCAGCCGGGAGAGATTGTCTTTGGGAACGGCTGCTCCAGACTGTGTCGCTGTGCAGGCAATTATACCTTGAACTGTGTGGACAACAGCTGTGACCCCACAGAAGAATGTCGGGAAGTGGGAGGAATCCATGGCTGCTATCCCAAAGGTGCTGTGTACAACTTGCAATGATGTGATTGAATTATATAAGCTTTATTGGATGTAATAATGTTGAAAGATCAAATAAAGCTACTTCATGAAGTCTAGTTATTTTTACAAATGTATGTTATTTGAATTTTTAACACTTGCTTATCTTTTCTGTGTACAGACACCTCGACTTGTATCGCCTCAGGTGACCCACACTACACCACCTTTGATAAGAAATACTATGACTTCATGGGCAACTGCACTTACTTAATGTCGGAGCCATGTAACAGCACAGACGTGCCTCACTTCGCTGTCTATGTTGATAATGAGAATCGCTACAACATTCGCACGGTCAGTTATGTGAGTGCTGTCCATGTCCATGTTCTGGGAGTGAAGGTGTCCATCCTGAAAGGAGGAGATGTGCAGGTGAGGAAGCAGAGAAAGAATCACTGTAGAAAATAAAGGAAGTGAAAGTCTGGATTCTGCAGTCATGTTGTAAGAAAGGCATTTTTTAATACTCTTCTCTAACTGTTCTCAGGTGAATGGAACCAAAGTGAACATACCACTGAGCCCTGTTGCTGGAGTGGACATCTTCAAACAGGGGACACTCTACACAGTGTCCATGAACTTTGGTGTGACAGTTCGCTACAATGGAAACCACTACATGGACATCAAAGTTATCAAAGAGTAAGTGTTGTGTTACAGTAATAATGATTAATGTCCTGCGAATACAGTGTATAGCTGGCATGCCCAGATGTTTCTCTGAGAGAAATCCATTTGCGACCAGCACTACCATTTTTTCGCCAAAATTTTAAATGAATTAATTAAACAGCTGTTTTTGTGCAAAAGAAATATTGCATATGAAGAGTTTAATTTTTGATTTTGCTGATTGGCTTTACCATCACACCCTCGTAGGAGTGATATAAACTGTACATCATGAGGAGAAAAATAGATCACATTTATCATGTTTTTCCTGATAGTGTGAATATAGAACACACCTGAATTTAAATCAAAGGCTACATTATTGCTGCAATTCTTATATATAATGTGCTTGTGTTTGTGCAGCTACAAGGACAAGCTTTGTGGCTTGTGTGGAGACTACAATGGCAACATTAATGATGACTTCCGTACCCCCACCGGTGAACTGGTCAACAGTCCAACTGAGTTTGGCAACAGCTGGAACACGGACCCTGAGTGAGCCATTGGTTTTGTATTGTGTGCATATACAGAGGGATTGGATTTTCTTTACTCCCTCCGTTGTCAGTACCACGAGCGAGCAGTGAAACTTATTTTTATTTGCATTTCAGCTGCAATAAAACCCCAGTCGACCCAAACCCAGGCTGCACAGACACAGAACAGGACCTTTATGAGAGTCTGGCTTATTGCGGAATCATACTGGACAGCAAAGGCCCATTTGCAGTTTGTCACCCAAAAGTCAATCCTAATGTAGGTTAATTAAACCAGACCATTTACAGCTGAGGAGAAGATTGTTTTGGTCATATAAGAGTAACTCTGTGCTCCGTTTTAATTGTGTGTTTTTGTGTAGAGCTTCTTCCAAAACTGTGTGTTTGACCTGTGTGCGTTGGGTGGCCCTCACTCCGCATTGTGTGAAGCCATTGAAGCTTACGTAAACGAGTGTCAAGACCGTGGTGTCAGCGTCGGACCATGGAGGAACAATACCTTCTGCCGTGAGTGTGAAAGAAATCTGAAATGCGCACTCTGTCCCACTTTGGTCGCTTTTGTTCACTGCTTTTCGAAATACTTCTTTAAAATGTTTTTAACCAGAAGTGTGTGCCTGTAGCATGTACTGTAACATGATTTTATTTTAAAGCCATATGGAATACTAGAGTAACATTTTGTGTTTTTCTTTAGCTCTTATATGCCCACCCAACAGCCACTACAACCCCTGCATGTCTCCATGCCAGCCCTCCTGTAACCCTCCTCCACCTAGCCAGTGCACTGGACCCTGTTCTGAGGGGTGTGAGTGTGACCCTGGATACGTGCTCAGTGGTGACAAGTGTGTGAAGGAAAACACATGCGGCTGCATGCATAACGGACAATATTACCAGGTGCGTGAGTCAGGATTTCTTTGCCAAGCCAGCCGATGAGTTCACTGTACGAGTTCTCTGAACTGTTGTGCCTTCTGTCCCTGTATGTTAGCCGGGAGACGAGTTCTACACTAAGGACTGTGAGCTGCTGTGCAAATGTAATCCTCCATTCGTCACCTGCAGTGCTGCTGGATGCCCTCCCATGCAGCAGTGTGGTGTGCAGGGAGGAGAAATAGGATGCTACCCAGTTGGTTAGTACTTCTTTAAAGCATTTTTTAAATATCATTTTTGTCAGTATATTGCCTAGGACAATGATGTTCTTTTATAAACGACTTTGCTTTAAGTGCATGTGTCAAGCCATCTATGCTCTATTCCCAACTAGACTCACAGGACTGTATTATATCTGGTGACCCCCATTACAACACCTTTGATGGTAAATTCTACACCTTCATGGGCACCTGCACCTACACCCTGGCCCGCAGCTGCAGAAACAACACTGGTGAGTTGTTTTATTCCTAGCCATCTGAAAGGCAGACTTTGTAACCATTACACTAAATTTCACATTTATTTGGTCATGTTTTTTGCCATGTGTCACTGTTTAAGTGGAAACACACTGCATGTGTACACATTTATGTCCATTAATTAGCTTTGTGCAGTTTATTCAAAATCCATAAAATCGTGGAAAATGTTTTTTTTTCTTTCTTGTATTTTGAACACTTGTACAGCAAAGTTGTAAAGGTCAGAGGTTATTGTAATGATTGTATGTTTTACAGGCCCCTGGTTCTCTGTGGAAGGAAAAAATGAAGAGAGAGGAATCGCTGGTGTATCTTATCTTAAGAAGCTGTATGTGACTGTCAACGGTATCACTGTAACGATGATGAAGAGCAGAACCACTCTGGTCAGTCTTAAAGTAGCTTCTTTTTTGCTTGTTTAATTCCTGCAATGTTAAAAAAAAATGTATATATTTTAAGCATGACATTTTTAATCCCCTCATCTTGTCCTTTACAATGTGTTTTGCTTCCCTTGTGTTTAATCCTTTTACATTCATAAAGACAATTTATCCTTTAAATCCAGCTTTCTCTCTCTTTTTTCTCCATATCTTTTGCACCACTGCAGGTGAACGGTCGTAAAGTAGCTCTACCCCACTCTCCCTCTCCTCTAATCTCTTTAACTTCAGCTGGGCAGTATGTTATTCTCAGCACTACTTTTGGTCTGGAGGTGCGCTGGGATGGCAACCACTACGCTAAGATCACTGTGCCCAGGTACTGATTCACAGATGAGATTTCGAGTCTTGAGTACAAACAGAGTTTAGTTTTAAGTTTCAAATATTTTACCTTTTAGTCATTTCTTTTAGAAATTAATAAAGAGACAAGACAAATCAAATCATATTAGAAAACCATCTCTTGTTTATTGATATTTCTTATGGTTTCATATTATTATTATTCTCTCTCTCTCTCTCTCTCTCTCTCTCTCTCTCTCTCTCTCTCTCTCTCTCTCTCAGTACTTACTATGATCAGATGTGTGGTTTGTGTGGAGACTACAACGGAAACCCCAACAACGATTTTACGAAACCAGACGGTTCCCTGGCTGGCAGCTCAGATCAGTTCGGCAACAGCTGGCAAACTGATAAAGATGAAGATGAAACGTTAGTCTATCCTTTTTCACTTTCTGTGTTTGATTCCTCTGTCAGACCTTTTCTTACATAGCACAACAATGATTTAAATGACAAACACAATGTATATTTGATCCTCACTGGACAACTTTTGCACTAGGATGTAAAAGGCATTCATGATGTGTTTGTAGGTGCAAGCCTGATGTCACACCTGACCCACCGTGTGACCCAAGTTTGGAGGCTGAAGTGTCTAAACCAGAGAAATGTGGAAAAATCACTAACACTGCGGGACCGTTCAGGTGAGATAATATCACACCAGTAGGTTTCTAAAGAATTGCCAATCATTTGATCAAAATGGCTAGAGACAAATCATGAAGTAATACCTACTGTTCTACTGTTATTCCAAACATCTGAACTTAAACTAATTAATAAGCAGCAGGATACAAGCCTGTACACTAAAAATAACTTAGAAAAAACAAATAAGACATCAAGACGTGAGAGCTATAAAGCAAACAAGAACACAATAAACCACATCATATGTGTTTAAATGTAATATATTAATGTGAGATAATTGTGTGATATAAATATAGACAGAAATATAGACAGAGGGTGCATATAAGTTAAAAATCTGAACTGTGTTATTATGTTCTAGTTAAAGTTTAATTTATGTTTCTTCCTAAACTTATGTTCCTTTTTTTGCTTATTCTCTCCTCCCTCTTACAACCATAGGGATTGTATAAAGGTGGTGGACCCTCTGCCATTCTTCCAAAGCTGTGTGTTTGATATGTGCCGCTATGATGGACTACTGCAAACTCTGTGTGACCAGCTCCAGGCTTATACTGATGCCTGTCTCGGTGCTGGCGCTCCAGTGCATCAGTGGAGGGAGCCAGACTTCTGCCGTGAGTCTCACCATATAGTAGCGTACTGAAAGACAGTTACACACACACATTCAGTGACTTATTGACCAATTCTGGGTGTAAAATATTTTAAGCCATTTACGCTTTGTTTTCTGTGAGCTAAGAATATTAGCATATTCTTACAGTTTATTAAGCATATAAGATAATTATGCTAAACACATGGAAAACAAATATGCTGTAGTTTTCAATGTTTCCCTTCCTCTTTCTCTCTTTTCTGCGCAGCTATGGTTTGTCCCCCTGACAGCCACTACTCTACGTGTGTGAGTTCATGTCCAGAGACATGTGTGGGTGTGAGCGGCCCACCTGGCTGTGGACAGAAGTGTGTTGAAGGCTGCAAGTGTGACCCTGGCTTTGTTCTGAGCGACAACAAGTGTGTACCTCTAAAAGACTGTGGCTGTGTAGACCCTGAAGGCTCCTACCACCCTGTGAGTTTCGCACACACACACACACACACACACACACACACACACACACACACACACAGATAAATTGAACTGTATTATGTAATCATATTATTTCAAATTGTACTCCAACTGGCCACTTGACTCACTAGTGTCTTTGTACATCGGCTAGGTGAATGAGAGCTGGTACCTAGAAGGCTGTGAACGCAAGTGTGTGTGTCTAAGTGGGAGAACCATTCTATGCTACAACACCAGTTGTTTACCTACAGAGACCTGCCAACTGCTGGATGGAGAGTACATCTGTAAACCTAATGGTAAAGGAAATTATTACAGCACGTACACTGTAAAAATAATAAAATATTTTTCTATCGGAATGTCTTGGACACTCGGGTGAAGAGAGAGGCAGAGCTGTAAACTGATCACCACCTGGTGGTGAGTTGGATCCGCTTACAGAGGAGGATGCCGGACAGACTTGGCAGACCCAAACGTATTGTGAGGGTCTGTTGGGAACATCTTGCTGATCCCTCTGTTAGGGGGGTCTTCAACTCCCACCTTCGGGGGGATGTCTCCCTGGGGAGGTGTTCCCTGAGGACGGCCTCAGGGAAATTCTGGCAGACCGTTCAGCACCTCAGAAGGGGTAAGCAGCTCTCTGCCAACACTGTTTACAGTGTAGGTGGAGAGTTGCTGGCCTCGACTGGGGATATTGTCGGACGGTGGAAGGAATACTTCGATGAACTCCTCAATCCCACTGACACGCCTTCCGTAGAGGAACCAGAGGCTGAGGACTCAGAGGTAGATTCATTCATCACCCAAGCTGAGGTCACTGAGGTAGTTCAGCATCTCCTTGGTGGCAAGGCACTGGGGGTGGATGAGAGTCGCCCTGAGTACCTTAAGTCTCTGGATGTTGTGGGGCTGTCTTGGCTGACACGTCTCTGCAACATAGCGTGGCAGTCAGGGACTGTGCCTGTGGACTGGGTGACCGGGGTGGTGGTCCCTCTTTTTAAGAAGGGGGACCGGAGGGTGTGTTCCAACTATAGGTGGATCACACTCCTCAGCCTCCCAGGGAAAGTCTATTCCAGAGTACTGGAGAGGAGAGTCCGACCGTTAGTCGAACCTCGGATACAAGAGGAGCAATGTGGTTTTCGTCCTAGTCGTGGAACACTGGACCAGCTCTATACCCTCCACAGGGTGCTCGAGGGTTCATGGGAGTTTGCCCAACCAGTCTACATCTGATTTGTGGACTTGGAGAAGGCATTCGACCGTGTCCCTCGTGGCATTCTGTGGGAGGTGCTCTGGGAGTACGGGGTCCATGGCCCTCTGTTAAGGGCTGTTAAGGTCTCTGCATAACCGGAGCAGGAGCTTGGTTCGCATTGCCAGCTGTAAGTCAGATCTGTTCCCAGTGCATGTTGGACTCCGACAGGGCTGTCCTTTGTCACCGGTTCTGTTCATTGTTTTATGGACAGAATTTCTAGGCGCAGCCAGGGGCTGGAGGGAGTCCGGTTTGGGGACTGCAGGATTTCATCGCTGCTTTTTGCAGATGATGTTGTCCTGTTGGCTCCTTCAAGCCTGGACTTACAGCATGCACTGGGGCGTTTTGCAGCTGAGTGTGAAGCGTCTGGGATGAGGGTCAGCACCTCCAAATCTGAGGCCATGGTTCTCGACTGGAAAAAGGTGGCTTGCACCCTCCAGGCTGGAGGGGAGTTCCTTCCTCAAATGGAGGAGTTTAAGTATTTCGGGGTCTTGTTTACGAGTGAGTTAAGGATGGATCGCGAGATTGACAGACGGATCGGTACAGCGTCAGCAGTAATGCGCTCTATGTACCGGTCTGTCGTGGTGAAGAAGGAGCTGAGCCGGAAGGCGAAGCTCTCGATTTACCAGTCAATCTACGTTCCTACTCTCACCTATGGTCATGAGCTCTGGGTCATGACCGAAAGGATAAGATCCCGGATACAAGCGGCCGAAATGAGCTTCCTCCGTAGGGTGGCGGGGCGCTCCCTTAGAGATAGGGTAAGGAGCTCTGTCACCCGGGAGGAGCTCGGAGTAGAGCCGCTTCTCCTCCACATCGAAAGGGGACAGTTGAGGTGGATCGGGCATCTGTTTCGGATGCCTCCGGGATGTCTCCCTGGGGAGGTGTTCCGGGCATGCCCCACCGGGAAGAGACCCCGGGGAAGACCCAGGACACGCTGGAGAGACTATGTCTCTCGGCTGACCTGAGAACGCCTCGGGATCCCTCCGGAAGAGCTGGAGGAATTGTCTGGGGAGAGGGAAGTCTGGGCATTCCTGCTTAGACTGCTGCCCCCGCGACCCGGCTCCGGATAAGCGGAAGACAATGAATGAATGAATGAATGTATCTGAATATAGATGAATGTTGTACTGATACTAATTTTAATCGAACTACAGTACAAATGTTATTTAACCTCTATGATGTTTTCCTTTCTGGCATTTTGGATCTACAGATGGACAGACAACAAAACCTCCAACACCCCAGCCGCCAACCCCACAGACTCCCACGCCTAAACCCACAACTCCAAAACCAACTTCTCCTACACTGCCGACAACAACACTAGGTAAATATGATTGTATTTACCACTCTACGGTATGCCCATCGATACAATCCTGATCTAACCACTTCTCTTGTCCATTAATAGTGAAGTGTCCTCCTGATGCTGAGTACATAGAGTGTGGTCCACCTTGCATTCCCAGCTGTCAAGAACCCTCCACCAACTGCACTGGCTCCTGTATAAGTGGCTGCTTCTGCAAACCAGGTTTTGTGTTCATGGGAAAACGCTGTGTTCCCATTGAAACTTGTGGATGTCTGGATGAAGACAATAACTACTACAAGGTATATACAATTGACAGTAGTTAATGCCAAAATGACATCTAGTCGAGAGGCAGCACTATTCATTGTGTAAGTGGGATATTTTTTTCAGCCGGGAGAGATTGTCTTTGGGAACGGCTGCTCCAGACTGTGTCGCTGTGCAGGCAATTATACCTTGAACTGTGTGGACAACAGCTGTGACCCCACAGAAGAATGTCGGGAAGTGGGAGGAATCCATGGCTGCTATCCCAAAGGTGCTGTGTACAACTTGCAATGATGTGATTGAATTATATAAGCTTTATTGGATGTAATAATGTTGAAAGATCAAATAAAGCTACTTCATGAAGTCTAGTTATTTTTACAAATGTATGTTATTTGAATTTTTAACACTTGCTTATCTTTTCTGTGTACAGACACCTCGACTTGTATCGCCTCAGGTGACCCACACTACACCACCTTTGATAAGAAATACTATGACTTCATGGGCAACTGCACTTACTTAATGTCGGAGCCATGTAACAGCACAGACGTGCCTCACTTCGCTGTCTATGTTGATAATGAGAATCGCTACAACATTCGCACGGTCAGTTATGTGAGTGCTGTCCATGTCCATGTTCTGGGAGTGAAGGTGTCCATCCTGAAAGGAGGAGATGTGCAGGTGAGGAAGCAGAGAAAGAATCACTGTAGAAAATAAAGGAAGTGAAAGTCTGGATTCTGCAGTCATGTTGTAAGAAAGGCATTTTTTAATACTCTTCTCTAACTGTTCTCAGGTGAATGGAACCAAAGTGAACATACCACTGAGCCCTGTTGCTGGAGTGGACATCTTCAAACAGGGGACACTCTACACAGTGTCCATGAACTTTGGTGTGACAGTTCGCTACAATGGAAACCACTACATGGACATCAAAGTTATCAAAGAGTAAGTGTTGTGTTACAGTAATAATGATTAATGTCCTGCGAATACAGTGTATAGCTGGCATGCCCAGATGTTTCTCTGAGAGAAATCCATTTGCGACCAGCACTACCATTTTTTCGCCAAAATTTTAAATGAATTAATTAAACAGCTGTTTTTGTGCAAAAGAAATATTGCATATGAAGAGTTTAATTTTTGATTTTGCTGATTGGCTTTACCATCACACCCTCGTAGGAGTGATATAAACTGTACATCATGAGGAGAAAAATAGATCACATTTATCATGTTTTTCCTGATAGTGTGAATATAGAACACACCTGAATTTAAATCAAAGGCTACATTATTGCTGCAATTCTTATATATAATGTGCTTGTGTTTGTGCAGCTACAAGGACAAGCTTTGTGGCTTGTGTGGAGACTACAATGGCAACATTAATGATGACTTCCGTACCCCCACCGGTGAACTGGTCAACAGTCCAACTGAGTTTGGCAACAGCTGGAACACGGACCCTGAGTGAGCCATTGGTTTTGTATTGTGTGCATATACAGAGGGATTGGATTTTCTTTACTCCCTCCGTTGTCAGTACCACGAGCGAGCAGTGAAACTTATTTTTATTTGCATTTCAGCTGCAATAAAACCCCAGTCGACCCAAACCCAGGCTGCACAGACACAGAACAGGACCTTTATGAGAGTCTGGCTTATTGCGGAATCATACTGGACAGCAAAGGCCCATTTGCAGTTTGTCACCCAAAAGTCAATCCTAATGTAGGTTAATTAAACCAGACCATTTACAGCTGAGGAGAAGATTGTTTTGGTCATATAAGAGTAACTCTGTGCTCCGTTTTAATTGTGTGTTTTTGTGTAGAGCTTCTTCCAAAACTGTGTGTTTGACCTGTGTGCGTTGGGTGGCCCTCACTCCGCATTGTGTGAAGCCATTGAAGCTTACGTAAACGAGTGTCAAGACCGTGGTGTCAGCGTCGGACCATGGAGGAACAATACCTTCTGCCGTGAGTGTGAAAGAAATCTGAAATGCGCACTCTGTCCCACTTTGGTCGCTTTTGTTCACTGCTTTTCGAAATACTTCTTTAAAATGTTTTTAACCAGAAGTGTGTGCCTGTAGCATGTACTGTAACATGATTTTATTTTAAAGCCATATGGAATACTAGAGTAACATTTTGTGTTTTTCTTTAGCTCTTATATGCCCACCCAACAGCCACTACAACCCCTGCATGTCTCCATGCCAGCCCTCCTGTAACCCTCCTCCACCTAGCCAGTGCACTGGACCCTGTTCTGAGGGGTGTGAGTGTGACCCTGGATACGTGCTCAGTGGTGACAAGTGTGTGAAGGAAAACACATGCGGCTGCATGCATAACGGACAATATTACCAGGTGCGTGAGTCAGGATTTCTTTGCCAAGCCAGCCGATGAGTTCACTGTACGAGTTCTCTGAACTGTTGTGCCTTCTGTCCCTGTATGTTAGCCGGGAGACGAGTTCTACACTAAGGACTGTGAGCTGCTGTGCAAATGTAATCCTCCATTCGTCACCTGCAGTGCTGCTGGATGCCCTCCCATGCAGCAGTGTGGTGTGCAGGGAGGAGAAATAGGATGCTACCCAGTTGGTTAGTACTTCTTTAAAGCATTTTTTAAATATCATTTTTGTCAGTATATTGCCTAGGACAATGATGTTCTTTTATAAACGACTTTGCTTTAAGTGCATGTGTCAAGCCATCTATGCTCTATTCCCAACTAGACTCACAGGACTGTATTATATCTGGTGACCCCCATTACAACACCTTTGATGGTAAATTCTACACCTTCATGGGCACCTGCACCTACACCCTGGCCCGCAGCTGCAGAAACAACACTGGTGAGTTGTTTTATTCCTAGCCATCTGAAAGGCAGACTTTGTAACCATTACACTAAATTTCACATTTATTTGGTCATGTTTTTTGCCATGTGTCACTGTTTAAGTGGAAACACACTGCATGTGTACACATTTATGTCCATTAATTAGCTTTGTGCAGTTTATTCAAAATCCATAAAATCGTGGAAAATGTTTTTTTTTCTTTCTTGTATTTTGAACACTTGTACAGCAAAGTTGTAAAGGTCAGAGGTTATTGTAATGATTGTATGTTTTACAGGCCCCTGGTTCTCTGTGGAAGGAAAAAATGAAGAGAGAGGAATCGCTGGTGTATCTTATCTTAAGAAGCTGTATGTGACTGTCAACGGTATCACTGTAACGATGATGAAGAGCAGAACCACTCTGGTCAGTCTTAAAGTAGCTTCTTTTTTGCTTGTTTAATTCCTGCAATGTTAAAAAAAAATGTATATATTTTAAGCATGACATTTTTAATCCCCTCATCTTGTCCTTTACAATGTGTTTTGCTTCCCTTGTGTTTAATCCTTTTACATTCATAAAGACAATTTATCCTTTAAATCCAGCTTTCTCTCTCTTTTTTCTCCATATCTTTTGCACCACTGCAGGTGAACGGTCGTAAAGTAGCTCTACCCCACTCTCCCTCTCCTCTAATCTCTTTAACTTCAGCTGGGCAGTATGTTATTCTCAGCACTACTTTTGGTCTGGAGGTGCGCTGGGATGGCAACCACTACGCTAAGATCACTGTGCCCAGGTACTGATTCACAGATGAGATTTCGAGTCTTGAGTACAAACAGAGTTTAGTTTTAAGTTTCAAATATTTTACCTTTTAGTCATTTCTTTTAGAAATTAATAAAGAGACAAGACAAATCAAATCATATTAGAAAACCATCTCTTGTTTATTGATATTTCTTATGGTTTCATATTATTATTATTTCTCTCTCTCTCTCTCTCTCTCTCTCTCTCTCTCTCTCTCTCTCTCTCTCTCTCTCTCTCTCTCTCTCAGTACTTACTATGATCAGATGTGTGGTTTGTGTGGAGACTACAACGGAAACCCCAACAACGATTTTACGAAACCAGACGGTTCCCTGGCTGGCAGCTCAGATCAGTTCGGCAACAGCTGGCAAACTGATAAAGATGAAGATGAAACGTTAGTCTATCCTTTTTCACTTTCTGTGTTTGATTCCTCTGTCAGACCTTTTCTTACATAGCACAACAATGATTTAAATGACAAACACAATGTATATTTGATCCTCACTGGACAACTTTTGCACTAGGATGTAAAAGGCATTCATGATGTGTTTGTAGGTGCAAGCCTGATGTCACACCTGACCCACCGTGTGACCCAAGTTTGGAGGCTGAAGTGTCTAAACCAGAGAAATGTGGAAAAATCACTAACACTGCGGGACCGTTCAGGTGAGATAATATCACACCAGTAGGTTTCTAAAGAATTGCCAATCATTTGATCAAAATGGCTAGAGACAAATCATGAAGTAATACCTACTGTTCTACTGTTATTCAAAACATCTGAACTTAAACTAATTAATAAGCAGCAGGATACAAGCCTGTACACTAAAAATAACTTAGAAAAAACAAATAAGACATCAAGACGTGAGAGCTATAAAGCAAACAAGAACACAATAAACCACATCATATGTGTTTAAATGTAATATATTAATGTGAGATAATTGTGTGATATAAATATAGACAGAAATATAGACAGAGGGTGCATATAAGTTAAAAATCTGAACTGTGTTATTATGTTCTAGTTAAAGTTTAATTTATGTTTCTTCTTAATCTTATGTTCCTTTTTTTGCTTATTCTCTCCTCCCTCTTACAACCATAGGGATTGTATAAAGGTGGTGGACCCTCTGCCATTCTTCCAAAGCTGTGTGTTTGATATGTGCCGCTATGATGGACTACTGCAAACTCTGTGTGACCAGCTCCAGGCTTATACTGATGCCTGTCTCGGTGCTGGCGCTCCAGTGCATCAGTGGAGGGAGCCAGACTTCTGCCGTGAGTCTCACCATATAGTAGCGTACTGAAAGACAGTTACACACACACATTCAGTGACTTATTGACCAATTCTGGGTGTAAAATATTTTAAGCCATTTACGCTTTGTTTTCTGTGAGCTAAGAATATTAGCATATTTTTACAGTTTATTAAGCATATAAGATAATTATGCTAAAGACATGGGAAACAAATATGCTGTAGTTTTCAATGTTTCAATGGTTCTCTCTTTTCTGCGCAGCTATGGTTTGTCCCCCTGACAGCCACTACTCTACGTGTGTGAGTTCATGTCCAGAGACATGTGTGGGTGTGAGCGGCCCACCTGGCTGTGGACAGAAGTGTGTTGAAGGCTGCAAGTGTGACCCTGGCTTTGTTCTGAGCGATAACAAGTGTGTACCTCTAAAAGACTGTGGCTGTGTGGACCCTGAAGGCTCCTACCACCCTGTGAGTTTCATAAAAAACAAACAACACACACATACAGACGAACCATAAAACATACACTCTAAACTCTATTTATGTATTTATTTGTTTGTTTATTTATTTATTTATTTATTTATTTATTTATTTATTTATCTATTTATTTACTTGTTTGTTTGTTTGTTTGTTTGTTTGTTTATTTATTTATTTATTTTTAAAAAATTCTGTTGTTGTTGGGTTTTTTTTGGGGGGGGGGGTTGTTTTGTTTTTACATTTAATTTAATATTGACTAATAGACCAGTAATTTTGTGACCAAGTGACCATAATGTCTGTTTTTGCATTGGCTAGGTGAATGAGAGCTGGTTCCTGGAAGGCTGTGAACACAGGTGTGTTTGTCTAAGTGGAAGATTCATTCAATGTTACAACACCAGTTGTTTACCTACAGAGACCTGCCAACTGCTGGATGGAGAGTACATCTGTAAACCTAATGGTAAAAAAAATTCCTGTAGGACATACTCCCTATAGTTTATGAACACTTTAGAGTAAGCATGTTCTCTCTGCTTTTTTTTTTACAGAGCCTACAGTTCCAGGAATCTGCTCTGTGTCTGGGGACCCCCACTACATGTCTTTTGATAAAAGGGTCCATCATTTCATGGGCTCCTGCTCATATACTCTCACGAAGCCCTGCAATAAGACATCAGGGATACCCTACTTTACTGTTGACACTCAGAATGAACACAGGAGCAATAACAAGAAAGTGTCATATGTGAAATCAGTCCTCATTAATGTGTATGGAAGTACGATTATCTTGGGCAAAGGCCGTAAAGTCCAGGTGCGAGGCATTGCACAGACTTTCTGTTGAATAACAGTTATGTGTATACGAAAATTTAGTACTGCATATCTATTTTTGCACCCAGTAGTCCAACAGCATTACTTTTCTTATTACAGGTAAATGGAGTTCAGGTGACTGTGCCCATCAGTCTGTCAAATGGTGTGAAAATCTTCCTTAGTGGAAAGTTTGTAGTGCTGGAGACAAACTTTGGCCTGCGTGTTCGCTTCGATGGCAACCACCATGCCGATGTCAGTCTTCCCTCCTCTTACAAAGGCTTGTTGTGTGGAATGTGTGGTAAGACAGATTTATAAAACTTTTTTTTTTTTTTTTTTTTTTTAGAGATTTATAGTAATAGTCCTAGTAATAGTCCATGACTTTGACTGATACGTTTACACATAAAATTATCTAGTTATTAATATTTACATTTTGGCGTCGATTTCAAAGGAAATTACAACGACAACCCAACAGACGACAACATTATGTCAGATGGGAAGCCTACCAGCAACACTAATGAGCTTGGAGAGAGCTGGCAGGTGCCTGATGATAGACCAGAGTGAGTTATAGTGCTCATAACATAATCTAATAAAGGAAATTCCATGATGTGTAGTGTTCAAACAGCTAAGGTACATGTTGTTACAAGCCAAATAACTACAGAAGAAACCCTTGGAATGCAGGACTCATGAAGTAATACCATAGAGAAAAAGCTGTGTGAAACATGTTAGGACAAATACTCAACTGTTTTCAGTTGTCTGTGATATAATTCATAGCTATAGCATATTCTTTTTTTTTAATCTGAAATGGTCTTTCTCTTTCTTTATTATCCTGACTTCCAGTTGTACACATGGTGGTGGAGATATTGAATGTAATAAAGATATTGAGAATGAAGCTAAGAAACCAACCAGCTGTGGAATGATCACTGATCCTGATGGTGAGAACACACACACACACACCATCACACACACCACATTTGATCAAGCAGAACTTCACAGAGCTTAATTTGATTGACAAACTCTGTGCTATCTGGCTTCGCCTAAGTGCTGTCCCTTCTCTGCCACTCAGGAATCTTCAAAGCATGCCATAACGTTGTACCACCTAACCCATACTTTGAGAACTGCGTGTTTGACCAGTGTGGCACAGGTGGATCTACTGTAGCCCTCTGTCAGGCTATTGAGAGCTATGCTGACCTCTGTGCTCAAGCTGGGGTGCCAGTTAACTGGAGGAACAATACTTTCTGTCGTAAGTGTTAGTTCATGGCCATGAGGTGTGTCTTAGATAGCAAATTCTGTTTCTGGTTATCACTGAGGTAAATGCAGGCATGCTTTTCAACATTTGTTCCTGTGTATCATTAGCTGATCTCCCATCTTGCTTCTTCAAACCTTTACATATCTTTCTGAAAATCAAACTGTTTTGCAGCCCTTAATCAGTCTGCTTGTTTCTCAATCTCCTTCAGCCCTGAAATGTGCTGTTGGTAGTCACTATGAGCACTGTGCTACTGCATGCCCCCCCAGCTGTCAGGATCCTAGTTCAGCCAGCACATGTAAACAACCATGTGTAGAAGGATGTGTTTGCAATGAAGGATTGATATTGAGTGGAGACAAATGTGTGCCCTTCAGTCAGTGTGGATGTACCGACAAGAACAGCAACTACAGACCAGTACGTAACAGTTAATGCATTTGAATTTGAAAATTTAGATTTAATGAGTGTGAATTGGCATTATGTGAATCTCTGAGCCAAAGTGTTACAGAAAGATTTAAACCCAACTAATGAACTCCAACCCCATCTGTTATACCCTAAGTGATTGCCTGTTGCTAATGACCTGTTTTGTTGTTTTTTGTACAATTCTAATAGTTACACACAGTCATGTTTTTATTCAAAAAAAGATGTTAATGTCGGCATGTGTGCCTTCTTCAGGTGGGCGAAAGCTGGTTTACTAAGGATGACTGCTCTGAACGCTGCATGTGTTATCCTTTGAACAATGTGACATGTGAAGCATGGAAGTGTAGCCCTGCACAGGAGTGTAAAGTTCACGAAGGCCAGCTGGGCTGTGTGGATACAGGTATGCACTTCTCCAACCTAGTCATAGTACAGTACAGTAGGAATAGGTCGTCCTTTTGCTACATCTAAAAAACTATTTCTTGACATTCAAAGTTCAACTGCAAATCACCATTCACTGTTCAAGGTGTATAACTAGCTCACAACCATGATTTAAACTTGCTTCTTCTTACATCAGTTAATCATTCAATCTTTGATGTAAATATTATAATTTATAGATGCATACAATAATCTGATAGCATTAGAGCACATTATGTAAAAAAAACTATATAAGATACATAAACTGTATAAAGATACATTAAGATATACAAAATACAAAATCTTGTGCTAAGCCGGCATCAATCCACTTCAGAAGTTATTTCTAAACTCTCTAAATCTCTGTGTGTACAGGAGTGGGTATTTGCCACATAGCTGGTGATCCTCATTACTACACCTTTGATGGTATCATGCACACCTACATGGGCACGTGTACCTACACTTTGGTGGAAGTGTGCAACAGCTCCATGGTGACTCCATTTACCATTGTGGCCAAAAATGAAGAGCGTGGCCAGCCTGAAGCCTCATACGTTCGTTCTGTCACTGTCTACCTTCCAGGAGCCAACATCACACTAAGCAAGAGCAAGAGAGTACTGGTAAGGGTCAAAAACACATAGGGTGTACATGAGCAAGTAATGAATTGACCGTACAATGTTTTTGTCATATTGGCATGTATATAATGTGATGTCTTAAAGAATATAAAGGTAGGAACACCTGTGTAGATAAAAAAAAAGATTTGATCATGTAGACTTATGGTTTTGCCCTCTATAGCTGGATGGCCAAAGAATTCGTACCCCCATGGACATTGCTGTAGCCAAGGCCAGGGTGTTTACCAGTGGAGTCAACAGCGTTCTGTCCACTGACTTTGGCCTCATCGTCCAGTTTGATGGCATTCACCATGTAGAGATCACTGTACCTGGAGACTACTTCAACAAGGTGAGAAAACATGCTGATGACACTAACAAGGACCAACTGTTCAGTGGATTCTAATTAGCCCTTTAGAACTTTAGGTTATTCCACCACAGATATAAACACAAGGTAAAAATTAACCATTTCAGTTTCATTTTATTTCAGTTTCATTTGTAGTCATTTGTAGTTAGGAATTACTGATATTTCACTGTTTCTCACCTTTGTTTTCTCTCTCCCACACTGTTGGTAGGTATGTGGTATGTGTGGTAACTACAATGGTAATTTCAGTGATGATGACTTGATGCCAAATGGCCAGCCAGCTAAGGATGTTATTGAGTTGGGCAACAGCTGGAAGGCAGCGGGAGACAGCGATCCAGGGTGAGCACCTAACACACTCCTGACATTCTTCTCCCACATAATATATACAGTATATATTGCTTACTAGATCTACAATTTCAGTTATAATTAATATTCAGAGACACAATAATCAGTTCCCAATTAAATAACAGCCCATGAATCAGGTACAGGGAAAGAAAATGATATGAGTGATTTATTGAAATTTATCAACTAACTTTTTGAGCAAATCACTCATATGCAGAATGATCATAATAGAAATGATCATCTTGAAAGTCAAATCATCTTCCACCTCATGACTAGAGAAGCTTCATTTATTTAATGAATTTATTATTTCTTGCTTTTATGTCTCTGTCAATCTCTGTCTCTATAGATGCCAGCCAGACACACGTCCTGATGTTCACCCAAATTGCACAGACACAGAAGAGGAGGCCATCCGCAATCAGTGTACCAGCATTATCATGTCAAACAAGTTCAAGCCCTGCCACTCGCTCATCCCTCCTAAGCCCTTCATAGAGAACTGCATCTATGACATGTGCGAGTATAATGGCATGGAGTCCACACTGTGTGATAATGTAGCGGCATATGCCCAGGCCTGTCAGAGTGCTGGTGTCACCATCAGCTGGAGGAACAGTTCCTTCTGCTGTGAGTGATCCTCAAGCTACTCAAATGAACAGAGTATAGACCTAAGCAGCCTTAATACTGCAGTGATCACTTACAATGCCTTCTTATAATGCCATGTTGTTTATGCTTTGTGTAGTTAGTTAATAATGTTACAGAGGTTAAAGAGGTTAAGTAGACAGCTCAAATGTAGAATGTATCAGATGTATAACAGTAGCCGGCCTGTCCTGTCCTCTATACAGCTCTTCCATGCCCACCAAAGAGCCACTATTCAGACTGCACACCACCATGCCCTCCCACCTGTGCAGACCTTTTCCCCATTTTCTGCCCCCTGCCACCAAATGGCTGTGTGGAAGGCTGCCAGTGTAATGCAGGCTTTGTGCTGAGTGATGGAAAGTGTGTACCATTGTCCAACTGTGGATGTGTGGACAGCAAAGGAGAATATCATGATGTAAGTTTGAAGTCAAATTTAATCCATATAAAAGTTAGAATTTGAGTGAGCTTTAAAATTTGTGACATGTGGTCTGATGGAGTATTTACCTGCTATTTATGCATATAATTAGGTTTTATTGGGAGGCTTAAAATTTTTGTAACCTGTACAAACTGCATGCATTTGTGACACAGAGAATACCACTGTGGTCAGTGTTCTGGCTGTCTGTTTCAGGTTGGGGATTCTTGGCTGACAGAACATTGTGACCAGAAGTGCACATGCAGTCAGGGAGGAGTACTGAGCTGCAAGACCTTTCAGTGCAGCTCCAGCTCTGTGTGTGCCTTGAACAATAATGGTGAACGCTACTGCAAACCTGAGAGTGAGTCCTAGGAACATATAAATAACTAATAATTTCTTTCATCCTACACAGGCCTGTTCTCTTTTGTTATACTTATAAGATACGATCTTTCACCTACATTATAATTCTCTTCTACCAAAAATATGTCTTCCATCAGGAGAGTGCTGTTCAAGCAAAATATATAAAATGCCATACATGCATGTGAGATTAAAAATTTGGATTCTTTTTTACATTTATAGGTTTTGACAAGTGCACAATTTCTGGGGATCCACACTACCGCACCTTTGACAAATTCAACCACCACTACCAAGGCCCATATACATATGTACTAACCAAGGATCATAATCTACCCAGCGTCCTCACACCCCTTACCGTGAAGGGTAAGAATGCCCGAAGAGGTGGCAACAGCCGTGTCTCCTACCTGCACGAGGTTTATGTGGAAGTGTATGGTGTCAGTGTTCGCATGCTCCAGAAGAAGGGACTGCTGGTAGGATAAAATGCAGTATTTGTCTTAAATGTAGCATACACGCCTGCAGTAAAATTACACATGCTCATGTCTGTGTGATGCGGATCCCCTCCGCAGGTTGATGATGAACGTGTGTCCCCTCCATTGAGTCCTAAGCAGGGTATCAAGATCTCCTTAAACTCCCGCTACCTACAGCTCACAACTGACTTTGGACTTACCATTCGCTTTGATGGCAACATGCAAGGAGGTAAGAATAAAGACACCAAGTGTGCATATTTATATTTTGGCCTTGTCATTTACACCCACACTATATACAACCCCTTTCCCCATGAACAGAGGTGATTTTGCCAAGCACCTACAGGACACATGTGCTCGGCCTTTGTGGAAACTATGACAAACGCTCTAATAATGAGTATGTGAAGCCTGATGGCAGCCTCACCCGCAACCTCAATGAGTTTGGAGACAGTTGGAGAGTGAGTGACAAGCAAGGACAAGAGTTTCACACCTCAGACCTGCCCCGGCTCACCCGTTTGCACAAGTGAGTGAAGCACTTTTAAACAGGGCCTTAGTTACACCATTATCATCTGATCAGTTCTTACCTCACTTTTTTCCTTTATGTTAATAATAATCATAATTAGACAAAACTACACATTACACTATATGGTATACTACACTACACACATACATTCTAAATAATCTTATAAGCTTTCTTCTTCCTACAGACTCTTTCTCTATATACCATACACAAAACTTCTGGCTCTAATCTAGTTTCTCCATCTGTGTTTGTTTCAGGAGAGAGATGGAAGGAGATTTGGACTCAGGCTTTGAGACATTCGGGTGCACTGGAGCTCAGCTGGAGGAGCTGAAAGGAAATAAACAGTGTGGAGCACTGAGTGACCCTTCAGGACCCTTTGCTCCCTGCCACACTACCATTCTGCCTGATCAGTTCATGGAGTAAGTAAAGCGACCTGTATTATTCTAATGAGCTAGACTTGCAGAACAAAGATGTTAGGTGTATGTGTGTGTGTTCTGTACTCCAGGTGACTGATAGCTTCCACTGCAGTGAGTGTTTAGTGTGCAGATAATGAGCTTATTTAAAAAAAATATTCATGATAGACAAACTGTGCGGTACTCTGACCAGGACTCTGTCTGTGTGTGTGTGTGTGTGTGTGTGTGTGTGTGTGTGTGTGTGTGTGTGTGTGTGTGTGTGTGTGTGTGTGTGTGTGTGTGTGTGTGTGTGTTTGCAGGGACTGTGTGTTCGACTTGTGTGCAGAGCAGAGCAATTCCACACTGCGCTGTGAGAACTATGCTGTTTATGCCCTGGCTTGTCAGGAGCAGGGAATTATATTAGGGCCTTGGAGAACACAGCTGGAGTGCGGTATGTCACACACACTCGCAGAGGCACAAACAAACACACACACACACACACACACACACACACACAGTCTATCAAAAGCTTAGGAACACCTAGATTTAAATTTTAAACCCTAACTTAACACCTAACCCTAACTTTCTCTTTGTTAATTTGTGGTAACTTGTCTAGACTAGCCAGATTATGTGTAATACCTTGTTTTCGTGACAATAACAATCATACTGTGTGTAATGTTTACTATATTTAAGAATGATTAATGATAATTACTCTAAATGACCTGGAGAAAATATTGTGACCTATTTGTTCTTTATTTTTGTTCCCAAATGTCTCAGTGTGGAAAAGCTAAAAGATTTCTTCTTATTTTTTATTTGCAAGTCAAGCAATAAAGCAAGAGCAGATTCTAACTTTAATATGTAATATAATTTACATTCAGCATTCACATCTATCTTGTTCAAATTCAAATCTATATTGTTATTATAACACTAGAGGGTGCAAAAGCATCAGCCACATTCTGAATGAAATTATGAATGAACGTAGCATATAATAATTCATTAGTTTTTTTCTTCCCCACACATAGCTTCTGAATTTTACTGACACAAAAACATACCAAGAACACACAAGGCAATATCTTTAACATTCATCCTGAATGCATTTCTCACTGTGTGCATTATGTGCATTGTAGCTCTGCCATGTGGTGCCAACAGTAGCTACACAACCTGTATGACTGCATGTCCAGCATCATGTGCTGACTTAGCAGCACCTTCAGAGTGTGAGCAGACTTCGTGCTTAGAGGGATGTCAGTGTAATACAGGATTTACCATGAGTGGCGACGGGTGTGTTTCTTACAATGAGTGTGGATGCACCTTTTTGGGCCGCTACTACACTGTGAGTCCCCAGTTGTGTGTATCTGCTGTACTTAGTTAATACTGGCTTAGGTAATATGAGCATAGATCAATGTGTATATCACTGTTCTCTTTGCATGCAAACACAGCTGATGGAGAGATTTGTGACTGAGGACTGTGCTCAGAGCTGTCAATGTATGCCCACTGGTGCTGTGTGTCAGCCCAAAGGCTGCAAAGACAACCAAGTCTGTATCATCCACAACACTTTACGTGATTGCTACAACTGTGAGTACCACCAGATAATACAAACAAAACATTAAAAGGTGTTCACATACAATGCTGCATGTTTTGTAACCACTATAGTTTCACGATTTTGTTAAGGAAATATAATTCCTGTCTTTCTCAGTAAACCCATGCACAAGCTCACCTTGCCTGAACGGTGGTACTTGTGTTGAGGGCACAGACATCAGCTACACCTGCTTATGTCCAAAAGGCTTTACAGGGAATAACTGTGAGGAAAAAGTAGGCCTAGGTAACTAAACAATAATTAAATATTCAAAATATACCTGAAATTATTAAGCAGAATTTACCTCACTGCTAATGTACAAATATATAATATGTAAAACAGCTTTAATGTGCTTTAAGGATTGATTGTCATATTGCACCAACAGATCAGACAACCATTATTCTGATTGGAGTCTTGGTACCACTTGCGGTAATCATCATTGTCACAATAATTGTGTGCATCTGCAAGAAAACAAACAGGTATGTCCAAGAAACAAAAATAATTCCATTTTCACAGTTAAATGTTGTCTATGGCATTAAATAATAACTATGACATTCCCCAAAATGATCAAAATCGAATGGTTGCTCATTATCTATGCGTAATTGATTCTAAAGGTCACTTATAACACGGACATTGATCAATTCTTTTCAATACATCCTGTGTAATGTTTGGATTCGATCTGAAAAAATAACTGTCCGGTTAAAATATATTAAATTTTCATAGCGTATGTTATATAATAATGAATGTGAAATGACGTTCTCTCCTCAGGCACAGAAAAAACTGTTGTCACACCAGTAGCACTGACAGTCTACCACTGGAAACAGATCTTCCCTATAAAAATTTGGATAAGAGCAGAAAGAGTATCGACAGCACGGTGCTGAAATCGTCCTCATTCTGAACCATCCAAATGTTTTAATTTTTATATGATTTTATTTTGTATTTATTAAGATGTGACTGCTGCTGTAATTAACAGGTGAATAGAAATTATTATATTACAGTGGATATATTTTGTAATCATCATTCATAACTTATTTGTAAACCTTACTGTAATTGTTGGTACAAAGTGCAAGAATCTATTAATGATGAATATTATATTATAAATATTATAAAGAATGAAACAGTAAGTTTTTTAAACCCTGTATGATGCTGTTGTTTTATTTTTGCCCATATCCATTTATTCGGTTCTTTCAAGTGCATTACCCAGGAAGTAATCATACTTTGTCACAAAGTTTAAACACATTTTGTGATTTAAACACTTCATATAATAAGAATAAACCTTTAGACATCAGCAATCAAATCACAAGGACAATCCAAGAGAGATAAAACAATTGCAATAAAGTGCTTAGATGAAGAAAGAAAAAAAAACTTCAGTAGCCCATATGATAAATTTATCATTTGGATTCCTATGATGTAATACACAAATAATAAAAATACTAAAATAAAATGACGTTTCTCATGTCCTTGTAGTCGTACCAAATTCAAGTCTGTTAAGTTTGAAATAGTTGGACTATAATATATAGATTTGTTGACCATTGAAATAAAGAGAAAGTCTTCCTACTGAAGCAATGGCATAATAATCACATTTCCATGCCCCTTAACAGTAAATTAGGCCTGTCATGTTGATCATATTTGTACATATTGGACCACACTGAACTGCAAAAGCGATTGGCTGTCTAGCTAAAATTGGGTTACAAAATACAGACAAACTTGGCTGATTGTGAACAGGTCATCACTTGGTTTGAAACAAGCACTGAATGTAAATGCACATCAACTCATTCTTCAAGGGGTCAAATCTGATCAGTCATGGAATGATTGTTACGTGAAATCAGGCAGGGGGCTTGATGCAAATTATCAATATAGCTGGGAGGCATATCAGAATCTGACCCCTAAAGACTGGTACAAAATCAATACACAGAAATCAATAACATGGTGCTGGTAGCCTCAGTAGTGCCTTAGAGCTCAGAACTGTAACATGGGACTTACTGAATGTGATATTAATAATAGAAATGAGTCAGAACGATGTCCGACAACATGAAGCCCACCAGCAGGAACATAAAGTGGTTCATCAACATACCTGTGGGGATCAGTGTGCGTGTGTGTGTGTACTATGAAAAATAGGGAAAAACCTCAAGCTGGATATGGCTGAGATCAAGGAAACGTACCATATTCCATGTATTACAGAAGCAAGCTGTTATATGTGTGAATGTTGGTAATATCTAAGACTAAGCTACACTAGAGCACTTTACTTTCCTTCCAAATATTGCATAATATTTTGATTTGGCTGTTCACAGCAGTTTTTAACCATCATGTTCATAGAGCCAACGAGTCAAAAACTGATGCTGCTGTGCGTCAGTAGTTTGCATTTCAATTTTCCAAAAACAACACTTAAGATTGAAATGTACTATGATACATAATAGCAGCTTATATCAGGTATCAATTATATAAAAAAAAAAAAAAAAAATCCATTCAAAGGCTCACGAATAGTTTAAAGAGAAAAAAAAGTTAAAATAAAGAAATGCAAAGAATTGCGCTGGCGCAAAGGAATGGATGTAGGTATCAAGACTGGCAAGACCACAAAAATAAATAAATACATTCAGTAATAATTTTACGAAAAGAAAAAAAAAAAACGTATCCACTGATGGCGGTCAGTGGAACAGCATAATGTAATACAGAACTGTCAGAAGAGACTGAATTACAAATGTTATAAACAAACATTCAGGCAGGTTGACTTCCGCTTAATTCCAATTTCGTGACCCCATTCGTTTCCTCAGACACTAGTCTTCACACAGTAGACTGAATTAATACAAGTGACAAATTGAAAACAAGGCCTTAAACTACTCCACATATTTGTTTCCGAGATCTCATTTAACCAGCCTTTTAGAATTCAGTCAAACAGAATGAAATCAATAGCATACTTTTTGCCTGATCTGAAAGGAGATGGGGAGTCTTAATGCTGTGCATGTAAACAATGAAGGTGTAGAAACAAATAAAAACCCACCCCTCACTTGAACACTACTGAAACTAAAAGACCCCGTGTCTGCTACATTACAGTAAACCTTAAACATTCCACATTACAGTTTTCCAGAACAAATCAGATCGAGTTGGATAATTAACAACTCACTACAACTAAGAATTGAAAATTAAAATTCCAGTGTGACACTTCCTATACTTTCCAGTGTGTGTGTGCGTGTGTTTGTATACATTTAGCTGTGTGACTCCAGCACCAGCACTTTGCACTCGCGTTTGGCGATCTTGTCAAGCGATAAAATGCTCCGCTCTGGGGGGAGGTAGAGTGGCCGACCGACAGGAGAGCCGACAGGAGGAGTGATTGCACGTCGTTCCATAACACTGCCTGTCCTGCAATGAAAGAGAAGAACAAGTTTACACTTTCAGACTATGAGGAGACAGTATATGGGTGCCATCACATAGCTTTTTAAATGAGAGCACATTTCATTTTAAATCCCCCTTGGTGGTGTTCAATTAGGTAAGTGAGAACACAAAGTGCACTCAGTGGTACACCAAAATAACCAAAATGATCAGACCATCTAAGCATATAGTGATCTCTGTCTGCTTCATTAACTGTAACATGGCTCAACTGCAGTGAGAAGCAATTCAATGCTGCAGGAAGTAAAGCAAATATGGTGCGTTGTTTTGTTTCGGGGTTTTTTTTTAGCTGCGTAACTGAGATAAGAGGTGCAAATTGAATCAAATAAGAGAGCTGAAGCAGTGTTGAAATGAAAATGGTTCTGGATATTTAAAATAAACAAAGTCAAAGCTGAATGTAATAATAACAAAAATAGATGTAATAAGAAAATGTTTTAAACTAGTTATTTATATAATTATCAAACTGTTTTACCACTGGCTCTGTGTTCAGCCTTCTCTGCTTTTTTTGTTTTGTTTTGTTTTGTTTTGGGGTTTTCGCTTTTATTTTTGTTTAATTATATGCAACGAAACCAAATAACAAACAAACAAAAAGTACAAGATTGACTAAAATTCTGACTCAGTATAATAGGTATAAACACCCCTTATATTAATCCTGTGCACAAAAGAACTGTCACCTTGTCAAAGTGTGGGTCCATACCTGGTGAGGTGGGATTTGGAGGGCTGCTGGTGGGAGAAGGACTGTGAGCGGCCCAGACTTAAACTGGCCTGGTGTCGGTCAAGTATGTCTCGAACAGCAGGACTGGACGGACTGTTCTTACGCGAGAGAGGACGAGCTTCAGGGGGAGGGTTCGACACTGATGCTGTAAACTGCAGTTTTAGTTTCATGTGCTGACTCAGCTACAAGGGGGAAGGGGTTGTATAATGGAAGCAAGAGATGGTAAGGGAAACAATGATTTGCATTAGTTCTAACAAGCTGGTAAAAGTCCTCAGTTCAATCTATTTTGCAGCTGAAACACACTTTACCTCAAAGAGGCCAGCTTTAAGGATCTGGAAGGCCACAGACACAGAGAGAGTGCTGCCTTTGCGACAGTAACCAAGGTTACTTAGAGGAGAATGACACACTACTGCATTTACTGCTGGGTCTTCCTTCTGCCCACGGCCTAGAGGGAACAAAGTGAAGGATGAATAGATAAGCTGTAAAATAAGAGAAAAAACGAGGACAAGAGGTGGAGTGAAAATGAACCGTGATCTCCTGAGCCAAATCATTTTTACACAGTCACGATGTGTAGTTTAAACCTAACCCAGATTTCAGTTCCTCCAAGATTTCTTTCTTCCAACTGCAGGGTATAGATTGCATATGGTTTGTTATGACAGGAAAAAAAAAAACCTTGGTGCAATCAGGTCATTTACACACACACACACACACACACACACACACACACACACACACACACACACACACACACACACACACACACACACACACACACAGTATCTCTATATCTTGATGGTTAACAGCTTGCTTTGCACTTTATTTTTTCCTGGTAACCTTTCCTTTTCTCCTCAGTCCAACACGGTTTCACAACTTTAACCGCTCAGTTTCTATTCTCACCTTTCACCATTTTGTACATCCACCTTCTGCTTCTCTCCTTTAAGTCTCTTCACACTTCCTCACGTTTATTTCTGTTTTCTCTTCATTTACACTTACACTATAGCTGTAATTTGCTCTCCAAACATCCAAGATATCTTTCTCTCCTGCTTTCTCTCTCACACACACACACAAATAGCTATTATTCAGAATTTTTTCACACACCCATTCTATATCAGTGGTTCTCAACTGATCTTATTTTAGGATATGTCATTCACCCATTTTCAATAACCACTTTAACCTGGTCAGGGCTGCAGTGGCTCCAGAGCATTCACCCTGGATCAAACACACCTAGGGGTAATTTAGAGCCGGCAATATGCCTACTTGCATGTTTTTGGGAGGTTGGAAAGAAACCTGTACAAAATGTTATGCAATGCAATGATACCTGCTAGGCTTACATGTCATGTGTTAATGTTAAGCTACTAATGATAAATTTCATACTGGATCAGTAGGCTCAGCCAGATTGAGAAACTCTATACCTCATCCTTATTGTAAATAAAAGTTTTGAATGAAGAATGCATTCGCAACCCAACAAATCAGAAACATTGTACAACATAATTTCTTCATTAATTCAGAAGTCTATCAGTTATATTCATCATCCCTTCATGGCCTTCCTCCTCACCCTCTGGTGTCCAGACAAGCCGTACAGCCAGGAAGTCCTGCAGGTTGTTCAGGAGCGTGTAGCGTACTCTGAAGTGCTCATGAGCCCTTACGGCACTGGGGCAGCTCGCGGTCATGATGAAGTGAGGCCGGTCCAGTCTGATGCTAGGCACACTGTAGTGTGTGTAGATGGAGCTGGTGAATGGCAGCTTGGGAGTGGACCACTGCAGAACTGCTATCAGAGGCACCTCAAGACCCTGGGTCACAAACATTCACTCAGCTCAACAAGTGTTTTAGCTGGGTTTGTTGCTATTGTACAAATTGTTTTATTAGTTGGCTTTACTAATAATCAGTTTATGAAGTTAATATTGAAAATAATATTAAACAACATAATAATAAACACCTCCATACTCTTTATTCTCTGCACACACCTCGTTAGAATCATCTTGGGCCTGGTCACTGAGCTGTAGTTGAAACAAAAAGTTCTGCTGTTCCAGTGCGCTGAGCATGCTGGGAAGGTGACTAGACTCACTGTCCATCCTGTAGAAGGACGCCATGGCAACCTCACCTGACTGATGGCTGCAGCAGGATGGAGATAGTAAAAAGATCAACCATGGACAGTTTACATACTTTAATTATTTAACATATACTGTAGTTACACACTTCAATATTTCTAAAAAGTGGAAATTAATATTAAAATTAAAATCAAATCTTTAATTCTTTCTTTTGGACAATTTATGCTTTGTAAATTAAACAAGGAGTTTCAGAGGAGTTTAGTTTCATCCTCATGTTTCTGCATTAAATGCAGTAGCATGTGTTTATAAAGGGCCACATCAATTAAACATGCATTTACATGTTTACCTACTTAAAACAATAATTTAGTACAAAACAATTAATAAGACCATACCACACATTGTCGACCAGCAGCACGGAGCCATCAGGCATCATGGGTAAATAAGAGGCATTGAAGTTGGGCAGGATTCGGACATCATGTACACACACTTCCTCCTGAGAGCTCCCGTTTAACACTGACATGCACAAACAAGAATTAGCACAAACAGGGAAGCAAGTCACAGTTATGAATCACTGAAGCATGACAACTCTTATCAGCTTATCTCCAGCTGTGTAAAAGCTGACTATTCTTATTCTATAAATCACACCACAATATATAAACACTTGAGTAACTTCACACTGAGCAACCTGACTCTGACTGTATAAATATATTTTATAAAGGATATTGGGAATGGGTCTCTGGAGGCCTTTTTCTATACTAATGTGAAAATATTTCTCTTCTCATTTCTGGAAGATATTCTCAGAGGGCCTGTTTGATTGCATCTGCTCAAAGAGTAAAATTACACTCCGATTGTGTTTAAACAGCTTTCATTTTATGAAGAGAGTCCACTGTGATATTTTGCTTGCTTTGGAAGAAATTTTATTTTTCCAAATGACCCTATAAATCTTGCATTAATACTTAGAAATGCACACGGTGATTATGTTTCTGAATAAAATAATAATCTTCTTCAGATCAACCCGGGTGTGGAATCATCACATCACAGATTTTGCAGCTTTTTTAGTCCTGTTAGATCTGTTAGTACAAGTATCAGAACAAAAACCTCAAAAATGTTTGATTCAACTTTCACTCGTTACATAACGCTCATGAGGCAGGATGAGTCCAAGGCGACCCCAATACTGCAGCTCTCCAGTCTTTTCGTCATGTGCGTTATTAAAACAGTAACCAAAAGAAACCACCGATGAAATGATCTAAGGCCTATCTGTTTCAAGCTGAAAGTACTAAATGACCAAGTTTCAGAGTCCACATAGTGAAGATGATGCAATACCCAAAATACTGTAATAATCAGAAACTAGATCATACCTTCAGTTCCTAGAAAGCAATTTACTTCAATATCTGCCTTACAGTACACTGAATATCTAATACCTGTTCTTCCATTCCTATGTACACTCGTACATATTTCAGCAAAAAAATACAAATAACATAGATTTTTGTCTGATTTCTTTCAAAGGTACCCCTGTCATTAATATTGTAACAACTTTGATTCTAATAATTTGATTCATTGAAACATTTTGCTTCTATATTAAATTGCATAATTAGACAACTATACCAAGTTTCATCTTCTGAGCCAAATATTATAAAGACCACAATTTTGTAATGAATGGGAGCTGAATTCTGCATGCATTAACAAAAATTTGCAAAATCTGAAATGGAGTGGCGGAAAAGTCTTCTGCTTTTGATTGATGGGCTCACCCTTGAAATAGCCATATACATAACATGAAAAGCAACACTTTCTTGCCATTTTTACCTTAATAATCATGGACGGAATTCTTAAAGTGCTGCCTAAAATGTTTTCCCCCATTAATAATAGAGCATAATAGGGTCAGATGCTTTCCAAAATACCTTTAAGTACAGTTAAGTGTTTCCCAGACACAGTCATCTGCTGACACTTCACTGTAGGTGGAGGAAGGACGTTTAGAGTGGTGCTGACTGAAAACGGAAAATAAGGAGGGAAAAAGTAATTCATTTTTCTTGACAGTCACAAATCAATACATTTCGAACCTTGTTCTGCAAAATGGCCATCATTCTTTGAGATAAATGAAAACTATTAAAAATGCTAATTAAAAAAGTCCAGTGGTATAGAGCTTACTAAACAGTCAGTTTTAAATAGAAAGAAGACAAATAAAAGAGAGCGGATTAGCATAAGAATGAAACAGCATTTAGAATGACTAAAACTTTCAACTTCTGAGCAGGAAAACCCCAAATAAAACTCAGAATTCCTATTCAGGAGCTTGGGATGGTTTCCTCAATCCTAAGTTCCTCACGTTCAAGTGGCATCCAATCAACATGGCTGCGCACAACATCAATACTACACAAAGTGGCTCTTCAGATCTTTAAATGAGTTATGCTGTATATACAGGTACAGTGGGGCAAAAAAGTATTTAGTCAGCCACCAATTGTGCAAGTTCTCCAACTTAAAAAGATGAGAGAGGCCTGTAATTTTCATTATAGGTACACTTCAACTATGAGAGACAGAATGAGAAAAAAAAATCCAGAAAATCACATTGTCTGATTTTTAAAGAATTTATTTGCAAGTTATGGTGGAAAATAAGTATTTGTTCAATAACAAAAGTTCATCTCAATACTTTGTTATATACCCTTTGTTGGCAATGACAGAGGTCAAACGTTTTCTGTAAGTCGCCACAAGGTTTTTACACACTGTTGCTGGTAGTTTGGCCCATTCCTCCATGCAGATCTCCTCTAGAGCAGTGATGTTTGGGGCTGTCGCTGGGCAACATGGATTTTCAACTCCCTCCAAAGATTTTCTATGGGGTTGAGATCTGGAGACCGGCTAGGCCACTCCAGGACCTTGAAATGCTTCTTACGAAGCCACTCCTTCGTTGCCCGGGCGGTGTGTTTGGGATCATTGTCATGCTGAAAGACCCAGCCACGTTTCATCTTCAATGCCCTTGCTGATGGAAGGAGGTTTTTACTCAAAATCTCACGATACATGGCCCCATTCATTCTTTCCTTTACACGGCTCAGTCGTCCTGGTCCCTTTGCAGAAAAACAGCCCCAAAGCATGATGTCTCCACCCCCATGCTTCACAGTAGGTATGGTGTTCTTTGGATGCAACTCAGCATTCTTTCTCCTCCAAACACGACAAGTTGTGTTTTTACCAAAAAGTTCTATTTTGGTTTCATCTGACCATATGACATTCTCCCAATCCTCTTCTGGATCATCCAAATGCTCTCTAGCAAACTTCAGACGGACCCGGACATGTACTGGCTTAAGCAGGGGGACACGTCTGGCGCTGCAGGATTTGAGTCCCTGGCGGCGTAGTGTGTTACTGATGGTAGCCTTTGTTACTTTGGTCCCAGCTCTCTGCAGGTCATTCACTAGGTCCCCCCGTGTGGTTCTGGGATTTTTGCTCACCGTTCTTGTGATCATTTTGACCCCACGGGGTGAGATCTTGCGTGGAGCCCCAGATCGAGGGAGATTATCAGTGGTCTTGTATGTCTTCCATTTTCTAATAATTGCTCCCACAGTTGATTTCTTCACACCAAGCTGCTTACCTATTGCAGATTCAGTCTTCCCAGCCTGGTGCAGGTCTACAATTTTGTTTCTGGTGTCCTTTGACAGCTCTTTGGTCTTGGCCATAGTGGAGTTTGGAGTCTGACTGTTTGAGGTTGTGGACAGGTGTCTTTTATACTGATAACCAGTTCAAACAGGTGCCATTAATACAGGTAACGAGTGGAGGACAGAGGAGCCTCTTAAAGAAGAAGTTACAGGTCTGTGAGAGCCAGAAATCTTGCTTTTTTGTAGGTGACCAAATACTTATTTTCCACCATAATTTGCAAATAAATTCTTTAAAAATCAGACAATGTGATTTTCTGGATTTTTTTTTTCTCATTCTGTCTCTCATAGTTGAAGTGTACCTATGATGAAAATTACAGGCCTCTCTCATCTTTTTAAGTGGGAGAACTTGCACAATTGGTGGCTGACTAAATACTTTTTTGCCCCACTGTATATGCTTTAGATCAATCAATATACAGGCACATTAGCTTGTGAAATCTCTAACATTAACTAGTTCTTGCTACTACTTGATGCTGACAAAAGGCGAACCTAAAGCGTCCATGTTTAAGCACTTACCTTGAGCTTTAAAAGTGTTAAGGTCCTGGCGGAAAGTTTGGCAAGGGCTCTTCTGCTGAAGAATGCTGAGGTAGCCATGTTCCTGGATCTCAGCCTTCTCCTCTTCCTGCTTCCATACAGTCACTATGATCTGGACAAGGCACAAGCAATATATATCTACAATTTCTGACTCAAAAATCACATTTATTTGTTATTCAAGTCAGTCATTATTAGAAGGTGCATGTATGCTATAATCAGCAATAAACCATTGCTTTCATTGCTATATTAATTTTTGTTAAAATGGATGACTAATACAGCACAAATCTTTTCCCGGTTTTAACGATTTACACTTTGCTGTTTTCATGATTCTTCTGATAGCAAAGAATTTTAGGAAGCATTCAAATGCAAGCAATTTCTCCTTTATTAAATCTATTTTCTGCAAACACCAGCCAGATATCACGGTGGGTGAATTCTGGCAAAAAGACAAAAAATTTCACCCTAATAAAAAAACATGAATAAAAAGAGATTTAACCAGCAAAATGCATCTTACTGAATAAATGAACAATTATCTCATAACTAATGACACCAGAGTGAACAGAGATATGCCAAGTGAAGAGACAATGCTGAGATTTGTGTTCAGTTGAAACAAGTGTCTTTTGCCATAATTAGACAGAGACTGATGTGGTTGATGTATTTCCTATTGTTAACTACTCAAAATTCTTTATCATTTAACAGCCACAGTGTTTCTCTTTAAGTAAGCTCGATTATAAATGTAAAGTTATTTTGTCTCACCCATTGAAACTGAATCTTTAAATAAAGGAAATTATACTGAAAAGTCCCTTTTTTCTCTTTTGAGGGAAATGCTTGTACTGATGCTTTAACTGCTATATATATATCACATATGGGGTTTTCCAGGCCACCACACACAAAGACCACAGAGCTTTTATTGTACTAATGTTTTGCTATGTTTCTAAACTTGCAAATAACAGAACCGAAGACAAATGGACAGATGCAAACGCAGCCAAGAAATGGAAAAGAAAAAGCCTAAGCAAAATACCATTACTGTAAAATACATGTTTTTACCATTACTATCTTATAGACTACAAAGTACAGCCCGTCACTGAGCTGTGTTTGGGCACATCTAACTAACGTTTATAAACACATAGCAGAAAGAGATCAGAAACACAGAGACACGGCAGCAAATGCATTCAATTCCACCATTGCTAATAATATGACACTCTTACCTTCACTTTGAGTGTGTTGACAGGAAGTTTATCCAAGGACACAGTCAGTGGAAAGATGACTTCATCATTCAGAACCACTGGCTCGTCCACAGGTGACTGAACAAGATTGCAATTTGGAGAAACACATAACAAAAAGGGCAAGCGGCATGTTGCAACCACCCACTATATTACTCCTTACTCCCAGATATCTTGCTCTTTGTCCATAACTACATAGATGGCTGTGCAAATATAAGACCAAGGACCATTCAGAAAGTCATTATTCTCATGGTGTGTCTTCAAACTTATATTTAAAAGCATACAAGACACTTTTATTATTATTTATGTGTGGTAATATCTTCACAGCCGGGGTGGGGGGGGCACGGTGGCTTAGTGGTTAGCACGTTTGCCTCACACCTCCAGGGTTGGGGGTTCAATTCCCACCTCCGCCATGTGTGTGTGGAGTTTGCATGTTCTCCCCGTGCCTCGGGGGTTTCCTCCGGGTACTCCGGTTTCCTCCCCCAGTCCAAAGACATGTATTGTAGGTTGATTGGCATCTCTAAATTGTCTGTAGTGTATGAGAGTGTGTGTGTGCGTGTGTGTGCCCTGTGATGGGTTGGTACTCCGTCCAGGGTGTATCCTGCCTTGGTGCCCAATGACGCCTGAGATAGGCACAGGCTCCCCGTGACCCGAGAATAGTTTGGCTAAGCGGTAGACAATGAATGAATGAATATCTTCTCAGCACAATAAGATTGCAAAGTTACATGAGCTAGCATTATGGTTAGGTTATAGTCCTTTATACTGCATAAGGAACTATTCAAGAGAGCAAATGTTAAACCACAGGCCATTTAGAAAACCCCATGTTTTTACCTCTCTCCACAGGTGTAGGTATACAATTGGTAACTGCAGCCAATCTTTTGATATGTACAGAATGCAATGAGAAATCTATATAACCATTGGACCACTGCTGACCAGATAAAATTATTATTATTACTATTATTATAGTTGTTATTAGTAGTAGTAGTATTCAGTGACTGATCACTATAAGCAGAGCAATGATACTGGCATGGTAGTAGGCGTTGCACTTGTATGAGTGGTTTTGTTTTGTTTGTTTTTTTCTGTTGACTAACTTAGCTACACACCTTTTAGTCAACCTGATATCTGTACAGTTTGACACTACTGCTGACCTTTTTGATCGGCTAATTAAGCTAAATATAAGCTGTTTCTAGCATTCTTAACCAAACTGTCAGGATATTTTAGGTTCATTCTAAAAACTCTGCAAGTGCTTAATAAATTCCCAGGAACACAGATGCACCTGATAAACCTGTACCAGTGGCATACCACCCTAACATACCACTGCCATGTCAGTATCATCACTGCAAAATACTGCACAACACAATAGCCCACCACCAAAATTTCATCCAGTCAGTGATGATTCTATGGCACATTCTTTCCAGTGATGGATCGGTCAAAAGATTGCACATAAAGCAAAGGCACCACAGTCAGCAAATGTAAACCTACAAGGCGCACCAGCAGGGCAGGTGTACCTGATAAAAGGGCCAATGAAAGCTATGTGTACCTAATAAACTGGAGTGTATAGCCAGTTCAAACAATCAGTTTTCACTCATGGGTCTGATGCCGTCTATGAAAGAGCAAATATTAAAAGGAAGCCAGTTATATCTCGGACATCTGTCTCTCACACACGCACAAACACACACACATACGCACACAGTATGTCAAGTGGCTTATCAATATATGTATATATAAACTAATTGAGACAATAGAGATTATAGTACAAATAGATAATAATAGTTAATTATAGTATCCTGCCTTTATGCCCAATGACGCCTGAGATAGGCACAGGCTCCCCGTGACCCGAGAATAGTTCGGATAAGCGGTAGACAACGAATGAATGAATGAGTTAATAATAGTTGTATACCAATCAGGCATAACATTATGACCACCTGCCTAATATTGGTGTTGATCCCCCTTTTGCTGTCGTCTGCACTGTGTATTCTGACACCTTTCTATCAGAACCAGCATTAACTTCTTCAGCAATTAAGCAACAGTAGCTCGTCTGTTGGATCAGACCGCACAGGCCAGCCTTCACTCCCCAGGTGCATCAGTGAGCCTTGGCCGCCCATGACCACTTTTGATAGATACTGACCACTGCAGACCGGGAACACCCCACAAGAGCTGCAGTTTTGGAGATGCTCTGATCCAGTGGTCTAGCCATCACAATTTGGCCCTTGTCAAACTCGCTCAAATCCTTACACTTGTGCATTTTTCCTGTTTCTAACACATCAACTTTGAGGACAAAATGTTCACTTGCTGCCTAATATATCCCACCCACTAACAGGTGCCATGATGAGGAGATATTATTAACTATTATTATCTATTTGTAATTTTATCTCCATTGTCTCTCTTAGTTTATATTATATATATATATATGAATATGTTGTTTCTAAAGGTGGTGGCTCACCTGCACAGGAGCTCTGCGGAATTCTCTTGCGCCGTTACCGGGGTTGTTGTGAATGAGAAGCGGCTTACACTCCCTGAATCCCCGGTATGACGTGGCTCCTCTGCCTGAGCAGCTCGTCGCTCCATCATCTTCATCACTCTCCTCCTCGGCTCCATCTTCCCCGGAGCGGTCCCTGCCCCGCGCCCTGCCTTCACCCGGACACACGCTGGCGAGCGCGCGCAGTGACGCGGCCAGTTCCCGCCAGCCGCGGCCCGTGCGCTCCTCACCGCACCCGGAGCCCGAGCCGCTCTGCGCGCGCAGCACCAGCAGGAAGCGCACCGTCTCTCCCAGGTACAGGTGGCTGCGGCGCGGGAGGGTGCGGTACCGGGCCGGGTCTGACAGGTCGGAAATGGGCACGGCGGGGAAATACATAAAATACTCGCACTGCGATTCCATCATTAAAACCATGACTGGGGTGTTATTATCACCGCAAAGCAGAGCGCTAGCTAGCTAGGCTAATAGATCCGGAAGCCTGTTTAACTAGCAGAGGGAAAACATCCTCTCCTCACACATAAATCCTCGAATCACCCTGATTCGTCTCGCGTGTTGGTCTATTTACATTACAATTATCAGCAACAAATACAATTAAAATACATCCTATTTTGTGCCATGTCGTTGCGCTGTCAGCTCCTGAGGTACATTCAAACCAGCCTGCAGGCCTATTAATCGAATCACAAAGGCTTACTGCTTGGGAGCCGAAATACAACTAGGCATGAGCAGTAGATTATCGAGGAACAATCCGGAGACTGTTTTACGCTAACGCACATGAACTGACTTGGACTTTAATAAAGCAAAGAACGTACTTTGGGGGGAAAGGTGAAAAAATACTACGTCTAGATATTAATGGCTATGCACAGTATGATCCTTAATATATAGCACTTTTCTATCAATTTCAGTCTGATCAACTGGCAAAACACCGGAAGAGCTGGTTAACATTGTAAACAATTGTTGCCAGTTTTTTCTCTAGCCTTCGTATTGTTTGATGAGATGATAACTAAACCAAAGAGGAAGTTAAGATTAAGTTTTAAATGAAGTTAAGATTACGTTTTCTATTTGATACTATTGCTATATTAAAATAATGAATTCATGGCATAAAATGTCATCCGTTTTTCTCAAAGTGGAGTCTGTGATACATAGCCAAGGGTCTCATGACTTTTATTTTGTTTAGCTACAGTGAGGAAAATCACAGCTCAAGAATACCAAGCTTTTATTTTTATTATTGAGTTCTTTTAGTTATCAGTTAATCAGAATCAGGTTTATTGGCCAAGTATATTTTTACACACACAAGTTGTTTGGTACCGGCTGTTGGTGACCCTCAAAAGTATAGAAATAAAATAACTACACTATACATTTAGAATACAATATACAATTTACAAACAATGCTATACAGAAACATTAAATAAAGACCACAATATACAGAGTATGAGACAGGTTATAAATGTAGGGGAGACCGGGTATGGTTGTAACACTTTTTGCTTCAACACCTGTAACTCACTGAATTTCTGAGTTAGAATTCTCAAACTTTTATACAAAGTACATTTGTTGACTACAAATGGCACCAATTCAAGCACCTGCAAGAGTATCACAGACCTTATGAGTTGATATCAAATACATGGTGTTCCTTTGTTACAACCTACCCCACTACCAGGGTAGGTTGTAACACATGCTGGGGCAAGTTGTAACAGTAGGCAAAAAAAAAAAAGAAAAAACAGAGGCCTCACAATTTTATAGTCTTCAAATAGTCTTTCATGAGGTTTATTGAAATCAAAGAATAATCCAGAACAATGTCTGTCTCTTTTTGACGAACCATAACTCAAATCCACTTTCTGTTTGACTCAGGAGAGTGTGTGAGTGTGTGAGAAAGATAGAGAGTGTGAATGTTGGTGTCTGTGTGTGTGTAAATTCGTCTACTAGAACAAACTTCCTTAACGGTATGTATGCTTAATGAACGCTCTACGTCAATATACCTGCGCAAAGAACATGTAGGTCTAAATCAAAAATGATGTCATTGTGTGTCTATTCTTAATCAGAGTCACAGTGGTGACAAATGTATGCTGGTAACCCTGGAGTGCAAGCTTGGTGAGCCCAGAGACTGCACTGGGTACATTTTACCCACACTTCCGTCGGCTTTGAGTTGCCAGATGGCTCCATACAGACAATACAAAATTTTTCGTCATCTGAGGTCTCAGAATCCTCAGCATTGGTTTTCAAAATTTTCTTTGGGGGTTTTCTCTCCTTTTTCTTTTGCCTTCCTTTATTTTTTCCTGAGATACTCTTTCTTACATTTTTGGTTCTTCTTCTCTGCTCTTCTTCCATCAATACTTGCTTCACTGGTGTATCAGTGAGTATTTCAGACTGCCTCTTCCTTCTGGTCCTGCTAGTTGTTTTCCTTGGGCCTGCTTTTGGAAATGGCCATAAAGCCAAAGGGCTGAACACCTGACCTTCTGTAATGATTTGCAGTATCTGCTCAGTGTTACATGGCAGATCCCATGTGCCTTCGCAACTGATCTGACTGACTTGCCCTTCCCTATGACCTCATCAGATGCTACTTTTAAAACATTGGCAAGCACACCTCTGTCACTCTTTCTCTTCCACTGCCTAGGCATTCTGTAAATCTATTAAAATGAAGAAGGTGGTGTTAGTTGTATGTAAGGGGATGGTTGTAACACTATTTAAAGGTGTGTTACAACCCACCCCACCCCTGTCAGCCATTGTTTAGCTAGCTGTATTAGCTCAGTGGCTTGAAATTAGCAGGGGAAAAGTGGATCACATTTAGCCTGAGAAACCACAATTTCATCTAAGTCATATGATTATAACTGCAATAGTTTAAGTACTAAACAAAAAAATTTTCTTGGTCAAAATAGCTACTTTCTTACCTCAAAATCATTTTTTTCTCTGTAGAATCTGCATGCATATGTTTCCAGCAGGACCCAAGGTTTCCCAGCAGAACATTGCCCAAAGCATGACACTGCCTCTGCCGGCTTGCCTTATTCCCATAGTGCATCCTGGTGCCATGTGTTCCACAGGTAAGCAACACACACACATGGCCATCCACATGATTTAAAAGAAAACGTGATTCATCAGACCAGGCCACCTTTTTCCATTGCTCCATGGTCCAGTTCTGATGCTCACGTGCCCATTGTTGGCACTTTCAGCAGTGCACAGGGGTCAGCATGGGCACCATAACTGGTCTGCGGCTATGCAGCCCCCTACGCAACAAACTGTGATGCACTGTATATTCTGACACCTTTCTAGCATTAACTTCTTCAGCAAATTGAGCAACAGTAGCTCGTCTGTTGGATCGGACTACACAGGCCAGCCTTCACTCCCTTCACTACAGTACAGTATATTTAGATATAAAGTGAAGTGTAATGTTTGTAAAGAGCATGTTGGTCAGCTGTTTATGAGGGTGATTGCCTGTGGAAATAAACTGTTCCTGTTCCTGGCAGTTGTGGTGTATAACGTTCTGTAGCAAATGTCAGATGGGAGTAGTTGAAAAATGTTGTGTACAGGGTGTGAGGGGTCTGTAGTGATTTTTCCTGCCATTTCCTAGTTCTTGTGGAGTACACTTCATGGAGAATGAGCAATGATTTTTTTTCTGCTGTTTTTGATGTGTCCTGTAGTCCGTACTTGTCCCGTTTATAGCTGCACCAAACCAGATGGTGATGTATGTCCACAGGACGAATTCAATGACTGCAGTGTAGAACTGTAACAACAGCTACTGTGGCAGACTATACTTCCTCAGTTGGCACAGAAAGTACATCCTCTGCTGGGCCTTTTTGGGGATGGAGTTTATGTTGGACTCCTCCTTCAGGTCTTGGGAAAGTTCCCAGAAACTTGAAGGTCTCTACATATGACACTGGGCTGTTGGATATTGTGCGAGGTGTGTAGTGTTGACTGTGTCTTTTAAAGTCCAGGCATTTCCATAGTTTTGAGGGTGTTCAGCTCTAGATGTTGTGACTGCACCATAGTACCAGCTGCCTCATCTCCTGCCAATATGCAGACTCATCACCATCGATGATGAGTCCAATGAGCGTAGTGTCATATGCAAACTTCAGCAGTTTAACAGCTGGGTTCTTGAGGTGCAGTCATTAGTATAAAATGAGAATAGCTGTGGGGAGAGGACATATCCCTGGGGAGTGCCAGTGCTGACTGTCCGTATACTGGAGGCAACTTCGCCCAGCCTCACCTGCTGTTTCCTGCCTGTCAGGAAGCTAGTGATCCAAAAACAGATGGCAGGGGGTACTGTTATCTCTAGGAGTTTGGAGGAGAGGATTTCCAGGATTATTGTGTTAAAAGCCGAACTGAACTCAACAGACAAAATCTGTGCATATGTCCATGGGTAGTCAAGGTGTTGTTGGATGTAGTGCAGCCCCATGTTAACCGCGTCATCCACTGACCTGTTCGGTAAGCAAACTGCAGGGGATCCAGTAACTGTTCTGTGATATTTCTCAGGAGGGCCGATTACAAGCTGCTCAAAGGACTTCATGATTACTGATGCAAGTTAACTCAGTTAACTTGTGAACAAGTTATAGGTTTGCTTGGCCACAATAGCTCAAAAACAAATAAGCCTTTAAAATAATGTTCATTAATTTGTTCTTACTGTGTTATGTCAGTGAAAACTTTAGCAAAATAAAGTGCTATGGCTCTAGTAAACAACCTATTTTTAAACACATTTAAATCTGTACAGAGTGGATGCTTGGAAATTATCTGACAGAGCCACTGGATGTAAAAAGTTTGAAAACCCCTGGTGTAGATTACTGAACATATGTAAAACACTTGACACGTTCAATAAAAAACTATTCAGCTGTTTCCTTTATTGAAAGTTTTATTTTTGTTCCATTCAACCTTTTTTCCACTTATCCACATACAAGTAAACTATAGATCCAAGACAAGATACTTACAAAGGTATTTTGAAAAGTTATTTCTAACCAAATGTCAATATTCAAGTAACAAAAAGAAACAGAATAAATATCATACACAAATTACTACGGTTCAAATGTAATATTTACTGTATTGATAATGTAAAATAGAGTGCCAGTATCACATTCAATTTGCAGCATAGATGTAAAAATCTGGTACTGAATTTCCATTGACTCTGTAACTTCCTGTGCCTTACACAGGTTATTTTTTCAGATACAATAGTAACAAAAAAAAAGAAAAAAACTCAAAGACTCAATTATAGCTCAGGATTACACTTTTCACAGTCACAGGTTCTGTATTTTATAACTAAAACATATCGGCAACTCTTTGGTGTACCATTAACTGAAATAGCATCAGAGAAGTACATTCAAGTTTTCTTTTGTGTACCGACTTTGTAAGATTTCTACTCTTGAGATGAATTATGGCAGAGCAGGAATCTAATACAGGTGTAGACAGAATAATGGAAACACCAGCAGTCCAGTAATAAGGGCCTTTTTTGTCTAAGCCATTTGTCTTGTATTATTTATTTATTTATTTATCTAGGAATGATATCATGTCAGAACAAAGCAAATGTGAACTGCCAGACGCAGATAAATTGAGCTGAAGGCTTCCTCTAGTCTTGTTTTAAAAAAAAAAAAAACAATTTCAGCAAGATTTGATAAAAAGGCTACAACACATCTAAATCAAATCATATTGCTTTTTTTACAATCCCCTAAAGTCTGTTAGGTGCTTGTATATTTACTGGTTGACAAATCGCAGTCTCTATACAGTACAACCTTTGTGAATATAAAGATGCAAAGCTTTGGTTGAGACCAAGGAGTCTTAATTAGTGTTCAGCTTCATTTCCATCATGCAATATGCTGGCATATGTGTCTGTATTGGTTGGCACACACTTTCAGTCCTCCCCTACTATTCGCCATCTTTTATAAAACATTAGTACACAATACTGATTTAGAGTATGAAAGAAACAAACATGTCTATAACAAGCAGGTTTTATATTGGACATGGTTTTGTTTTGATCTTCTCTGGCTCCAACATTCTTCTATAGATATTGTCATTGTTCTTGAAAATAAAGCAAAATACAAAATCCAGATGTTGTTTTGTGACAGTAACAGAGATGACTCTGTATTCCGACTACACACTGGTGTCAGTGAGTGCTATTTATAAACATGCACAAAGTATTTCAACATACACTACACATCATCACTTACTATAATTATAATGACTACCCATGGAGTGTTCTGCATTAATAATTATGCCTGAACTGAAAAAAAAGTTATTAACTTATAAATTTCAACACGGAAGCTGACCCCTTAATTTGTTCAGCTTTATCAAGCTGCACGGTGCATTTCTGTCAAATTCATACTAAATTTACATACCATCATTCTACATACCACAAGATTGAGACACTTGCATTTTCAAAAAACTAGAAATACATTACAGACATTAAGATTTGTTTTTTAGAAGAAGAAAAAAAACATGACTACAACAAGCATTAATAATCAAGCCCTCTTCCAATTACTTTCAGACAGTAAGGCAAAAATCACTCAATTTTGGATCTTAGATTTGGACACAGATATGTATTTGATTATTATTGGACATTCTAGCTTTCTTATATTAACATTCACCCTCTCTGTCACTCCAATTTGACTAGAAAACCAGCTCAGCAAAATCATGCACAAATCTACCTACATCAAGTCTGTTAAGTGGTATCAGTTCACTGTCATTAAAAAAACCCTGAAACATTGAAAGGCAGAACTAATATCATTGATTATACTACACTAATGTTTAAAGCACACTAAATATTTACTAATGATTCTAATTCAAATTCATCTGGAATGACAAATAAATACCATTTTAGATACAGATATTCAAAACTGCAATATAAATAGGAGAAAATAACCTCTGACTGGAGCCAAGAGGTAGATTACAGTGAGTGGAATAGCCTAATACATCTGATGGACCGAAAACAGCCAAGTACACGTTTCATTTATGCAACATTTCTTCAGTGTCATCAACTGGAGAAATTTTATGTAGCTTATATAATGTGTGGCATTATAAAATGCCTTGACCATGACAAGTCCTGTTATAGTAAACAATGCAAAAAGAAGGGCTGTACTATTCCAGACACTGTGCCTTCCTCCTGCAGTCCTGCACTACAGAACCAACTGCTACTGTGGTGTGCTAATCATAAATCAATTGCTGACACCCAAACCAATGCCATTGATTTTCTTTGCATTTATTTCCTAGATTTGTGCCAGACAGTAAGGGAACTACGTTTCTGCTTTAGTGGTATCTGTATGCCAGTCGATGGCTTTACGCTCTATTTCAGTGCTGTCACTAGGCACAGAAGCAGTGTCAATCTGAAAAGTGCTATGTGGCTCAATGCCAAATTGTCTCTGTGTGGGAAGGAGGGTGAAATGAAATGTAAAGTGTGTTTGTGGGAGTGAGGGACAATGGGTAGCATTCAAAATGCTTTTGTACCATTTGCAGCTCAATTAAAAGCAACAGAAGAAACCGACACCATGCACCACAATGTAAACGAACTGCATCACACATCACCCAGCATGCACCATTCCCACCGCTGTATACTGGGGCCAGTTGCATTGTATTTGTACCACTGCATTCCTTAATACAGTGCTCTTTACACACTAACATCCAAGTCACGACCTAACGCATGATAAAAACGGCACCTAAAAAGGGCAAGATGAAGAGGAATTCAGAAGCCGAGCAAGGATTACAAGTCAGGATCTAACTCTGGCTCTGAGTAGTTTAGTGCAGAGGCCCAATGGAGCCATAAGTCAGGAAAGCAAGTGTGGCTATTATACTCACTATCTCAGTTTTCCCTTAATGTCCACATGTTCTTGGGATTTATTACGGACCAGTATGGTTCCATCCCAATCCCTCTCTAATGATTCTCCGGCCTGCTGTCCTGTCCTATGAAGTGACGAATCCTTCTTAACAGCAAGTGCATTTCCAGCCACTGCTGCTCCTGGATGTTGCTGGGCACGAGGAAACTGTCGGAGATCCAATAAATCCTTGTACTGGATCTCTGGCCTAATCATACGCAGACAGGCTTGCCTTGTGGCATTGTCCAGACCTGGCTGCAACTCATACCCTAAAATCTTCACCAGGCCACTCTGGAAGGGACGAATAGCCCTGTCCCGAATGCGGCTGGCTTCAACCGGCTGGCCTCCATCACGCAGGCATATGCGTGCCAGAACTTCACGTCTACTCCTCAATAAGGTCACCTCAGTGTCCATCTTCTCTCGGCCGAATCTCTCCACCTTATCCCAGAAAGTGCTGTTAAAGGCTTGGTACAGGTGCCAGTCCAGAGCATTCCACTCACGCAACTTCTGACGCTGCTCGACTGTCAGTTGTAAAGATGCTGGAGCAGCTGCCTTCCCCACCCAGCCTGACCTGCTCTTGGATATCTGCTGTCTGGCATTCAGGCTAAAGGACACAACAGTATCCAGAGGCCAGCAGAGAGCATGTCTGAGCAGCACCATGGACTGGTCAAAGTACTCAGACAGAAGGATAAGTTTAAAGTTGCGTCGTACTACTGCTTCACCACGCTTTGCAAGAGCCAAGGAGTAGTTAGCATTGTGATCAAGGCCAAAGTCAAACCATAGCAGGTTGCGGGCATAGTGGTTGTTGCGCAGTCGGGGCTCATAGTATTTGTTCGGGTTATCTGCAAAGTCACCTAGTCCCTTTGAACGTCGGAAGGCAGGGGCAACATTTTTGTAATAGGCGTAGGAGGACTCGGCTAATGCCACAGGGTCTCGTAAAATGGAAAAATAGAAAGTATTTGTAGGCATGACTTTCTCCACCTGTGGACAAAGAATAAACATGAAACCAACTTTATTATTTGATCTAATGAATATTAATTGTACTACACATTTATACACCAATAAACTGGTTCACAGCTCTATTCCTGAAGAGCTCCTAGTGTATTGAGTTTGAGGTTTCCCATACTCTCAACACGTTAGCTAACCTTTAAGCCCTTCACTTTATAGAACTATACTGGGAGGGATGGATGTAGAGAAAACTGCAAACTGTGTAAGGCAGTGTATCCCCTGCAGTTATGTAAATCTACACACTTTTAATTTCTATATATAAATTTCACTTGAGAAAAAATGGCATTGATCAGAGGAACTCCCAGTGCTTTGACTTTGGTCAGCACTACTATTTACTCTCCTTTAAGAACTACTGTCTCCCTGCTAAGCGTGACTATGTGGGTGGTTGAGTGGGTGAGGAGCGTGTGGGATTTTACAATAAGTTTCACAAAGGGAACATGAACACAATATTACTGATGAAAAGCACTATTCTTACAGTGCATCCTGTTTTTAGTTCATCTTTACAACCCAGCTGAAGTACAGTTTTGGCCTGAATACTTCTAAATGAGTTGAATATTTCTAAATGAGATTGCTAAAGCCTATATGTGTTCAAATATGAATGTTAATGCTAAGCCTTTCTGGCAATGTTCTAATGCAAGTAAAATGAAACTAGAATTATGGAAGCATTCAAAAGTTTCTTATTCATTCAAGAGGGTTAGCAGACAGCTTTGTATCTGTAATAGGTGAAACTCTCTGTAGCTGCTGGTTGAGTTATGAATGCACTAAATTGCTAATGTCATTTGGATCATATGTAAATAATGAGTTACAAAGTTGTGTTACAAACCAGGTCCAAGAATTGTTTCACTACTAAAAATGACCTAATTCGGCAGATACACTGCTTAATGGAGTATTGTTGCATGACAAAGCTACAATGACTTCAAAGCACAGTTAATAACATTTATTCCCATACCTCTGGCTTATAAAAGCGCATGTGGTTTCCCATGATGTCAAACTTGGCTACTTGGGGACCCCTGTACCCTTTGACCCTCTGGGCTATGAAGGGGAGTGGATAGCCAAACTGGTAGCCCATTGGGAGGGCAAAACGCAGGCCCTGCTCCTCACCAAAGCGGTACAGCATGTTGAGAATGGTGCTACTGGCTGTCTTGTGGGTCTTCAGGAACATAATGTGTGTTTGGGGCCTGCAGGAACCCAGAGGAGGTCCCTGGCCATTTTCGGAAAGAGAGAACAGAGACCGAGGCCGCTCCGGCTGCACCCAGCTAACAGCACAACAGACAAACAATGGCAAAGAGATCTATATTATCGGATAATAGAAGATAAAAATAGAGAAAGAGGTAATGAAAGAGTAGGTGAAATGGGTTTTACTGACATCCACCATACAAATTATACATTGGAACAAACTGATATTTTTTCAGAACCATGGTGACTAGGGCACTACCAACCCCACTCTTTCAATGACCGTTGAGACACTGTTAGTGTTGTTAGAGGTCTCAAGTTGTATGGTCCGGTTAAAAAGGGGAAACTACAGACTGATACAAATGTGCGAATTTGCAATATGAAAACAAAAACTAAGTGTGGCAACAGATGTATGTCACTACAAGACATATAAAGAAAAAAGAAACAAGTACAGTATTACATATACTGTATGTACATTGTATTTTGCTTATTGTATTACTATTATGTTTATTATAAACAAGCCCCACTATAAGCTTTTCAGTGTACATAAATTCAGGGCCAATATAAGCAGTTATTTTGGTTGTTTACCACAGTATATTGGAGTTGAAATTTAGACCAATAAGCAGACTCCCAGCTTTAATTTGAGGGTTCTGCATCCAAAGACTGTAGGAATTACAGCACATTTTATGTGTTCCCCCCATTTTTAAGGGACCAAAAGTAACTGGAAATATGGCTACTTAGCTGTTCTATGGCAATGCGTGTTAGTGTGTAAGTATATATTTTTTAATTCCAACTGCTATATACTATGATAGAACTTTAACAAATATTTATGGTCTTGACTATATGTCAAAACATAAAGTGCATATGATAGATAAACTTGATTTGACTTGATGATAACTGCAAAATAATAGTCATATTACATAGTAACAATAACAATTTACACCTACAAACAGTCATTTCATGTGTGTGCGTAATGTCATACATTACGTCTGAATGCATGTTTGAGTGAAAGTCTACAGAAGTGTGATGTGGCTGTGATAATGTTCTGTGGCTGCAGAAGTTCAGTCTTGCTGTGACTGGTTGTTCCTGTATATATTTTTGTTATAAGTATACAGTTAGTGGAGGGTGCTGATTTATGTATTTTCCAATTTCTCAAAATAGTTTTCTTGGCAATAGTTAGTGCTGTATTAGAACTTTGGTGTTTCTATTAATGTTAACTGCTGATATGTCTCCAAGCAGACATAGTGACAGTAATAATGGTGTTAATGATTATTTAGCAAAAAGGATAATTGGCTAGTGATATTTTTGCCAAAAACTGTTTAACTGGTGTGCAGTCCTATATGGCGCTACTTAAATGCAAATGAAGCCTGACAAGGAAGTTCCCTGTATTCTATCTGACAAAGACTAAAATTGAAGAAAGAGAGAGACAGAGAAGCCTCTGTTTCACCACAGGAAAGTGATAGGGAATGAAGGAAAAGAGAATAAATAAAAGTAAGGTAATAAGGGGAAAACAAACTATTACAACCCAATGAGAAAGAAGCAGGTCAGGCTCCTGTAAATGTGATCAGTCTGAGTGATAGTGTAGATGCAATCTAAGCACCACAAAAAAGGACACCCCACAAGTAATCCACTAAAAATCTACAAGATTGATAATGTTCAGTATGCCAAGAGAGAAAAGAAAAAAACAAACAAACACCTGACTCATTGTGACATGAGATATACTAATATCATTGTTCTTTTCAACTATACCATGATATACTTTTTTAACATCTAGAAAAACAAGAAAAACAAATGTCAAAAATGCTCTCTGCATATTTCCTCTGCACTGTGTTAAGGGTCTGGTACAGGTACATCACATATTTGACATACTTTTCATATTTTACATACAGGTACGTTACAGTATTTTACACCAATGTATGTGAAATGCCGAATGGGACCAGAGCACCTTCTGACCTTTCTGACCTTTTATTGAAGAGGACCCCCAGAAGTTGGCCCGCAAAGGCGATGACCACAAACACCAGCAGAGCTTTCCACATGGGTCCCAGCCGATAGCATCCCAGCCAGCGCATCCTCCTACTCAAAGAAAGAAATGATTGTTTTGTATAATCTGTCATGATGATGAGAAATGAGGTGTTCACCCAGCAGCAGAAAATTTTAACATGACGATAGATGGAGACAAATAAAATTGGATTAATACAGTAAACCAAGGCGAGGAATACTAATGAGAAAATAACAGTCTTAAGCAAATGAAAAGGTACATTGGAAATGAAAATTATAAACAGTACCCCTAAAATTAACTGAATGAGTATAATTACTTTTTGTAGTAAATGTACATTATTGTGATAGACTATTTGTCTTCTGGATCACAGCCTAAAGGTATGGCAAAAGTAAATAGAAAATACAGAAAATCAATAACTAAACTGCACAAGTAAGGTGTAAAGAAAACATTCTGAACAAAATATTACAATAACATTACACTGGATAAAACATTAAAACTGTCAAGGGAAAATGTAAATTGTTCATATTTTGTCGATTAGCTTTGTTTCCTAGAGCTTCACTGCTCTTTGGCAACTCCTCTGGTGCAGTACTAGACACACAAACATATAAATCACTGAGAACTATGCGTTTACTTCTAATGCACTTTTTCATTACAATAACAGTCCAAGACATCATATAAATATGAATTTAAATGCTTAATTTTTAGAACGTGGGTACATTTACCTTAGTAATGTCTGTTCTAATGTATGTTTCTAGTAACTGGTAGTTTATAAGAGCTTTCTAGTGATGGTTACAATGGAATTTTGAAAATTTTATTTACTTAAAAGTGCAGAATTATTTTGGAAAATGCTAAATACATTGGGAACACTCAAACAGGCTACACTCAGCCAGATGCAAAGATATAACAATGTAACGTGTGTGTGTGTGTGTGTGTGTGTGTGTGTGTACAATCGCCTGTTGTGTGGTGTTTCGCAGAGTGTGTGTGTGTGTGTGTGTACAGAGATACAGGAAGTACAGAAAATGCATTGGGGAATCTCAAACAGGCCTCAGATGCAAGGATATAACAATGTAATAAGTGTGTGTGTGTCTGTGTATAGTCGCCTATTGTGCGGTGACATGCAGAGCATACTGATGTGTGTGTGTGTGTGAAATGTTAAAAACAATTGAGGGGATTTATATTACTGACCTTTCAGATTCAGGAAATGATCAAGAATGATAAATCTAATGGCTGTTACTGTAAATAAAGTCAGGATTCATGGAAATTATTGTACCTGTCTGTGTGAACTGCTGCTGGAATAAATGTGATCTATGAATAAAGCTCAGGCAGATTCATCTTCTCCCCTTAAGGGAAATGATTGCAACACTGCTCTTGTGTCAGGTCAAATGATCTTGGCACATGAACCCAAGTTATAATGTTTTCAGCTGACTTTGAAAATGGTCAGGTCATGAACAGGGAGCATCATCAGGTAAAGGACTAGGAGGAATGATGTGCTGTAGGGGTGGTGTATGGGTGGTGTGTGGGTGGTGTGGGGAGGGTGTGGGGGTGGTGTGGGGAGAGCTCCTTTTTTCCCTTTCTTCCAAAATGTGCGGGGCATTGGTGGCTCAGTGGTAGGTTTCTCGCCTATCATGCGAAAGGCCCGGGTTCGATCCCAGCCAATGCCCCAACCCAAGCCACTGGATGCAGCGCCGGTCCCAAGCCCGGAAAAATGGGAGGGTTGTGGCATCCGGCGTAAAACATTTGCCAAGTTGTTGTGCGGACCAGTTGGTCCGCTGTGGCGACCCTGAACAGGGAGCAGCCGAAAGCTTCCAAAATGTCTGTGCAAAGCCAAATGAAGAACTACACTGTTAAAAGCTTTCAGCAAAACTGACTCGAGCTTCATGGACTAGTCATATGACTTCGTGTTACCAGAATTGTTGAGCAAGTGCACACAATTAATTTTGTGAGTGAAGTTACAACATTCAGTTTACAAATATAAATAAACCATTTAAAAAAAAAACAAAGAGTGAATTGTGTGGAGAATTTGGCTGTTAAAGAACAGAGAAAACAAACGTCTCTTTATCCTGTAATGTGATGCGCAAAGCGATGGCTTCTAATATTGTGCTTCATGGTATCACAATTTTAAGTCCAGTGCATAAAAAGACACTGAAAGAAAAGTAAGTGTGATGATCGGGGAGGCGGAACAGCCTTTGTTTTGACATGCATGCTATTGCTTGTCTCGTACAACATCTCCCACAATGGTAGTAGCCAGAGCCGCGCTAAGAAATCATCGCTTACAGCCGGGCATAATGCCTAAAATAAATCACTGTTGCTTGCGCTTACCTCGCAAAGAGTCTGAACAGCATGATAAAGCCGGGCCGGTGTCGGCAGAGACCCCGTGCATGTCGGCTAAGATCGGCGGGGACGATTCAGATCCACCCAGATTCCCCGCGACCGATCCATGGAAATAAATGCGATCCAGTTAAAACGACAGCGGAAGTAATACCTGATCTCTTAAAGCACAGTCTCACGCCCGCGTCCAATTCGCACTGTTTCAGGTTCTGGGTAAAAGCAGATGGAGATGATGGCGCGCTTTGTGTGTTTCAGAGAGAGAAGGAGGGAGAGTGTATGGTCGGGGTAGAGGAGGAGTGAGTGGGTGTGTTTTGGAACGGTTTCTCTCAGCTTAATATAAACTGCTGTCTGACGTCATACCCCAGCGGTGCGGATGCGGTCAAATGCAAGCAAATCTACTTGCAACAAAGGTTACGTTGACACAGCAGGTCTCAGCAAAGCTAATGAGTTTCTTCTGCAATTAATTACACATATTTAATTCTTTTGGTAGCTGGATTACATCACACTAATCCGAACTAGCCAAACACTCCAAAGTAAATAATCAGAATCAGAATCAGAAAAGTTTTTATTGCCAGGTACAGCAAAGGGTTCACGAAGAGCACTTTACAGTACTAGGAATTTGTCTTGGTGTCAGGTGCACACATATAAACAGAGAAAATTTTACAATAATAAAATAAACTAGAATAAATTAAATAAAACTGTTAACAGCAAGTGACTTACGTGTTGCAATTTACAATGTAAAAGTGTAAGTGAAATTGAAGGAGACTGTCCAAACGTATATACAGATAAAATATGTACACAATCGAGAATGATAATAAATATGTACACAGAAGTTTGAATGTGTGTGAAAAGAAGAGCAATTTAGAATGTAAAGTTTGAGTGAAAGTGACTGTCCAAATATGTATATCCAGTATGTACAATCGAGAATGAAATAAATATTGTATACAGAAGTTTGAGTTTGCCGAAGATGTAGTGCAATTTAGAATGTGAAAATGTCATGGTTGTCTGTAAGTTCTTGGGGATGGGAGGGGGGGTCATCTGGGGGTAAGTGGGACACTGTTCAGCAGGCTGACTGCAGTGGGGAAGAAACTGTTCTTGTGGCGTGAGGTCCTGGTCCTGATGGACCTGAGCCTCTTTCCAGAGGGGAGGGACCGAAAGAGTTCATTTCCGGGATGAGAGGGGTCGGCTGCGATCTTGGCTGCACGTCTCCGGGACCTGGAGACGTACAGTTCTTGGAGAGATGGGAGACTGCAGCCAATCGCCTTCTCAGCTGAGTGGATAACATGCTGCAGTTTGGCCTTGTCCCTGGCTGTAGCTGCAGCAAACCAGACCTTGATGGAGGATGTGAGGATAGATTCAATGATGGCAGTGTAGAAGTTAACCAACATCTTCACAGGGAGGAGAAACTTCTTCAGCTGCCGCAGGAAATACATCCTCTGCTGAACCTTCTTGGTGAGAGACCTGATGTTCTGCTCCCACTTGAGCTCCTTGGTGATGGTGGTGCCTAGGAAATGGAAGGACTCAGCAGATGTCACCGGAGAGTCACAGAGGATGACAGGGGGGAGGGGGGCTGGGTCCTTCCTGAAGTCCACTATCATCTCCACTGTCTTTAGGGAGTTGAGCTCCAGGATGTTCATGCTGCACCATGACACCAGACGATCCATCTCACCCCTGTAGGCCGACTCGTCCCCATCAGAGATGGGGGCCGATGAGGGTGGTGTCGTCAGCAAACTTCAGGAGTTTGACAGACTGGTGACCAGATGTGCAGCCTTGGTATAAAGGGAGAATAGCAGAGGAGAAAGGACACAGCCTTGGGGGGATCCAGTGCTGATGTGCTGGAGGTCAGAGACATGCGTTCCCAGCCTCATGAACTGCCGTCTGTCTGTCAGGAAGTCCGTGATCCAACTGCACATGGAGTCAGGCACATTCAGCTGGAAGAGCTCGTCTCTGAGCAGAGCTGGGACGATCGTAAACAGCAAAAAAAAAAAAAAAGCAATGCCAGAAACCTCCAGCTGTTTTTCCCACTGAGCTGATGTGTAGTGAATGCCATTGCTAATAGTGCCAATATTTTTAATGATGGTTTCTGTGGGAGTTATAGTAGCTACTTTGATACATCTAAGTCATAGTGGCTACTTTGACATACTAAGACATATCTGGATGCCCAACTTTAGCATGGCTTTGTTCTGAATGTCAAGGGAAACTCTGAAATACCTCTTTCACTTTCTGCAAAAAATTCAATGTATGAGATGCCTTTAACCTTGCGTCGTATTTCACCGACTACGTAATATGATGGGAAAATATGGAAAGAGACATTAGACAGAGCATAAAGCCAGACAGTCGGTACTAAAATGGGAAGCGAACACTGAGCCATTGAGGAACTAATGACTAACAATAACTCATGGGGCAAAAATACAATCTGTGCTTGTTTGGCAACGGTTGTTTTGTTTTTTACTTGCCATGTTTTACCATGATTTTGAGAAATAGCATTTACATTTATAGCATAGCATATATATATATATATATATATATATATATATATATGTGTGTGTGTGTGTGTGTGTGTGTGTGTGTGTGTGTGTGCATGTGCGTGTGTGTTAAAACACTTTATGTAAATCATGTCATTTTCAGCCTGTGCATTTAAAAAAGTGAAAAAGTGTACCTTTTACTGTGTCATGTGCTATGATAAATAAATATAACTTGGAACTCATGGAACCATAACAGGATGTCTGGTGTATGGATTTTCCAGCAGCAGATGATAGTGAGCAAAGAATTGTCATGAATACTGAAGGCCATGCAAGAGTGTCTTCATTTCTCTGGCTGAATTTCAAAAAGACAGACATCATGTTTTGCAGATAGTAAGAAAAAAATCATTGTAGAATACTGGACTGAGCAACTCTCAACAGGAATCAGAGTGTAAAACTATATGGTTGTCACTTATTCTGTGGGATTTGCTTGGCCTAAATGGTGCTTTTTAAACACACTTTGAACATAAAACCTTCTCAATCACATACATGACCAGGTTTAGACAACATAATCATTAAGTTTATGAATGGCTCAGACACTACAAGAGTCTTAATTCGTCCAACTCTAATCAAAACCTTCTTAAATAGCAATCAGCCATCATTAGTTTCTGAACCACACACATTGGCTTGATTATCTGTGTAATATATCCTTGGTGTCCTTTGTCAAAATGACAGAAGCCAATGCAAGGTAGTTAAAAAAGACTGTGGCCCTTTAACTACAACCCTGCAGCTCTTTGGGCAGTAGTGGCTCAACGGTCAAGGCTCTGGGTTACAGATCAAAAGGTTGAGGGTTCAAGCCCTAACACCACCAAACTGCTGCTGTTTGATCCTTGAGCAAGGCCCTTAACCCTCTCTGCTCCAGGGGTGCAATAATATGGCTGACCCTGTGGTCTGACCCCAACTTCCTAACAAGCTGGGATATGCTTAAAAAGAATTTCATTGTGCTGTAATGTATATGTGACAAAGTCTTCTTATTCTTCTAAATGTCAAATACCATTCTGGCCCTTATATAATATTAAACTAGGGATGGAGCCCTGAGATGGACTAGCATCCCAATCAGTGAATTCTTCTGTGCAACCAGTGCTACTAGGACAGGCTCTGGATCCACTGCAAACCTGACCAGAATAAAGTGGTCACTAAATATTAGTGATATAATCTGTTTCAAGAAAATGTGTAGAGATGTTAATCAACATCCTCAAAATGAACTAGTTATTTTTGTTATAGAATTACATGGTATATATTTCATGTATCTTGGAAACTATAGTAGAAGGTATAAAAATAAATACAGATTACACATTCCTGAATGGATCCTTATATTCACTATATGGCCAAAAGTTTATGGACACCTGACATTCATATGTATTTTTGATATGTTCTTGTAGTGCCCCCAGGTTCAGTGCCCTTCAGTCTTATGAGAAGACTTTTAATAAGATTTTGGAGCATGGCTGAGGTGAATGTGAGAAAGAACTGCTAAACAGGTCAGCCAAGTGTCAAAGTCTTTTAAATACCATGTACAGTGGTGAAAAAGTGTTGGCCCCCTTCCTGATTTCTTATTTTTTTTGCATGTTTGTCACACTTTAATGTTTCAGATAATCAAACACATTTAAATATTAGTCAAAGATAACACAAATAAACACATCATGCAGTTTTTAAATGAAGGTTTTTATTACTAAGGGAAAACAAAATCCAAAACTACATGGCCCTGTGTGAAAAAGTGTTTGCCCCCTAAGCCTATATATATATATATATATATATATACTAAAATATATATATATATATATATATATATATATATATATATATATATATATATATATATATATATATATATATATATATATATATATATACTAAAACTATAAAATGTATTAGGGCCTATAGCTTGTTTTGACTGTCCTATCTTTTGGTTCTATCTTTGTCCTATTGTCTTATCCTTTGGCTAATCACGCTAATGGTATCTACAGGGTTCTCTGGCTATTATTGGGTCACTTTCAACAGGGCTGAAAACCACAGACTGGAAAGCTGGGATGAGCAGAACACCCGTGTAGCCTTCTGGCCCAGTTTCTCCACATAAATTTTTTATCAAGCAAGGCCATGTTCGCACAGACGTGTATTATTTAGCAGGGTTGTGGAGCTGATGTGGAAAAGGTAGATGGAGACTCCAATAGTTAGAGACTATTGCAAATGCCACATGCTGTTGTATGAAAATCGAAGAATCCTTAAACCTTAGATGTTGCCATAACATGACAGTTGCTTAGAAAAAAGGATTTATAATGATATTTTATTGTTTAGGACTTGTGTACATAGTGAATCAAACCACTGGCTCATAAGAATCTTTTACATTTTCTGGAATGTGCATGGTACTTAATAATATCATGCTCATGCTGCCTGATCCTATATAACCAAGTTTCCCATAAGGCATACAACATAGAGCAATCTTTTTTCATAAATACCATTCAATCTAAGCACAGATTGGCAAGAATGCTGATCTGTCTGCATTGATTTAATCCATGTATGCAAATTGGAAGAGGTTTTCAGAGACAAATCCAGTGCTATTACTGAGTTTTTATTGAGTAAAATGTACTGTCTTTTTAAACCTTCACAGTTCAGACAGTTTCAACTGCCCTTTTACTGACAATGCAAAAAAGTATTTGCATACAGTTCACACATGCAGTAGGTTAAAAGCCTGAATTATGGACTGCACACTGACTGAAACTAGTTAGTGACTGGGAAATAGGATAAAGCCCAACAAGCTTAGCCACACTAATCGTCCAACCAGAATAATCTGATTAATTTCAAGGTAGATAAGGTGAACGTCCGTTAAAGGACTTTAAAAAAAAAAACTTCTGGATCAATCCTGAACAAGTAATCACATGAAAAGATATCTGAATGAACTCTTAAGTAGTTCTATAGTTTTATAGTAGGTTACCAGTCAGAGAAAAATGCCTCTATTTCACACATACTGTATGTGTGATGTTTTATATTCTCAGTTTCAGGATAGACTTTTTGTAGTTTCAGTTCAAATGACAAAGTACAGTTAAAATACAATTTGTAAAAAAGAAAAAAAAATCTTGTTAGTTCTGTATACTGTTTACACGGATGTTACTAATTTCACACAGTGGAAAGTTACATCCTACAGTTTGGTGTCTTGCCAAAAGTCTTGGGATCACTTTAATACCAAAACAAACACCAAAACTGTTTGTATGTCATTAAAAGAAATCCATGATTAAATAATGTGGCTTACAACTAAGACTAGCAGTGTTATATATAAACTGTTTTGCACGTAATGGTTATATTGTTATTGTAAAAAAAAAAAAAAAAAAAAATTTTAAATCACAGTTGTTGAGATTTCCCATCTCTCCACGCTCAAGTGTGAATCCGCTTAGTTTACTGAAAAACAGCCAGACGGTTGCTGCGTGTCAAACTTTCAGATGGGATTGTTTCTATTATAAAGCGCAATGGGAACTGTATAAAACGTCCCTAATACATTTGTGCTAGTTCTTTGCACACTTTTCCACTCACCGTGCTGTTCAGAAATGTACAAGTAGCCGCGTTGATGGAAGAATTTGGTGATATTTCCTAGCGGTCCGAGAAGTCGGTCATTCCTGCTGTAATTGTTTCCGAAGTCCGCCTTTGGGAGTCAACTCTGTGTGTGAGGGAACTGTGTGCCCTGTGAAATATTAGGGAAAGCCCGAGGGGAAAAAAATAAATAAAACACCGTCCAGCTGACGGAGTGAACGAAAAAAGAAAACACACTTTAGTGTTATGTCTTCATCTCTTCTTAGTATGTTTATCAGGTACATGCAAACTAAGCCTGTCTCTGGCAGTCCCCCATCCCCCACTGCATCTCTGTCTGCCTCTCACTCCGTGTGTGTGTGTGTGTGTGTGTGTGAGCTGTTTAATTTCTCCTCATTCTAAAATAATACATTAGGCATTACTTTTGCAATGACATTTAATATGAAAAAATGGGTTTTGCAATTGTTCTAAACCTTATTCAAGTCTTCTAGCCTTCTATAGGGTTTTTGTTTGTTTGTTTGTTTGTATCATTTAAAGCTTCTAAGAGTGTACCACCTATTTTGTTGGCTATACATAGATTTAACCCTACAACACATTTTCAGTGCTCTGGAGCCTACAGTGTGAAGGGGTAGCAAAGAATAGGTTCGACTGTGAGAGTAGTTAATGCAGAAAGCAGATCCTGTTGTGGAAACTGCGGGAAAAGTTATCTTTCCTAGCTTGGTTGCACCAGAACATTAGAAGTACTTTACACATGCAGTATACTGTATATCATGTGGTTGCATGGAGTATAGATTGGCTCTAATTACAGAAATCACTCTTAATGTGTTCTTGTATTTAGCCAAAGAAACACTGAGGAGGAGTTCAGCTGTGAGTGGCGTGTTGTTATCTTAGGACTGTTTCTCTGTTCCTTACTGTACGCGTTTCAGCAGAACAAATGCACTCATTCATTCAACTCTGCCTGCTGGACAGCACACAAAACACACATGGTTCACATCTGACTCCTTAAAAGATTAGCAGTATCTACCAAGTAAAGATTTAGGTAAGGGTTCATTCACAGACCCATTAAAGCAGCTTAAAGTCTGTGTAATATATAACATATTTTGTATTATGTTAACATCAGTATAAATTGTTTCATTTTTATGTGTATGTTTTAAGTTGGTGAGATTTAGTTATTTAGATATAACTCATTAAATTCAGCTGGTCAGTCCAGGTTCAAGGCTCTTTATTTGTCACATACATATTTCATTATATTGTGCGATGTAATGTAGTGAAATGTTTTTTTTTCTTAGTTACTCATCCCCACGGTGCAACAATTAACAAATAAAATTAAATAGAAAATAATAAAATATGACTTACAGCTATAATAAGACAATAATATAGCTATAATAACTATAGCAGTTAACTAAAGTGGATCTCCATCACTGCAACAACAGTATCTAAAAAATAATAATAGTTTTTGGACCAACACCAGATATTAATCATCAGTCTGGACTTTAAATTCCTTTATTTTATAATACTGTTATAGTGTACTCTCCAAGTGACAACTAGAGGTTCAGTGAGTGTTAGCTCTGTCTGTAAAAAGCTTCCTCCTGCATACATTTACAATGAATCTCTTTTATTGATGAACTTTTGGACTGAAGATGATATATATATATTTAAAATACTCAAGGCAGTGTTAAATGCTGTTTCATTGTCAGACTATATAACATAGTACAAAAGAAATTATGTATAATTAACATTTTAATAATATCATTGTGATAAGAAACCCTATCATAAATGGAATTGAACTCATAGGCTTTAGTAGTTATTGAACATGTGTAAAACATTCTGTAGAATATTTAATGTAGAATATATTAAATATAGACTATTTTAGTATTTCCTCTGTGTGTGTGTTATTCAAACCTGGAAGTCATGATTTCCTCAACACATAAACAACAACAAAAAGAGATATGTTGGTGTTTAATTTTGACACTGATATATTGTTGTGTCTCTGTTCTTTTATCTCAGAAAACAGAGATTATAACACTCTAAGGGTTTTAACAGCTCTGTATCCATCATTAAGCATCTTCTAAAGAATAAATAGAAATTTAACATTTTGTACCATGCTAATTACATTTAAAACACTGTGCAGTCTAATTATGTGAGGTACACATACTTTCGACAGTACGGTATGCCACAATTTTAGCAGGAGTCTTGACTGCGCCTGTAGGTGGCCACCACGGGCTGTTTTTTCAGCCTGCTTTACCACTATTGAAAAGACTAAATAAACATAGAATGGCACAGCTATGAATGAGAAAGTAGTTACAAAGCAAATGGAGAAATGTCATAAAATGGCTCAAATGAGAATTTTCTATTCTGTTTCATTACACATCAGAAAAGTCACAATAGATGTTGTACTCACTGTCAATCACTAAACTTATGCAACAGCAAATGTTAACAGGAAAAATCTATTAGGTTATTTGCAAAGGTAAGTGCACTGATGCCAGCCAAATAATATATTCATTTATATTAGTATTCTAATTATATTATACTTTTGTAAACTTAAGAGTTTAGGCAGCTATCAATGGCTACTACACTAATCCCAAGTTAAAAAGTTCCTGAATAGAACAAGGCAGTTCATTTCTGCTCCCAGAATACAGTAAAATACAATACCTATGAAGAGTGCAGTGACAAGTAAAATGGTATCTATTCTATATAATCTAGATCTTTTAGCTGGCAAAACAGTCTCAATCTTTGAATTTGACAAGGCTGTGGTGTAAAGCCCAGACTCTGTCAGTCTTTTGTTCTCAGACACCAGTTGATTTTGCTGAATCTTGGATCTCAGATAGTGGCTCTACATATACAAAAAATGAACATTTTCTTGCATTTCATCCCTTTCAATTGCTTGATTTAGACAAAACAGATTCAGAAAAAAACAGCACACCATTAATGTTCATTTCTTTATTCACAGACATTTTTACAGCATATTCTGATACCCAGCACACAGAATGGGCATCTAAATAGTGTATGTGTTGCACCTGTACCTGACTTTATATACACAATGCTTCAAGTGAGACAACTGGGGACCAGTAAAGTCTAAACATCTAGTGTCAGCAAAAACGTATCAGAGGTCATGGCATTTCAGGCATATATTTACATACTCAATGTATTCAGGACATTCCAACACATGCCCATTATTTTGTTACAGAAACCAGTCACTAGCAATTGATCAGAGGTATCATGTAAAAGGCTTCAGGCCACACTAAACTTTAGTGAAAAGGCCACACTAAAATAATGAAAAGAAAAATCATAAGAGGTAAAGAAACATTTAGAAAATATTTTCAAAATGAAATACAATTAAGCAAAGTACATTGCTTCCTGGTTTACCAAAATAACATTACCATCAAGTAATGAAGCAGCAATTCTTTTACTCATGCGTTCAGTTCTAAGTGAGCATCCTTGGTCGTGGCTCCCTTTTGTTTTTCAAATTTCCAAACAAGCCCACACCGTAGTAAATCAACCATAAAGAATAGTGCTTCAAACGATGCCACAAAACCCCCAGGGGCTTGGAGACCTACTATTATTCGGTGACCTCTCTGCTCTCAGAGTGAAAAGGCCCAGCACTCAAACATCCCAGGAGATGAGGATGTAATGGACACTATTAGGGAAGAGTGGAAGAAGGGGGGACAGAACAAGTGAAAAGTGGTAAAGGGTTTCGCTTCTTCACCATGGCCTCCACATAGAAGGGTCACCCCCTGGGAAGGTGGGGGGAAGGGCAGAAGGGGCTAAAGGTTGGGGGGAGGTTGATCGAGGTGGGGAGGGCCTCATGCCAGCCCCCTCTCTCTGCAAGAGAATTCCAGGAGAGCAGTGGGGGCTGCTGGGTGAGGGGGGGCTCGCAGGAGAGGGAGGGGTGTGTGGTTGTAGAGAACGGGGTTGAAAGGAGGGAAGAGCCATTGGAGAATGTGTAGGCGAGGTGGGAAGAGGAAGAGGACTGCTGGTGGCAGCACTGCCTGTGGCACCACTCCCTCCGCTGATTTGGGGCAGAGCCTTCAGCAGGTGGTTCAGAAGACGAGCTCCCAGTGATTTGTCCATGCCAGGGCAGTTAAGGAGCAAATTATGCACCTCGTGCATACACTGGATATAACCACTACTGTATCGTTGGCGAGATTCAAAAGCCACACTAGCTCCCTGACTGGCTGCTGTAACAAAAAGAAAAAAAAAAAAAAAAAAACAACTTTGTGCATGATAAAAAGTATGGACCTTTTTTTGTTTGTTTGTTTTTTCTACATTTTGTTATTGTGAATATGTGAGATGTAAATGCAACTTGATTAGTTTATGAACGTCATTACAAATTTTCCACATGGAAATTTTCTTAACACAACTTCTGACAATTCAAAAGAGCATTTAATAGTCTCACCTGGTCCAAGGCCTCTTTGAAGGCCCTCCATGTGTTGCACAGTTATCTCCAGAACATCCGCCTTCTCCAGTTTTGATTGCTTAACAAAGAAATGAAACAAAAAATAAATACAAAATTTGTGAGTATAAAAATCAAATCATATAAAAAGTTGTGAATATTCATTTTACTACATATAGGTAAAAGCCAATTAATAGCGCAATAGGTGTATATGTGACTATGTGCATGATGTGGTTTTTTTTTTTACTTACATCTAAATTGTAGGCATCCACCATAATACCCTTAAGCTGCTCCAGGCTTGAATTGATGCGTTCTCTACGTCTCTTCTCTATCAGAGGCTTTCGAAGCTAAAATATAAGATTGTTTACACCAATGATTACTGCAAAGATAAGTGTGTCAAAAGCGTAAACTCAGCTGAGAGCTTGTGGCATGCACTCGCTACCATCAGCTATCCATTAATATCTTCTACCCCGAGTGTAATTAATAGCCTGCAATCTACACGTGGTGTCAAAATATTAAACCGAACAACTTCTCGCCTATCATCGACACCCAAGACATCGTATGTGATAAGATTATTTTTACCTTGCGCTCCTCTTTGGCGTTGAAGCTCTTTTCTGGTCCGTTGCCGAGGTTTGACGCGGTCATATCTCTGCTTAACTTCTGACGCAATGTAAAATGAAATCAAAGACTCGCAGAGGTCGGTTTCTCGAGTCGATGCTTTCTCATAAGTGTAAGCCAATGGTGCCTGCTAGGCTGGGAAAATTATGCTGCAACCTCGTTTTAAACGTGTAGCTGCCGAAACCTCCCCTCCAAACCACCACCCTGAGCCATTAACATGACAATGCATGGGTGCTTTTAGCAGCACACTTTCCCACAGTCTCAGGGGAAGGCCATGAAGAGCCTGATGTCGCCGCATAGTGATAATAATGGAAAGTTTGAGAATAACTAAACTTGTTTCACAGGGAAAAAAAAAAAAAACTAGTTCAGGTCAGATACAGGTCATAGGAAACTTGGTGAGAAGTTAAGAAAGTGAAAATGCCAAGTGCCAGTACAGAGACTGAGTCATACACTGTTTCAATGACTAAAAACCCGTAATAGTTATGTATCCGGCATGACCAGGGTTTATATAAGATAGAACTCAAATGTATAAAAATTTTTGTTCTTTTTAAATTAATTAGGATTTCTGTTCATTATTTGACGCAAGAAGAACAAGAAGTTACAAGTGGAATTTGATCTCTAGCAGGATTAAAACACCAGTAGACTTGAGGGCAGGAAGATGGGAACTGCTTGGAGGAGGGTATCATGCTAATCAATTTAAAAGAAAGCTCTTTTCTAAGGGGGTGAAAAGCCTAGGGAAATTTTTGATGATTATCACCCCATTCTCTGTTATTGTTCCCTCTTTTAACTGTAGGACAACACACTGTGGTGACGCAAGCTAAATCTCTCTCTCTGCTCTGCTCTTATCTTATCTTCTCATTTGTCTTTAATGAGCCACAGTCTGCAGGAGAATAGACAAGGTGCCAAAGCAATAATGGTATAGGCATATAATCATGACTTAGTTTTTCTTTCTCACTTTCTCAAATTAGTTCACTTGTTATTTGACTGTCTTACTACACATTTGCACCGACTGTGATATTTACCAGCACATGATTTTCACTAACTAACAAAAACAAATGACTAACAACTAAGTAAGAATCTAAAGGAAATTCAAAAACTACAGTAATAAAGGAAAACTAAGAAAATAAACAACTAAAAAACTAAAGGAGCTAAAGGAAAATCAACTAAAGAAACAATTAGTAACTAAAGAAACATCTAAAGGAATTGCAATAAACAACCTTAAAGAACTAAAGTAACAACATAGACATCTAACAACCAAATTAACAACTCAAGCAAATTCAACAATAAAAAAAAGCTAATTATTAATTATGTTTTTTTATGTAGCTGAACACAATTTGCATTTCAAATGCTGCAAACACATATATACACTCACCTTTCTGTCATATACAGTACATGACATATCATATATCACCTTTCTGTCAACTACATTTACAGCAAGTATATACAGTATATTGCATGAGTGTATACATATTTATATAATTATTTTTACTAAATGATACTCTATACATGTTAAAATCCTATTAGAAAGCTTACTAACATTACCCAAAAAGGTTTATTTAAAATTGCATTTTTATTATAATCTACATTTGGTTATAAGAGTAATTAAATAGTACAATTGGATATGTAATCTGGATATTGTTTCAAAGATCTGTTTAACATCTGGTAACATTTACAACCAGCACATGAGAAAGTTAATAAAATCTCATGTTATAATCTTGCATACAATACAATAAGAGTGTGTTGCAGAGGCAGCTGAGTACATAAACGTTTTATGTTAATTGCTGATGCAACGCTTTTCAAGACCACAATGTTCTAGACATATCAGAGTTGCAATGAAAGATACAATCTCAAATGAGCAAAACAGCTGTGAAGCATTTTCACATTTTCAACAAGTAATGAAACTACAAAGCTACTTGAATCCCTGAATATATTATAACCTCACAATATAAGCAGCATTCCTGGACTGAGTCAAGGTCACCATTAGTAATAACAAGAACACATTTACATTTACTAATTTATTTTAACACATTTTCTGAGCGGTCACATATAGGTTTCCATGATAAACCGTTGTTTTTACATAAGGATAAGTTACTCTAGGTTTTAAATTAAATCAGAATTTTCACAAAGCTATTCCTTAAGTAGAAGTTAAGGGCCATTAAGTTTTATACCACAAGGCTCAGTTTCATATCTCATACCACATTTTATCTTATAACCAGTTGCTTTCCTCCAAGATGTGTTCATTTGCACATTTTAGCAGAAAATTTTTTTTTTTTTTAAAACTGCTGCTTATGTTTAAAATATTCTATATTTCATAGAACAACATCAGGCATTTTTCTAGTACTGTTTATAGGGCTCTTTGGAGGACTTTATTTAATTGTTGTATACAGGCATTTAACAGCATTTAATTCAAGCTTAATACAGGAGCAAAGATGAACTTTTTTTATGTAAATTAATATGTCGGGCACACTTTTTTGTTAAGTGTACAATTTTGTGTTATATTTGTTCATAGAAGTCCTGCCAAGAACCACAATGTATTATAATTATTTTAATGATAACCCTGTGTATAGACAAGACATTTATTAAAGTTATTTATACACTGTTACAGAATGTTTTATTGCTTATGCTTTTTTTTTTTTAAAGTAATATCAACTTTTAACAGAGAAGATGGTGCCTTAACCACTGAGCCACCACAATTAAATTTTTAGTTGTAATATAAATAAATAATAGGGTATAACATCAATACACAATAAACAAACATTAGAAACACTAAAACACTAATAGAACAGAAACAGGATCTTAGTGTCTCCTTCCTTTTCATAACAAGCCCTTTGCACTGTAAGCAAGGCAGTTACTGAGTTGATATTGCTAGATCATGGTGAATCATTCTTTTTTAGCCTCCAACCCCAAGTGTGGCATATTATCAACACCTATTACAAAGTCCTCTTCTGTGATCGCAAAATGAATAGGCTGCATATTTTTCAATAATTTGTTTGTTTTTGTTTTAAATTCAGTATATTTTACTGCCTTTTACAAAAATAACTCTGCTCCATTTTATTCCAGAAAAATTAAAAATCAAAAATATTTTTCACCAACAAATATATACATCTTGTTTACAATCATCAATATCAATGAAATAACAAACAAACAATATCAACAAAAAATCCAATACTGCTGAATTATATATATATATATATATATATATATATATATATATATAAAATATATATATATATATATATATATATATATATATATATATATAAATAGAAAACATTTTCTCATTTTCTACTATCACTTTCTTTGCTCTTGCTATTTGTCTTCTTAAAAAGAACAAAGAACCACAGCATTATTATTCTTACAATAATTATTCAGTTACATATGTTTTTTGTAATATGTGCTTTATTTAGTTCTTTTTTGTGATTCTAGCATTGAAGATGTCTCTCTCATTTCGCATGTGGTACTGTTGTAATATTTTTTCATCTTATGGAATTATAGTCAACCTTATGGCATTGTAGTACTGACAGGTGCTCTGGAGCGAGTGTTTCCATCAGAGCTCACAGTTTTCATGGGCAACATTCTCCGAACCGTATCTATTTCAACATTTTTGCGGAAAGTCTCTGTGGTAAAATAGTAAGCCAACGGGTCCAGAATGGCATTCAGACAAGTTGCCATCAAAGTATGGTAGTAGGCAGACAACACAGAGCATGGTATCTTTTTGTTATTGTAAGTGTGAATCACCACCAGCATGACATGATATGGCAGAAAGCAGCACAGAAATATGGCCAGGTTAATGCTTACCATCCTCTGAATCTTGCAGCTGTCAATTAAGCCAGACATCTGGGCTGCAGCGCTTTTGCTGACAGCACGAACTAAACCCCATGAACAGAGAGCCATGATGATCAGTGGTATCCCAAATCCTATTGTCAGTGAGGAGGTTAGGGTAGCAAGCTTGAAAGCATATTTTGGAATACTATTAAAGCAATTTTCTTGGATACTCTTGTTTGCATTTGTGTTAGCCAGGTAACTCTGCAGACTGGCTCCAATTGTTAGCATCCAAATCCCCAGACAAACCAGTGGTGCCTTTTTGCGGCCTTCACGCACTCTGGATGACATAGGGAAGCAGACAGCCATGCAACGGTCAAGGCTAACACAGGTAAGGAGTAAGATGCTTCCATACATGTTGGCTAACAGTATAACACCAGCAACTTCACAGCTCTTTTGTGGCAGGCCATCAAATCCCAAGTGATAGTAAATCCGTAATGGTAGAGTACAAACCAGAAGGAGATCTGCTATAGCAAGATTGGTCATGTATACAATGGTGTGTGAACGTGACTTGGTGCAGCAGAAAAAAACTACAAGTGCCATGAAGTTGAAGGTGATCCCAGTTATACAGACCACACTATACACTGCAACAAAAACAGTGTTGTTCTGAAACTGACAATCTTTAGCGTCGCCCTCCTGACATGTCAGGTTACATGACATGGTTCCTCTTTTGGATGTTGCTTAGAATAGGTTATAGCTGGCTGTATTGAAAAACAGATACATGAACATTAAAAACGAAAGTTAACAATAAGTTCAAGTCATTTTGAAAAAATCTTTAGTCGCAATGCTGAAATGCAGTTCTCTAGATAGGTGTCAACTGCAGGTATAACTGTCTATGTACTTATGTGTGAATAAACAGACAGTGCTAATCTAATGGTTGACAAAAATGATTTTGACACAAACAAGGAATGATATCATTCAAAGGCTGTCACAAAGTAGTAGGTATTATATAAAATTCCCTTTTTAATGGCTTCATATACAAATAATTACTAGGAAAATAATTTCTATTGAACCACTGGAAATCAATTTTATATTATTTTATAATTATATGTAATTATAAAAATATTACTGTTAAACTGTTTGGGAGCATAATGTCTTTTTGTTTAAAAAGTCGCATTTTTTTTCTTCCTTCTTACCTTTGAATTAATAGAACTAGTCCTTGTTAGAGTAACTGTGTGGTTTTTAAAAGAATGTTTTCCATGAAGACCACGACCTTAGGATTTGATTTGATGTCATATAAATGTAATATAAAATATCAAATTTAATATCATATATAATTTTAGAATGTTTTATGAAAATAAAACATTTATAAGTATTATTTTAATATATAGCATCATAGCATGATGTAATCCTTGACTTTGCTGGCTCTATTTAAAGCTTTTCACACTAAAGCTGAAATCCTGAAATGATCTGCTACATGTTTCATTTATTTAAAATAGAATTATTATGACATCACTTTCATTCTTTTTCTCACAACTCCCACAGTAAACTACTTTTAAAAATCATTAAACTGTAAAAAAGTATTCAGCTATTCAGCTGAAATGAGTCAAGACCCGGAACCATATGGGTTATCATCACACTTACCTGTGAAACATTTAGGAGTGAAGGGAATCTGCTGTTTTAGTCTAGTTCCTGCGATAGAACTGAACAGTTTAGATAAAGCTCTCGCATTTGTATTTTGTTAGATGTGACACCTCAGGAAGTACCATTTCACTAGAGCAAAGTGCACTCTGACATTTTTCGCCTTAGACTTTTTTTTGCATACAGCTTCCGTTTCTGTTCTTAAGCGTAGCCAGATAAATCTAACGCAGCCTCAGTTACAAAACAAACAAATTCTCACTCAAATAGCCAAGCCTTTCCAGCAGCAATTTATCTGAAATAAAAATATGAAAATTACAGTTCAGATCAGCTTGAATACATCTAAAAAAATAAACCCTTAGAAGATACAAGATTACTAAATGTGAAACTGACGTAGGTGTGGTAGTTTCACAGCATTAGATGAGATGTACATAAATGAACCACATTCGTATACATCCGATGAAGCACTCATCAGCTTAAAGATTGAAGTTCCTTCTGCAAGATTCACGTGCCCCACATTCTGATCAAAACACATGACAAAATAAATGACTACATTTAGAAAACGAACATACTGATAACTGAGTCCACAGCTATAATCATTTGAGAAAGAAAAAAAAGTGATGCAGGACAATTTGCAGTTAGCACAACATTCCTTCCAGTACTTCCAGAAATAATGAAGCCGAGCTTTAGTGTCAGTATTATTGTGGCTGGAAGTGTTTTAAATTACTTGATGGTATTAATTAATAATGAACTGTCATGTTATAAATTATGATGCAATTGACTATGCTTATGTTACTGTCTGTGGATAGGTGTGAATGTGTATGTGCTTGGTGACCTGCCAGCGCAAAGTGGTTACTGTGGTACAAAATACATTTTTAATTACAGTACGCTGTGCTAATAAATGTGCTGGATATAAATGTAACCTACAGAAAACAGACCACATGGTGTCCAAAAAGTTTCCATACATAGGAGAAATTAATACTTATTAACAAAAATCTAACCTGATTTAGAAAACATCCTCTACATCATTGCCACACACAAACCCGACTTTGATTCCCAGTTTGGAAACAGTGTCCTGTGTGATGTGCTTATCCATGTTTCTTATTAAAGTCCATTGCAACCTTGTGACAGCTTCCCAATCCATGAAAAATTTTGGAAGGCATTTTGCTGAAAAGTTTTAAAAAAAAATAATTTCAAAAGAATTGTTTAAAAAATGTATGGAGACCTTTTGGGACAGACTGTATAATAAACTTCAGTTTGGGCAAAACCAACTGAAATGCTGAAGAATACATATTTTAAAAATTCGAACAATAATTTGCAAATTATATTATCAACTTCACAAAATGTAGGTTTGGGAATTAAGAAATATAAGTTATAAAGGATGAATAAGTCCAGAAAAAGTTTAAAATAAAGTTTGGTCTACTAATTGAAAATTGCTTAGTGTCTTTCCATCAGCAACTTCTAAGATTGCTAAAACTGCTAAAAACTGCGTAAATGTTCTAAACACAAACACAAAATAAAAGTGGGGCAAAGATTCAGATCAGAAATTCTCATACCAACCCATGACTTGTTTTCATGCCCATGACCACCTACAGTTATATACGCCCACTAATGAATTTATGAACTTTTGTACATCTATACATTCATTCAAAAAAAGAGCTTCAGTTAACATTAAGATCGAACATCATGGGAAAAAAGTAAACTAAGTGACTTTGACCGCAACGTGGATGTTGGTACATAGGAAGGGTGGTTTGAAAAAAAAAAAACTGCTGAAACTACTGATCTTTGTCAGAAAAACGTGCTAGAGGTTGCACAGAATTGCATAATAAAACATCCACCAACAATGCCGTGTGCAGTAGCTCTGTCAAGGCAAATGCAGTATTAACAAAAGAGGTCAGGTAGAACCTCAGTCTGCTTCAGGAAGGCTATGGTAACTTAAACAATCACTTTTTTACAACAGCTATGCACTGAAAAATATCTTTTCCCAGTTTTACCCTGTCTTATAATGGGGTTTCTAATAATTTGGTTGGTTTAGTTCTCTCTTAAAAAAAAAAGGCATAAGTTGTAATATATTTCACAATAATTTTAATACTTGGAAGAGTAACACCTTCTCACTTCCTTTCAACTTGCTAGATAGTAGTGGTGTAACAATCCCATTATCTGGTTAGCTATTATTATTCCTTTAGAATTCTTATATAGTTTTATATAGAGTTTTAAACAGGAAGTGGATGTGGTCTGTATTATAAAGTTTACATCTCCTGGAAAAAGGTGAAAAAAACAGGATTGTTGAGCAGAAAATTATCTTTCATTCACATATTATAACAACAAATAGCATTTTGCAGAAAATAACTTAACTCCTGTCCCAGACATCCTGTGAAACTTTCGGGCAAGCTTCCTATCTATCATTTGATGTGACTGAGTAAGCAAGCTAACTATATTTCAAAGCACCAACAGTTTTGGGGTTTGATACATTCCAAAAAGAATACAAAAGTTTATTGGGCACGCTGTCAGAATCTATTACAAAGCTGGGATACAGTGATTCTGTGAGACAAAATGGAGCCATTTAAGCGGCAGTTCATTATAATGACCATAGAAACTAAAAAGTAAAAAATCTTTTTCATAAATAGAAAAATATTTCTAAGAAGAAAAAAAAACAATCTCTTAAAAATTGCATATGAATTAATATACAAGAACATTATGTTTAATCTTAAACTCAATATCTAAAAACATATTACTTTTGTTTATACAGAAAGATTATTTTATTTTGCCACGGTTTTGGTCAGACTATTGTGATATGTAGGGCATCTTCTTAGTATACAGTGGTGTGAAAAAGTGTTGGCCCTTTTCCTGATTTCTTTTTTTTTTTTTGCATGTTTGTCACACTTTAATGTTTCAGATAGTCAAACACATTTAAATATTAGTCAAAGATAACACAAGTAAACACATCATGCAGTTTTTAAATGAAGGTTTTTATTATTAAGGGAAAACAAAATCCAAAACTACATGGCCCTGTGTGAAAAAGTGTTTGCCCCCTAAGCCTAATAACTGGTTGGGCCACCCTTAGCAGCAACAACTGCGATCAAGCGTTTTCCATAACTTGCAATGAGTCTGTTACAGCGCTGTGGAGGAATTTTGGCCCACTCATCTTTGCAGAATTGTTGTAATTCAGCCACATTGGAGGGTTTTCGAGCATGAACCACCTTTTTAAGGTCATGCCACAGCATCTCAATCGGATTGAGGTCAGGACTTTGACTAGGCCACTCCAAAGTCTTCATTTTGTTTTTCTTCAGCCATTCAGAGGTGGACTTGCTGGTGTGTTTTGGATCATTGTCCTGCTGCAGAACCCAAGTTCACTTCAGCTTGAGGTCACAAACAGATGGCCGGACATTCTTCTTCAGGATTTTTGGTAGACAGCAGAATTCATGGTTCCATTTATCACAGAAAGTCTTCCAGGTCCTGAAGCAGCAAAACAGCCCCAGACCATCACACTACCACCACCATATTTTACTGTTGGTATGATGTTCTTTTTCTGAAATGCGGTGTTACTTTTACGCCAGATGTAATGGGACACAGACCTTCCAAAAAGTTCAATTTTTGTCTCATCAGTCTACAGAGAATTTTACCAAAAGTCTTGGGGATCATCAAGATGTTTTCTGGCAAAACTGAGACGAGCCTTTATGTTCTTTTTGCTCAGCAGCGGTTTTCGTCTTGGAACTCTGCCATGCAAACCATTTTTGCCCAGTCTCTTTCTTATGGTGGAGTCATGAACACTCACCTTAACTGAGGCAAGTGAGGCCTGCAGTTCTTTGTTGTTGTGGGGTCTTTTGTGACCTTTTGGTTCATGCTCGAAAACCCTCCAATGTGGCTGAATTACAACAATTCTGCAAAGATGAGTGGGCCAAAATTCCTCCACAGCGCTGTAACAGACTCATTGCAAGATATCGAAAACGCTTGATTGCAGTTGTTTTTCTTTTTGTTTTTGCACTTTTTCACACCACTATATATGGTAACAAACTTTTTATTTGTCTAGCAAGCAGGATTGCCAGGTTTTGCATATGAAGTAGAACACTTCAAAACACAAAAAATAAACAATAGTGCCATTGCACAATAATGCAGATAATCTTTTTCATTCCTCAGTCTCCTGAATCTCTGAACACTCTGAACGGCACTCCATGTCCAGGAATGATTACATCAGCAGTCTTTAAAGCAGTCTGCCGACTCACATCCTGCACCTCTGGGTTCTCGCTAAGCTCCCTCCACGAGTCTTCATCAGCACAACACTCAAACAGGTCCCCAGCCACGAGAACTTGTCCCACAACTGTTCCCTTAACAAGAACACTAACATCACGTCCAGTATGGCCAGGTGTGGGGATGATGGACACCTAGTGGATAATAAAGATTTCTGCGTCAGTTCTATGATAAACAAACATGACTGTGAAAGTGTATCTTTGAAACATGTCTAAACTTGTGGCGTAAATGGAAAACCATTTCAGGACAGTTTTGATTTGAAGTCTAAGCAAGTAGTCTTATAAATATTAGTCATAAACAGACATCCTACCAAACCTATAGTAAGCTTTGTGCAGCTTCTGGTCAGGGTGATGTACCCCTTAACTAAGTCCAGTAGTAAGTATGTGACACATTTTCCTTGTTTCACACTTAACAGTGTGTCCAGAGCCAAATTAATCACAGTTCTGGTTCATGCTTTTGACCTAAATATATGTATCTCTCCTTCAACAAGAGCATGTTTATTTTCTCATTACAATACAAACAACAGAGATTAATGAAATAACACATTTTCTAATTTGTTAACTGGTGCTGTACTTCTTTTTATTATTCCTGTCACAAAATAGCGGTTGTGTGCAATGCTGACGTCACACAGGGGAGACAGACCTGCTACTCAGTTATAATGACGTTTAACAGGAGAACATTTTTAATCTGAAAGATAAGTGAAAACGGTCGGGATTTCCTGTTAAAAGAATTAAAAGTATTATTATGCTGTAAATATTATAAATATATTTTAAAACTATTATATATTGCATGAATGACAACATTAATAATAATTATTATTACCGGTAAAAACACTTCACTTCCCTATAGAGAGGTGTGTGTGTGTGTGTGTGTGAGTGTGTCTTACATGTGGGTCGATGGGGTACGGTGAGCCCTCCGCAAGCATATTCGGCAGGTATCTATCCCCCTGGCTGACGTCACACCCCACGACTACTGTTGCTCTTGGAAACAAGTTTAAATTGCCCACGTGGTCAGAGTGTCCATGTGTACCGACCACCACGCTAACATCGGCAGGCGACAATCCTTTTTCTTTCAGTTTAGAGAGTAGCAAGTCTCTGTCCCATGGCCCTCCCGTATCCACCAGTATAGTTTTCGGTCCGGTCAGTAAGGTAATGCTGCCGTCTGCACGAAAAGAGCCATCAGTCTGGCTCAGGCAGTAGCCATGTTTCAGCACGGACACACAGTAAGGTTCACCCGAAATAACCTCACTGATTTCGGCACACTCGCTCTTCTTAATCCTACACTCCTCAGCCATCCCCGTTTCAAGTTATTGTGTCTAGTGTAAATAATTAATGTGGTAATGGATACAGACTAACTAGCAGCTTTTTCTATTACTCCTACGGAAACCTGCTGGGGACAAAATAGCCTTCACACTGCGTTATTGAACTGCAGACAAACAGCGCCATCTTCTGTCGTGATTCATGAGGCGAGAGCTGTTATTGTTGTTCTGTTGTCTATCAGTTGACATTTTTGCTGCCTGACTTTTTCTTGGGTGTTGGTCAAATTTCCAGTCTCTACGAATAAGCATGAGCATCAAAAACCTTTTCTGAAATGAGGTCAACATTAGTGATTTCTATCGTTCCATAGCAAACAAACAAACGTCTACTTGAAGAAGAACCTTATTTCTTCTATACATTCTATACTTTCTTCTATACACCCTTATATACATTCTATACATAAAAATACCATTTGTAAATACAACTTGAATCTCTTATAGAACCCAAGAGAAGCATGGCATGTCTAAGTATCTACTCTGTGTTTGGGGTTGGTTTCAAAGGTGATTTTCAAACAGTGTGTGTTAAAAGAATTAATATATTTGCTCATTTGATTCGCTAAAATGTTGAATTCTATGTGTTTATACTGTATAGAAGCACATTTTGGTTACAAAAATAGCTTTCAAGGCTAAAACATGAATGACCTGGAGTACAGTGCTCTTCAAGTCATCTTTAGGAACATTTCCATCTCTTAGGTCTAGTAGGTTGTATAAGTAGTCTAACTTGCATCATGCTTTTGGATTTTGTCCCTCTTCCCAAAGTTACGTCTTGCTCGAGCAACACTAAGCATCATCACTGCACTGTTTCCCAATGGGATGTCTTGTTTTAGGGGAGGTTGAGAAAAGTGCATGAAACATATTTAGCCAAACACAGGCTCATGTAGTTTTTTTATTACTTTTTTAAATTATTTTTTAAAATAGTTTTTAAAAATCGTTTTCCTGTTTGTTTTCATTCCATGTGCACTAGTGAAAAAAACAGATTGGCGTGAATATTAAAAGCACTGTGAAATTGATGTTTCAATAAAGCACCTGTAATGTGTCCAGTGTGAACTGAAAACTTTTTTTTTTTAATGGCACTGGTTTTAAATAGAAATTGGTTTGATGTGTTGCGTGCTGGTACATGCAATGCATGATGCTACCTGCATCACTTAGACCTAAAGGAATTGTTTTAAAGAACATGTATCAGTTACATTTTGTAAAAATGTTTTAGGCATCTTTTAGCTTAATATTACTCTTTTGGACATAATCCAAACAAACACAAACCCAGTTAGAACTTTATAGCAGCTGTTTAGTCATGTGTAAAATTTGTTTTTGAGACCTTTGAGACTAGTTCCAGTGTTCCCATGCAATCATAAAATGTATTTTTATTTCCTTTACATTTCCTGGCACATACCTGTTTAATGTTGCTGCTACAGGGAACATTTACTTTCCTCATCAACAGAAGAAAGCAAATCTTGTTAAATTCTAATCAATCAAAATCTATAAAATGATTGATTATATTGCCTTTTTGGTGTCAAACTTGGAAAAGGTTTTTTTTCTTTCTATGGAACTTAAAAGATATACTCTATGACTGAACAATCATCACCAGCCTCACAGGTAGGGATTACCAAGAATATCTTTCAACAAATTTTTACTTTTTTCTATTAGAATTTATTTGTTTACTTACTTACTTACTTATTTATCTTTAATTTTAATTTTTGTTAATTCTGATATTAAGACGGAGAGGGAAATTAAAACTACAACTATAACTTCTTTTTTTCCCTTCAGACAATGTTTCCCATCAATAACCAAAGTCTACCATCAAAACCTACACAGGGATTTCCAGATATTGCACGTTGGGTTGCACGCTCTACACCATGGAGTAAGCCCAATCTCAGTAATAAAAAGGTGATTTTAGTTTCTGAACTTGTTTCAGCTGCATCTGTGAACATATCTGAGTGTTCTTCTTAAGTTTAATTTGTGATTAAGTGTTGGCTAGATTTATTTATCACGATATTGTTTAATGGCTTAAGGTATGCCTGGACTGACCCTTTATAAAATAAGGCATGTCTCAATTCCAGTAAAAGAATCACATAATAAGAAAAAGGTCTGTCTGTCTGTTTTGCTTACCAAAACTTTTATATTTATAGTCTTTACATTAACACTCAGAAAAATATTTCCTCTTGTGTTTTCTTGATAATTGCAAATGCATAGCTGTCTAAACTGGTTTTACTTGAATTCATTCATTAATGCAACTTCAGGAACTGCTTTATTCTGGTTAGAATGTTATGGACATTCACGATAAGTGGGAAAAAATCTGTTGCACAGCTCTACACAGAATTGTAGAATTGTTCTCCAAAGAGACAAACCACAGAATTCTCAGTGTTGGGTTGAACCCTTTTCTAGATTTAACTAATCATACAAAATTAATATAGAAATGCTGTGTTTTATCTAATTATATCTGAATCAGCTGATTAAGCACTTTAGCCTGAACCATCCAGCTTCTCTGTGTGCTCTGTGCCATTTTGATAACTCTTTTTAAATGGAAGTCATTATATCTGTTGTAGCCTAACCTGACGCGAATTCAAAGCCTGGGAGAATGTTTCCAGTTTCTCACAGACATGGCCAAGGAGGTAGAAGATATCAGCAAGGTACATGGCATTTATTAGGGTATAGAGAATAATGCAAGTTTATTTAGAAAACAGTTACAATTCCATGCATAAGGATTTGCAATACATAGGGAATTACAATGAAATATACTTTTTGACCTGCAGGGCAGAAATAAAAGTACGCTGGAAAGGTACAAGAAAGCTGCAGGAGAAGACTCTGGGCCATTTGATGTGGAGAGCAGCAAGAATCTCATTCTATCATGGGCCAAAGAACTGGACAGGCTCAACATGTTAAGAGAAGTAACAAAGAAAGCATCTGTGAAAGCAGAGGTTACAGAAATGAAGAATAAAGATGTGTGTGATATGTCAAAAGACAGTGAGAGGATCATGAAGTGGGCACAAGAGTTACAGACTGTCACAGAGGTTAGAAATAAAAACTGGAGAACATAAGGCCTGAAGGTAAACTGACATGAGTTAATAGTGTGTGTGTGTGTGTGTGTGTCTGTGTGTGTGTGTGTGTGTGTGTGTGTGTGTGTGTGTGTGTGTGTGTGTCTGTCTGTCTGTCTGTCTGTCTGTCTGTCTGAAACACAGAATTTAAGTCTGACAGATGGAGACTTAAAGCAGATTCTTACTAATCACAGTGTAACACACAAAAAATTAGATGAAGTCCTTCATTTCCTGGAGTTTGTGGTGTGGTCTCTTCTCTCACATGACTCTGAGGTGAGGTGATGCATGACAACATGAAATTGCAAACTTTTTTCATAATAAATCATTCAATTACAATGTATTTTAACATATGTTGTATATTAAGAATTTGATCTGATTTTTCTTCCAGGATGTTTCAAAAATATGGTTGCCAGTGAAGCAGAGAGAATGGAAGACAAGTAAGAGTTTTCATTCTTTCTTAGTGATGACTCTGATGGACCCTCTACTGACAGGATTTTCTTTTTCGTTTTGCATTTCAGGCAGACAGAAATATATCCCTTATTCAGGTAGGAAAGAATGCTTTGAAATATCGTACATATTTCAAAGATTGATGCACACACAGTAGATCATAACATTTTAATAATAATGCAATTTTTTCATGAAGTTTGGCAGTGGATTCAGAGTGCTGCAGGTAATCATTACCAAACAACCAATCAAAGAAACAAATAGTAATTATACCACATTAGCTGGTAATATATTAATTAACTCTGTTGTGTTGCACCAGTTGATGTGCATCTGGATTCCAGTTCATGTCACCCCTGGCTGTATGTGTCAGAAGACAAACTGAAAGTGTATGAATTGCACGATCCCCCTCGACAACAGCAGTGGGAAAACCCTCAAATTTTTGACAAGCAGCCTTTTATCCTAGGGCTCAACGGATTCTCCACTGGGAGACACTACTGGGAGGTGAAGGTGCCAGCAGAAGGAAAATGGAGGTTAGGGGTAGCAGCTGCATCTGCTCAAAGAAAAGGCCGCTTCTACGTTGCCCCAGGAACAGGGTACTGGACTATCTGTAACAGGCCTGGGAGTCTCCAGGCATGCACTGATCCTCGTACTGACCTACCAAATTCTGTACCACTTCAGGTGGTTGGGGTTTATGTGGACTATGAGGAAGGACAAGTTTCCTTTTATAATGCTAAAAGCAGGTTCCATATCTACACTTTCTCACAGACTTTTAAAGAAGTGCTTTTCCCTGTTTTTGCTTGTCTGGATGGAAACACTATGCTAAAAATCGGTACATCATAAATCTCTGCATTTCATGAAAGCAAGAATCAAGAAGAACTTATTTAATACACATTCCACTATTTTCTTTGTTTTATTCACTATATATGTTTGTTTGAGTGGCTAATGTAGAAAGTACATATAGAAGTTTATATACAACATGAAAAATATGCCTTAATTTAATGCAGTGTCTAGTGAGTGGTGAAAAATTGACACTTGAACTATCAGACTCTGATTATCTGATCTGGTCTATGACTTTGTATTACACAGAAAAAGTATGGTATAAACCAGTTGTACAGGTTGTGTTGTGAAGGTCTTTGCACAAGTCTGAGTAACTGCTTTGTCTTGATCAGGGTCAAAGTTGATCCAGAGCCTATCCAGGAGACAGGCAGGAATATATCCTGGATGGGATACCACTCCAACTCCATTCACAAACAGAGACACTTTATCATAGCCTGTCTATCTACTCATATGTTTTAGAAGGTGGGAGGAAACTCAAGAAACCTGCATGGGGAGATTAGGCAAAGAAACTCCACACGGACAGTCAAACATGCTCAGGACTGAACCCATGATCCTGCAGCTGTAAGGCAGCAAGAATATTGAAAGTGACTTAAAAGATAATATACTAATATAATGTACTTGTCACATGAGGCAACCTGATTAAGTACTTTTGCATCATTTCTAGCATTATAGCAGCTGAACAAATGTGTATGAGTTAAGGTCACAATAAATAAGTGAGAAGTTTGAAGTGCAGTGAAGGAATGTGAAGTGAGAAGGAGTAAAAACAGTTAAGAGGACCTTTGATCAGATAGACTTACATGCCTCATATGATTTGAAGATGTTTTTTTCTTTACTTAATTGATTTCCATTTTTTTTATTTTCCTTTCCTTACATAAAGAGATATAATAACAAATACTTTTTGTTTTGGATTGTTTGCTTTTTTATATTTTGTCCTAAACATAATATAAGCATGTATACACATTATATTATTTCATGTAATATGTAGAAAAAAATGTAGAAATGGTGTAAAATTAAATAAATACATAAAAACAGCAAGTTGTCAGGTCAAGTATTGCACAAAGACTCCATTTTCAATAACACACTGCAGCCTACAAACATGGCTGCACTGGACTCCACTTCCCACAAAGCACAGTGTTACCTATTGTCTCACTAACACATTTATAATCCACTTTAATTTAAGCCACACTGAGAAGTATGTGTTCAGTTTCCCTAGAGTGACTTTGTTCATGGTTTTTGACTGTGCCTGTTCTTTGTTACACTGTTTGCTGATTGCTTGTCCTGTGCCTGTTCATTGTTTTTGAGCCTTTCTAGTGTTTGGATTTTTTTTTTGCCTTTTGTGAAATAAAACCAAGTTAACCTGAACCTGCATCCTTCCCAGCGTTATTGTTCTGACACAAATGTCTGCATGTTATACTGAAATTGTCAAGCTATTGGTTGACTTGGAAAAAACATGAAAATAGGGAGGAGGGGCTCTAAACCCTTAGTCCTAAGCTACCAGCTGCCGAAACACAGGCTGCGCTGGTTAATTTGCAAGGCTATCTTGGTATCTTGAACAGCTGGTAAGTTATTTCCCATTTTCTTTATTACTTGTCTAAATTAATCAGTAAAGTAAATTTCAAATTGTCTTACTGTTCTTGACATGTATGACATAGCATTATTACCACTAGTTCACAAACTGTTTCCTTTCTAGCAGCACATACCAGCTGGCAAAGATGGCCTTCAGTTTGGCCTTAGGCTCATAATGCATTTTTTTTTTTAAATAGGCATATAGGCAGCAGAGCTTCAAAGAAATGGATGTAGAAAAAGCACATATGGGTATGATGGTCAGGTGTCCACATTCTTTTGGCCATATAGTGTATAACACCTGTAGTTGTAAGCAGTGGCATTTTAGTGCAGAAACCCACAAGGGTCATAATAGCATTCATTTATGTGCATCTCCTGTTATATGGGCCATGGAATAGAGTTCTGTGATTACATAGTAGTGCCTTTTTAGATACATCTAGATCATACCTATGTTTATTAGACAATTCACCATGTACTACTTTGAGTATACAGTTAGACCAGGTGTTGACAAGTTTTGAAGGTCAAAATATGTGCTTAAGTAGTAGGCCTATAGAAATAAAACTGACAGAGTGTACATGTTTTAGATGATGAGCTAGAGGGTCTGCTGAATATTGATTATTTTCATGTTCAAAAATAAGTTTAATAAGCTAATGATAGACAACATATATTTGATTTTGCTTATAGCTTATATATTTTGCTTATGTAGTATAGAACACCTTAAGTATTTATACCTATTCTATGTATATCAGAAATATTTTTCCCCACACTGAATGGCTAAAAGTCTACACATTTAGATCCTTCATGAATAGAATGACTAAAAGCTAAAGTAAGGATTATTTAGCCTAAACATAGTGCATGCCTGGAGATATTCAGTAACCTTTGTAAAATAACAACTATTTAATACTCCCGTGGACAAAATCTCAGCAAACACAAGATCACCTCTGCTTTATAGCACTCTGCAATCATGCTGTATTTAATCTTTGCACCCGTTTTAATTGTCCCATAAAATTTTATATTGCATTGACTGGCATGTACTTCACTGCTTCAGGAAACATTTTCTTTTCATCGTCAACAAAGGAAACAATGGTATGTTAACTTCTATTCAACAAAACATGATATAAACACGGTTTTCTTTATTATTTGCTGTTATTTGAAATCAATCCTGGAAATTGATTTTATTTCTTTATTCTTTGTCCTAGAGCAAAATAAGGAAAGACTCCATGGGTGAAAAGTCACCATCAGTCTCTCAGGTAGGATTTGAAATGAATCTGTTACAGTGGAAAATCCACCTAAATTAAAGTCTATTATCTTGTGTGATGTCTATCCAGACTCAAAATCATATGTCTACTGTATAAATTAGATTTCTGTTGTGTGAAATTTGAACTTTGCATGGTTTGCTTATTCCATTGTTATTTTTTACTATTAATTCATACATTAAGTAAGTCAATTAAGTTAAAACTTCTTTTTTCTCCTTAGACAATGTTTCCCATCAACTGGCAAAGCATGCCATCAAAAGTTACAAAAGAATTCCCAGAAAAGGCAACAGCTGCACATTCTGTGCCTTGGAATAAGCCGACTCTCAGTAATAATAAGGTAATTTTAGTTTCTGAACTAGTTTTCAGTTGTTTCTCTAAGCATAAATACATTAGTGCTTGATCTTTATAAACTCATATTTAATTTGCTATGGCATGCATTGGCTAGGTTGGTGTATCGTGACATAGGTTAATAGCTTAAACTATGCCTGGATTATCCCTTTATCAACCAAGGTGTTGTCTCATTTCCCATAAAAACGCAATAAGGAAACACACTGGGTTCTTTATTCACAAAAACCTTTATAAACTTTTAAACAAATATTTCCTCAAGAGTTCTTTTGCTAATTTCTGAGGCTATGCTTACAAAAATCATGTAAAATGAAAATGTAACTTCATTAACTGTTGTTCCCTGGTTAATATCATGTTATGGACCATCTATGATAAATGTAAAAATCTGTTGTATGGCTCTACACAGAACACGCAGAAGGGTTTCCCCAGTGGAACAAACCATAGAACCCTCAGTAGAAGCACCCTGCTTCTCTTATAACATTGTGTTCTCTGTTATAGTAATACTCTAAATAACCCTTTTTTTTAAAAGGAACACTTTCTATTTGCTTTAGCCTGACCAGGTGCAAATTCAAAGTCTGGGGGAATGTTTTCAGTTGCTCACAGACATGGCCAAGGAGCTAGAGGATATCAGAAAGGTACAACATCATTCATTAATTATTAGGGTATGCAGATATAATTAATATGGTTTGACTGTGAAAAGTGTAAGTGGGACTACAATAGTGTGTCCACTTTCTGACCTGTAGGGCAGAAATAAAAGTACACTGGAAAGGTACAAGAAAGCTGCAGGAGAAGACTCTGGGCCAGTCGATGTGGAGAGCAGCAAGAATCTCATTCTGTCATGGGCCAAAGAACTGGACAGGCTCAAAATGTCAAGAGAAGTGGCAAAGAACGCATCTGTGAAAGCAGAGGTTACAGAAATGAAGAATAAAGATGTGTGTGATATGTCAAAAGACAGTGAGAGGATCATGAATTGGGCACAAGAGTTACAGACTGTCACAGAGGTTAGAAATAAAAACTAACTGGAAAACATAAGGCCTGAAGGAGACTTGAAGTAACTGAATAACTCGTGTGTGTGTGTGTGTGTGTGTGTGTGCACGCACAGAACTTGTGTCTGACAGATGGCGATCTAAAGCATATCCTTACTAACCACAGAGAAAAGCACAGAAAGCTAGATGACGTTCTCCCCTTTCTGGAGTTTGTGGTGTGGTCTCTTCTCTCACATGACACTGAGGTGAGACACATCATTTAAAGCCATATGTGGCATCAGTCACAGCGGTATTATTACTAGATTATTAATATGTTTTATTCCATACTTAAAAAAGGATAATTGTGATCGTGATTGTGACAATGGAAGAATGACACGTTTTTTATTTATTTATTTTTTCTGTCAGGAGGATGTTTCAAAAATGTGGCTGCCTGCTAAGCAGAGAACATGGAAGACAAGTAAGGGCTCTTTTTCTTTTTAAATGGTGAACAGTGTGTGTGATGGACAATATTTTGACATTTTTTTACATTTGCATTTTAGGCAGCCAGAAATATATTCCTAATTCAGGTAGGAAAGATAATGTATAATATTGTTATCAAAATTGCTGTTAAGATTAATGGCATGTTTGAATAATAAGCTTATTTTCCTTGAAGTTTGGCAGTGGATTCAGAGTGCTGCAGGTAATTATTAAACAATAAAACAAATAGTAATTATACCACATTAATCAGCTGGTAATATATTAATTAACTCTGTTGTGTTGCACCAGTTGATGTGCATCTGGATTCCAGTTCATGTCACCCCTGGCTGTATGTGTCAGAAGACAAACTGAAAGTGTATGAATTGCACGATCCCCCTCGACAACAGCAGTGGGAAAACCCTCAAATTTTTGACAAGCAGCCTTTTATCCTAGGGCTCAACGGATTCTCCACTGGGAGACACTACTGGGAGGTGAAGGTGCCAGCAGAAGGAAAATGGAGGTTAGGGGTAGCAGCTGCATCTGCTCAAAGAAAAGGCCGCTTCTACGTTGCCCCAGGAACAGGGTACTGGACTATCTGTAACAGGCCTGGGAGTCTCCAGGCATGCACTGATCCTCGTACTGACCTACCAAATTCTGTACCACTTCAGGTGGTTGGGGTTTATGTGGACTATGAGGAAGGACAAGTTTCCTTCTATAATGCTAAAAGCAGGTTCCATATCTACACTTTCTCACAGACTTTTAAAGAAGTGCTTTTCCCTGTTTTTGCTTGTCTGGATGGAAACACTATGCTAAAAATCGGCACATCATAAATCTCTGCATTTCATGAAAGCAAGAATCAAGAAGAACTTATTTAATACACATTCCACTATTTTCTTTGTTTTATTCACTATATTTGTTTGAGTGGCTAATGTAGAAAGTACATATAGAAGTTTATATACAACATGAAAAATATGCCTTAATTTAATGCAGTGTCTAGTGAGTGGTGAAAAATTGACACTTGAACTATCAGACTCTGATTATCTGATCTGGTCTATGACTTTGTATTACACAGACAAAGTATGGTATAAACCAGTTGTACAGGTTGTGTTGTGAAGGTCTTTGCACAAGTCTGAGTAACTGCTTTGTCTTGATCAGGGTCAAAGTTGATCCAGAGCCTATCCAGGAGACAGGCAGGAATATATCCAGGTTCCATATCTACACTTTCTCACAGACTTTTAGAGAAGTGCTTTTCCCTGTTTTTGCTTGTCTGGATGGAAACACTATGCTAAAAATCGGTACATCATAAATCTCTGCATTTCATGAAAGCAAAAACTGATTCAAGAATACTGTCCAAGCATTGTGCATTTGTGATTGGATTTGTGAATGACCAAAAAAAAGGTTGCAAGGTGGAGATAGAACTAATAATAATAATAATAATAATAATAATAATAATAATATTTCAAAGTAATTGTCACACTACGATTAATCACTAATTATAATTAATTAGATAAATTAAGTATGATAATCAAATTTGTACATTATATTACTATATGGTGTTATTCTGTTTACTCAATTGTATATGTAGTTATTTTAGATCGAATATATGGTTGCAAAATATAAAGGTGGTAAGATTTTGAGTCAGAGTAACATGTGATCTAATGTATTTATATGATGTTTTTGTTACATAAGATGACCCGATTCCTGATTTGGTATATAAAATCATTTCAGCTGAACAAATTTGTTTATGTTAATATCTAAAGGTGACAGGAAATTAAAAATCATTTTCTTTCTTTTCTCTTCTCCTTACTTCATTTAAACATTTTATAGAGTTTTGCAAATAAATATGACAAAGGAAATTATGGAGTAATTTGTATTTTTGACCCAAACAAGATTTCTCCACAGCTAATAAGACTAATAACAGCTTTAAAACTACACACTGTGCTGTTTATTTTTTAATGGAAAATAGAACTTTTTGAGATTTCATGTTGGACGTTTGGGGGACAAAGTTAGGGAGGCCAGATTAAGATGGTTTGGACATGTTCAGAGGAGGGAGAGTGAGTATATTGGTAGGAGAATGTTGGACATGAAGCTGCCAGGCAGGAGGCAAAGAGGAAGGCCAAAGAGGAGGTATATGGATGGAATAAATGAGGATATGAAGCTAGTGGGTGCAAGGGTTGAGGATGCAGAAGATAGGGATAGGTGGAGAGAGATGATTCGCTGTGGCGACCCCTGAAGGGAGAAGCCGAAAGAAGAAGAAGAAGAAGAAGAAGAAGAAGAAGAAGAAGAAAAAAACTTTTTGAGATTGGAGAAAGGTGTATGTGCACTCTGTACAACAAAAATCGTGCTGAAAGCAGATACAAAGTCTGGCTACAAATCTGTTACAAATAGTAGCCAAACAGACTGGAGAAATAAGGTTTAAGGTGTTGAAGTTAATGAGTTTCCCTGCTCATAAATCCAGCTTGGTCTGATGAGCTATCAGCAGATAGCTCAACCTGACCTCAACCCGATAGAACACCTTTGGGATGAATTAGAGCGGAGACTGTGAGCCAGGCCTTCTCATCCTACATCAGTGCCTGACCTCACAAATGCGCTTCTAGAGGAATGGTCAAAAAATTTCCATAAACACGCCCCTAAACCTTGTGGAAAGCCTTCCCAGAAGAGTTGAAGCTGTTATAGCTGCAAATGGCAGGCCAACTCCATGTTACATTCATGTGCATGTAAAGGAAGATGTCCCAGTTTTGGCCTGGCTCACAGTCTCTGCTCTAATTCATCCCAAAGGTGTTCTATTGGGTTGAGGTCAGGACTCTGTGCAGGCCAGTCAAGTTCCTCCATACCAAGCAGATATTTATAATACCGTTGTTATAATACTAATAATAATATAATGTTATAATGTGTTGGCAGCAATTTCGCGCATGCGCAGAACAAACCGCGTTTCCGGTACGGATCGAGTAGGTACAGCGAATCGTACTTGTTTACATGTCCAAAAACTTTATAGGTGAAGTTCCCGTTGGAAACGCAGGGAGGCAGTAATGAGATGCGACGGCATCCAAACCTGTAGTAAGTTAACCAGAAGAAGAAAAATCACCCGCCTACTCTAGCTCTGAAATCCTGCTCACTTCCTCTAAATGGGTTTAAAATAAGTGACATAACACGTTCTGAATGATGGTAAACTTCAGTCGGGTTCCTGGTTACAGCCTGTAGGAGGACCGAATATCCGACGAACTGAATTTAGAGAGGAAAATAAACCCATTTGACACAATGGCGACATCAGAGAAAGCTGTACCTATATCGTTTATGGAGCCTTTTAAAGACATTCTGGTGAATTATTTAATGCCGGAAAAATGCTACGACGAATTCTTCCTGAATTTCAATTTTCTGCATGGTAAGAAGGATCACTGTTTAACGATAATTTATTATCGTTATTAGACTAGAATATGTTTTAAATTGTCTTTAACTTTGAGTTGAGCGCCGGATACAGTTTCTGTAAAGCCTTTTTTGGTTGTTTCTAGCTAGCTAACGTTAGCTGTCAGTGACCTGTCGGTGTCACTTTACTAATCCATACTAGAGTTCATGAGGATGAACTAGTCAAATGATATATAAAATTAATTTGGTATAGTATCTCAGTGCATCATATATATATATATATATATATATATATATATATATAATCAGTATCTTTATCTGACAGATGTCGTGTCGACGCTTACATGTATTTAATGACTTGGGTTGTTGTGTATGTTGTGTATGTTAGAGGCGTGGCTTTGCACAGGGCGCGTTTTCATTGGTTGCCTCAAGCTCGTACTTCCTTTTCTAATCGCCTGTTGTTGTTTTTTTTTCATATCTCCCCACAGTGGACTGTCTGAAGATAATAATTAGCAAAGGATTAGGCATTGGAATCATCCTTGGCTCTGTACTTGGTAAGGAAAAACCTCTGCTTGTACCTTTTTAATTTCTTTTATTATTTTCTTTAACCTCTGTCTTAGTTACAGGGTAACAAAAATGGTTGTCATCCTTGTTCTATACAGTGAAATTGCCGCAGATCTTGAAAGTGGTTGGTGCTAAAAGTGCGGAAGGATTGAGTTTTAAATCTGTGATGCTGGAGCTGTTTGCCATCACTGGTACTATGGCCTACAGTATCGCCAAAAGCTTTCCCTTCAGGTAGGCCTGAATGTCACAACAATGATGCACAGATTTCCCCAAAACATGCTGTATACATTTGGTGCCCACTTTACACCATATGACCAATGCAGAACATACATTATTTGGGTGGTGGCCCATTCTGAACAATTTAGTGGGTGGAGCAGTGATATAAGTGGTGCTGAATATTTGTACTCATTACTCACTCTTTTGAGACCAGTTGTTTAAAGAACTAGTTTTCACTGTATATACACTCTTTAAGCAAGTAGTGAGTGCAAAGGTACTGTAGTGGCCTAAAGTAAGACCAAATATGAGTATTTTAAGAGGGACCCCTTGTATCATCATAGAATGCAATGCATATTCTGTCCAGCTTTCCTCATATCCTTAGTTTATGGTAAGGAGAAAATTTAATTAAAACTTAGAAACCTGTTCATTATGGGAATTACTATTAATAGTACACTTATATTGCCAAAAGTTTTGGGACATCTAGATATTTCATCTTGTTTTGATGAGATATATAACTGGGTATCGTCAGCATAACAATGGAAACTATTCCCATGCCTTCTAATGATGTTGCCTAAGAGAAGCATGTATATTGAAAAAAGCAGAGGTCCTAAAACTGATCCTTGTGGGACCCCATATTTCACTGGCATTACACTGGACAGTTCTCCATTTAAATCTACAAAATTGTATCGATCGGACAGGTAGGAGCTAAACCATTTTAATGCCTATCCCTGAATACCTATGTGATTTTGTAAGCGATCTATGAGAATGTTATGATCTATAGTGTCGAATGCAGCACTAAGATCAAGTAATATTCATTAATCACTAATATTGAGATGCAGCCTTGGTCCGAAGCTAAAAACAAGTCATTTGTGATTTTTTTTTACTAGTGCAGGTTCTGTACTATGATGGGGCCTGAAACCTGACTGAAATTCTTCAAGGATATTGTTTTCCTGTAAGAAGGAGCATAATTGAGCAGACACAAGCTTTTCTAATATTTTAGATATAAAAGGAAGGTTTGAAATCGATCTGTAATTTGATAAGTCATTAGGGTCTAGTTTAGGTTTCTTAAGAAGAGGCTTAATAACAGCTAGCTTGAGAGGTTTTGGGTCGTGACCTAAATATAACGAGGAATTAATAATGTTGAGGAGAGGCTCTCCAGCTGTATGCATCACTTCTTTCAGCAATCTAGTTGGAATTGGCTCTAACAAACACGTTGTTGAATTAGCCGTGTTGATAAGTTTATATAGCTCTTCCTGCCCTATACCTATAAAGCATTGTAGCTTTAGATGTGGAGCTTTAGGCTGGACTAGATCACCGGATGCTGTCAAAGGTTGAACATCAATTATTTTGTTCCTGATACTATCGATTTTGTCGGTGAAGAAGTTCATAAAGTCCTCACTACTAAACTGTGATGGAGTACTCGCTTCAGATATCTGATGTTTTGTTAGTCTAGCCACTGTACTAAATAAGAATCTGGGATTGTTTTGGTTTATTTCTATCAGTTTGCTCAAATGCTCAGCCCTAGCAGCTTTTAGAGCCTGTCTATAGCTGGACATACTGTCTTTATACGCAATTCTGAAAACTTCTAATGTAGTTTTTCTCCACTTTCGCTCGAGGTTGCGGGTTGCTCTCTTGAGGGCGTGAGTATGACTATTGTACTATGGTACAGGTGTTTTATCTCTGACCTTTTTTAATCGGATGGGGGCAACAGTGTCTAGTGTGCTGGAGAAAATAGTGCCTATGCTGTTAATTACTTCATCTAGATCATCTGCATTTAGGGGTCTGGTGAGAAGATGAGACAGATCTGGCAGATTACTTGTGAATCTGTCTTCAGTGGTCGGGATAATGGTTCTACCGAATCAATAACGAGGAGAGACATGTCTAGTGTGTTCTACAGGTAGAGTGTACACTAAGAGGTGATGGTCTGTGATATCATCACTTTGAGGTAGAATATCTATATCAGTGACATCTATTCCATGTGATATAATTAAATCTAGCGTATGATTAAAACGATGAGTTGGTCCATTAATGTTTTGTTTAACCCCAAAAGAATTTAATAAATCCATAAATGCAAGTCCTAAAGCATCATTGGCATCGTCTACATGAATGTTAAAGTCTCCTACAATCAACACCTTGTCAAAATTAATCAGTAGGTCTGAGAGCAAATGTGCAAACTCTTTAAGAAAATCAGCATAGGGCACCGGGGGTCTATATACGGTGACCAGCGCACAATATAGTAGGGATTTTTTATTCATGTCTGTGAGTGTAACATTAAGGACAAGCACTTCGAATGAGTTAAACCTGGTTCCTGTTTTCTGAGTAACGGTAAGAGTTTTGTTACAAATGGTTGCACCACCTCCACGACCACTCTGACGGGGCTCATGCTTGTAGCAATATCCTGATGGAGTGGACTCATTCAGATTAATGTATTCATTTGGCATAAGCCAGGTTTCAGTAAGGCAGAGTGTATCAAAACTATAATCTGAGATCATTTCATTAACAATAAGTGCTTTTGGTGCAAGGGATCTAATGTTGAGAAGCCCGAAATTTAGAAATTGTTTTTCTTTAATTATTTGGCATTTTTCGGGTATAACTGTGATTAGATTATTTCGAGGGCTATTAACGAATTTATTCTTTGATCTCACTATTCGGGGAACAGACACAGTTTCTATAAGACGAGCTATGTGTGCACTTGTATCAATCTGGTGAGTTGAATAGTAGCTATCATAATTGTAATCTGAGGTATGGCTTACCAGTCAGATGGTGCTTAGTGTCCTGGAGATGTTGTCCGAGAGGACTGCTGCTCCAACTCTGCTTGGGTGCAGGCCATCAGAATGGTAGAGCCTAGGACGCTCCCAGAAAAGATTCCAGTTATCAACAAAAGGTAATTTCTGATCTTGACACCATGACTGTAACCATTCATTAAAAGCAAATAGTCTACTGAACTTTTCAATTCCTCGCTGGAACGTGGGAAGTGGTCCTGACACGATGATCATCGTCGTGGGCGATGTGGCGCGTACCTTCTCCACCAGGCACCTGAAGTCCTTCTTCAGGATCTCCATCTGCCTCAGCCTGATATCGTTCGTGCCAGCATGGAGGACCACAGCTCTGATGTTCTTGTTCAGGATCGCAGGTACCTGTGCAGAGACATCGGGAACACGAGCACCAGGAAGACAGCGAGTACGCACCTTACCTTTAGCCGCAGTAGCACGGATGTGCTGGACGATGGAGTCTCCAATGATCACCGCGTCGCACTTCGTCTCGCGAAGGGGAGCGAAGCGGTTCTGGGTTGAGATCTCGAAGACGGGTGGAGGGGGAGAGGTTCTCGCCCGGGGCTTGGCTCGCGTCTTCCGCTGCTGCTGCATCCAGGCTGCGTGATACCCCTTTGCTGGAGTGAACGAAACTTGGGCGGGTCGCGTCCTTGGTGCGCTGGGCCTGGGCAGAGAAGTACACGGAGTTGAGGTTGTGGGAGTGTTTTGTTTCATGCTGCGAATTTACCTGGGACAGGTGATCGTCAGTCCAGGAAGATTCCAGAATGCAGATCAGCACGATACTCGCTAACATGCCACAGCCTTGTCAAAGTAATACATATACAGGTGCATATCAATAAATTAGAATGTCGTGGAAAAGTTCATTTATTTCAGTAATTCAACTCAAATTGTGAAACTCGTGTATTAAATAAATTCAATGCACACAGACTGAAGTCCTTACCAAGTATTGAGTACATGTACAGTAAATGAACATACTTTCCAGAAGGCCAACAATTCACTAAAAATGTTTTTTTATTGGTCTTATAAAGTATTCTAATTTGTTGAGAGAGTGAATTGGTGGGTTTTTGTTAATGTGAGCCAAAATCATCACAATTAAAAGAATCAAAGACTTAAACTACTTCATTCAGTCTGTGTGCATTGAATTTATTTAATACACGAGTTTCACAATTTGAGTTACTACTTTTTACTGAAATACTAATTACTGAAATAAATGAACTTTTCAACAACATTCTAATTTATTGAGATGCACCTGTACACACTGTATATACATGTGAGTGCGTGTTTAAAACTGATCCATCGCAGACGACCTGGCTCTGTTTTGATCGGTCATTCATTTTCTGTTTTTGTACTTCTCATTTATGTGATATTTGAGACATTGTTTAAAACAGTTTTCTTCAGTGGTTAAATGTGGTTATATGTGCGGTTATTTGCTTTTATTCACAGTGCCTGGGGTGAAGCATTATTCCTCATGTTGCAGTCAGTGGCTCTTGCATTTCTCATCCAGCATTATAAAGGAAGCACAGTTAAAGGTACATGATTATGATAATAATAATAATAATAATAATAATAATAATAATAATGCATTAGTAAGTGTGCATTTCTGTGTGATTGTTTGCAGGATTGGCCTTTCTTGTCATCTATTTTGGTCTCTTGGTTGTCCTTATTTCTCCTCTCACCCCCATGTCTGTTGTAACCACCATGCAAGCCTCCAACATGCCAGCTATAATTTTTGGAAGGGTGGGTGACTGCTTTTCCCATTGCCAAATGGCATTACATTTGGAAAGCCATCTACTGAAAGCTTTAAATCAACTTGCTATTCGTTTATAGCTCATTCAGGCAAGTATCAACTATAGGAACGGCCACACAGGACAGCTGTCGGCTATTTCTGCGTTCCTGCTGTTTGCTGGTTCCCTGGCACGTATATTCACTACAGTGCAGGTAGGCTTACAGATTACTCCAGCTGTTTGTCTGGCTTAATTATGTAGGAAATGTTCTGTATGAGCAGTGCTCATTTTAGAGACTTATAGTTATAGCATTTCAAAGTTGCCATGTTTATGGGCCTTAAGAAAGCCCTTAACTACAACTTCTTCAGTGACCCTGCTCAGACTCCAACTTTCTTCCAAAAGCATTTAGTTTTTTCTAGGCATATGTGTGATTGCAACAAAAGTAATGTTTAATTTGGGTTACGAGATAAATCATCTAACTTAACAGTCTATAGGAGACATACTATCTGACTATATTCAAGTCTGTTTCAAGGCAAAATTACAAAAAGACAGTTTGTCTTGTTGATTTGGCAAATAATTTTGATTCTTTTGAGGTTTTTTTTTTTTTTTTAACAAGTAAAAATGAATCTTGGCATGGATTAAAAATGCATCTAAACAGATATCACATTCAAGCTTTTTCTCGCAGTAGCGTACATAGAAATGTGTCAATTTAAAAAAAAAAAAAAAATGAATCTGAGTTTGACTGAAAGTAAATACTCTTACTAGTTCAAACTTGTTTGCCAGTGAATCTCTAGCTCACTGCATACTGTCCTATAAGAACAGTCTAACTGCTGTGGAAGATCTAAAATATACAGAAGACTTTTTAAAATAATCTTTGTATGTTTGGTATACACCGATCAGGTATAAAATTATGACTGCTTCTTTTTACCATTTTTACTGCTTCTAACACATCAACTTTGAGGACAAAATGTTCACTCACTGCCTAATATATCCCACCCACTAACAGGTACCATGATGATGAGGAGATGTGAATAACAATGATTGTCAGTGCTCATAATGTTATGGCTGATTGGTGAATAATTACTGCACATTTGGTATTAAATTACATTAGGAAAAACTACTAAATTTATCTGGATGAAACCTTTAGACACCATAGTAGTTATTTTTGGTTTTGAATAAGTATTACATATTTATCAGTAGCATCAGTTCTTCAGACTCATTTATCCAGATTAACATTGTATTTCCCTGTATGTTTTTGTAGGAGACTGGTGATTCCCTGATGATTCTTTCCTATATTATTTCATCAAGCTGTAATGGCCTGATTGCTGCTCAGATTCTGTATTACTGGAATGTCAGTCCAAAAATGAAGAAGAAGGCTGAGTAAACCTGCCACAAGACAGTGAGAATCTGAGACTCCTAGTGGTCTGTGTAACTTGCTGCTTTGCTCAACTTGTATGAAATCTACTTGCAAATTTGGAATTAAATAATTTTAAGTGGTTTTAGATGTTGATCTCTTTTTGAGATCAGTTGTTTAAAACAGCAGGTTTCACTATGTAGCTACATACACTCTTTAAGCAAGTAGTGAGTGGAGACATACTGTAGGACCAAAAAAGAGAATTTTAACAGGGGACCCCTTATCTCAATGATTGATGATATTTCCATTTACTGTATGAGATCATAGGCTGCAATGCCTAAACTGTCCAGCTTTCCTAATTTTCTTTATACATTTCCTTAGCTCAGGGAAAGGAGAAATTCATATTTTAGAAACTTGTTCATTGTGGGAATTCCTTTTACTATTTCTTGCATTCATTGTTTATATTCCTTGATCATTTTAGATGTCCTGATTCATTCTAGTTGCTGCTAAGGAAAAACATCACAAATTAAACAATGGCCAGATAAAATGTGACTTGATTTTTTTCTCACCAGTTTCTGTTTGTGTGAAATATTGTTGAAGATGGTGTTAATGCAAATGTTTTACCTATTGAGTATGTAAGTGTTATCACAATATTTTGTCTCATCCAGATGAGACAAGGAGAGAGTTGCGCCCCCCCCCTTTTTTTCATACAGATATTTTGCAGAATGGAACAGAATTCTTCAGTTTAATGAGAACCATAACCAAATGGTCATTGAAATTTATAGAGTATTTGCAAAGTGTTAATGGATTGTTGAGTAAAGCCCTTTGCACTTTGTCTTAACATGCTTAGATTTCTGTATTGACCGATGAACAAAGTGGTGAGTTGGAAAACTCGATTGATCGGAATTTAGTTTGTCTGCTAAAATGTTTAAACGCTTTGTTTTTTAGTTGAAGCTTCTCAATTTATTTAGTTAAACTACTGGATACAATCAATTCTACAATCAGTCCATAGATCATATTTTCTTCAACCACCCACCCCCCACCCCCAAGTTAGTAGGTCCACCACCATATATTGTGGACTCATCTTCTGAAATAAAATGTATTTAAGACAGTGTGTGACTTCGAGCTTGGTCCTTTCTGTCAAAGAGAAATGTATGGTTATTAATTCATTTAGACTGCAGAGGGCAGCAGAATGCCTGCTGTTTTTCTCCACACACTTAAACTCTACCCTCATTTACACAATAGCTTCTGTGATTTCCACTTTAATCCAACGTTAACTCTCTCTCACTCTCTCTCGCTTTCTCTCGCTCTCTCTTTCTCTTCCCACTGGCTGCTTTCACTTGTGTCACTCAGTGCTGTAGTGATGCAAATGTTTATTTTCAAAAAGGAATAATATAAAAATTTTACCATTACTTTTAGCCAAGAATTACTTGTTTAAATCAACACAGCAATTCAAGCATTTCAAATTCATTGTTATCAGACTGAGAATCAGAATTTCCCATGCTGGAAAACGAATAGAAATGGGTGCTGCTGATAAATCTACTCCAAACAAGCTCAAACATGGCAAAAAGTTCCATTAAAACAAGCCACAGGAGGTGTGATCTATTCACTTCTGTAAATTTAAAAATGAAATCAGAGGATGAAACACAGAGAGGTGTGTGAAATATGTGTTGAGATAAACTTGGTCTTATCACCTTTGTGTTCTTGGGAGGTCTGATCTTGAGGTGCCTTCTCCAGTAGTGAATGGTCTGTCGGCTTTTCTTTCTTTCTTTCTTTTCTTTTTTTTCAAGCACAGCTGTTCAGATCTCTTCAGTGTGTGGGCCAAATGCTTATCTCCTCCCACCTGAGAGTGCATTTTCTATGTCCATATCTTTTAATCAGTGGAACACACCACTGCCCTGCCTTTGTTTGGTGACGATAACGGCCAGACGTACGTGTGCCAGACCAGTTTGTCACAGATTTTTTTAGGTTTAAAATGAATCTCTTGTTTTGCTGAACAAAAAATAGAAAACACTGTTCACACACACACACACACACACACACACACACACACACACACACACACAATATATATATATATATATATATATATATATATATAATATTGTGTGTGTGTGTGTGTGTATGTGTATCTGTATGTGTGTATTATCCACACCATGAAAAAGATCAAAGGTTTGAGATATTATGAATGCAAGTTAATAAGCAGAATTTTTTTTTTTTTTCTCTTCTCATTCTACATTTGTGAAATCGTGTGTGTGTGTGTCCTCTCCCTCTATGTCGTTGCTGCAGGACCAGTCTAGTCCAGGGTGTGGCTCATTAGTGTTAGTTGTCAGTCACTCTTTCCACACTTGGCAAACACTATTAGCTGCATTAGCCTTGGTCTAATGTACACATACTTTGTCAATGCCCTCTGCAGCTGCTCACCAAGGTGGGCTCTGACCTCATACCTTCAGGTATAAAGCTCCCTGTTCAGTTATAGCATTCTCCAGAATAACAAAAAATGCTTAGCAAACAGTGTTTTCTCATCATTTTGCCTTTGAGTAAAATCTCCAGATTAAATGTTTGCATCATTATTACTGATGTTCTTTAGAAAATTTCTTTCTTGTTTGAATGGAACTTATAAATGTCTCCTTTTTTTTTTACATTTAAAGGATTTAACCAAACAATTTTGGGTGTATTTTTATTTCTAGAAGTTCTACATACAGTTTGGGTATATTTAGACCAAATACTACAACACCTTTGACAGAAATGATTTGTTACATCTGGAATTGTCTTATCTTGATAGCGGTAACATATCACCAGCTTGACAGTAGTGAGGCAAATGAATAGGCGATGTTTGTGTGTGGCACAGTGCCAGTCATTTGAAGTTGAGTCTCTATGTTTCAGTGACTTGGAGGAGCCCGTGTGTCTGATCTGATCACAAACCGTGTTCTAAATAAACCACAGCACCTCACAACTCAACATGTCATCCACACCAATCTGGCAGTAACAAAAAATGCAACCCTTGACAGCAACTGTTGAGAGATTTGGCAGAAACTTCCCTCCCACAGTGAGGAGACATGACTCTGTCAAATAATAGTTGTTAGGTTCCTTATTAAGGACAGCTCAATAAAGCTGGGCACAGTTCTTTTCTTTTCTTATTTCTGGTCATAATGTATTTTTAATGGCTGCTTAAACACCAATTTTTGACAGTTATTGATAGTAAGGTGGACGGATGTCCACACATACTCATATCAGCCAGACATAACAGATGTTATCGGTCAGATCTTTCCCCCACCTCTTGCAGAGCTACACTGCTATTGCGTGAGAGCAATGTTCAGCTGTGTTGTGTGAGGTTGAGTCAAAAATGTATGTGTACAGCGTTGGTGGCATTTCAACCAACCGGAACACTTCTAATAAAAAGACAAGGGAAAGAAAAACACGCCCACTCACTCACCTGCGTGCAAACAACATTTGGGGCAGGTTTGTCAACGCATTTTGCAAGTAAGTGATCGAGGTGTGTGTGTGTGAGTGAGTGAGTGAATGTGTTTTTTCAATGAAACCAATTTGTTTGCTCCTTAGTCTTTTATGACTTACACTGTAGTTATTTTAGACATGCCACTTTTAGAATTACTTCATGTAAGTTTTATTCATTGTACTTAGTTGAGTATAGTCACAGATTGGTAATTACTCTGGCCAGAAATACTCAGTGGCTGACTAAAAAGGGAGGGGGTGGTGGTGAATTGAATGTGCCAGTGTAACAATGTGAGACCCACTAGTTTTACCCTGCAAAAAAAATTGAGCTACTCAGTGAAACCCATTTAAACCATAAAATTTTGTTATTAGAGTTTCATATTTTCTAGATATAAACTATACATTTTGGAAAATTTAAGATGTCTATTAAAAGAATTTTAAGTTAAATATTTTTGTCATTGGTTCATTATAGTGTTGAAAATTAAAAGGTTAATAAACCTTTTTTGTTCCTTTTCCTTCTTTTCTTTATAAATGGTCCATAGTTCTTAGACATGGTGTTAGGTTTGTTACTTCTTATATCAAAAATATATGTGTGATAGTAATAACTTCATAGAAGATGGATTTATCTGTTTTCCCTTCCTGAAGGACAGCATTCACTCACATCTCAGCACAACTCAAGGCCTGGGAATACTTAATTCAGTTCATATGATAAATACTAGGTGTAATTAGTAGGCGGTGGGAAATTGGCACTCTGCGCCTGAATCAGTGCAAGTCAAGACCTGTCCTTTTGACCATTCCAGTATTATTATTTTTAAAGAGTTGGGATATATCTTCCTGTCTGTAATCCCTCAAATGAACAAATCAGACTTAACAGCACACATTGTCTCACTTTCTCTTCCGTGTGTGTGTATCGTGCGTGCGGAACAGGCGCGGCCTGGAGGCTTCCCTAGGAATGCAGGTAAATACGCGCACGTATCCATAGCAACCTTTAATGTTTGTTTCCCTGTATACAGTACTGACATTATATGCACGTAATCGGTTGCAGACAAACCGGAACTCTTTATGGTAATATTAAAACCGCAGTTAAACTGTTCTCGGACAGTTTGTGAACCCACTCTAGTTAACTAACCTCTCTATATTGCAGCTTCCGCTAATTGTCGTAATCTCCCCGCGCACTTGCTTACCGGCCTGCGGAAACCATGGTAACCACTTGTTGAAGCCTCACTGCTTGTTGCTAAGAGACCTGACATGTTATAGGAGAAAATCCTGGCTTCCCGCTTTAAGTCTCTCCAACATTACGCACATGCCTGGCCAACTTCCAGCTGCTTTATCATTTCTGCTCATGTGCTTACGTCAGACTTACATATTAATTTTCGGAGATCAAACCGGTTTTAGTTTGTTTTGTGCATTTAAAATTTATATAGTGCCGAATATAATTTGTAGGGCACACTCTGTGCTCAAAAGTCTGTGCTCATTGCCTTGTTCAGACACACCTGAATGAACTCTCGAATAACTTGCTTTAAAGGAGGGGAAACAGCCATACTCCAGTCGGACAACCCTGAGCAAGGTTATGCAGCCATGGATAAACCAAGGCTTGAGGATTTGCGCTGTTAAAGCGAAATGGGGATGTATATCCCATGATTCCTGCGCGCCCTGCACCCCTCCCGTGGGCCTCCGATTAGCCCAAGCGGACTCTTGTATTTCCATGAGAATAGTGAAGCTTGGTGAAAGGGTTAAAGTCCGCGGAGAAGAGGGGGGAGAGGACGGCAACACTAATTTTCTGCGCGGCGGGGAGCGCTAAAAAGGGAACAAAGCGATGCAGGGGAGGCGCTCAGGATTGGGCTCCTTTACTATGCACACCTGCGAGCTGAAAAGCGGCGGCCAATCTGCCTCAGACACGGCCAATTACGAGCCGGACCCAAGAGCCGCTTTCACTCCGGAGAAGGATGGGAGAGCGCTGAGGGGGAGGACAGGAGAGTTTTCAAAAGAAGAAAGGGGAAAGATTTAAATCGATTGGCCCTAAATTATTCGAGCCCTCTGCCTTGTGACGGATGAGTCCCCCTAACTTTCTCTGCAAGTGGCTCAGAAAGTCCTCCTCTTATCTTTTCTCCTGCGGTTCAATATGGCACACTTACCGAGTTAATCTTGTGCCAAAAGAAATAAACAAAATAACGAGACCCACAAATTACATCTAATTTTTTTTTTTTTTTTTTTTTAAAGAAAACTTCGAAAAATTGTAAATGTAAACCTTCATAGACTACTCGGTCTCTACTGTCCCGATAAGAAAGATCAGGGAAATGTCAGCACAGAGTCTGAGACTGGGATCACCATGTATACAGATGTTTTTGACATTTACCAAGAGAATACTACCCTGCATAAATTAATTGCATGCAACCACAAAATGGCAGTTACACTATCTTACCCAGCTGTCTTGGGAAGAACCCCCAGGCTATTAACACTCATAATATTAAACTATAAACTACAATTATAGTATTTCAGTACTTTTAGTTAAATAAGACATTTTGAAACCGTTTATGTAAATGGATCTTAAAATGTAACACGAAATCTTAAAACCATTCATCATCTTTACATGTTGTTGCTTAATGTTTTGCATGCATCTGTTTATACATTTATACTTTCTCCTCGTGTCAGATTTATTTAAAGAGCTTTTGTGACCTTGTCACTTATGTGCATTACTGTGTGAACAAAAAAGTGAAACTATTAGATCTTTTAATTATGATTATTTCTACCATGAAGACCATGACAAGATTGAAACCAAAGACAATTTTTTTTTTTTTACAATTTATTTAACTTTTTTTTTTGTTTATGCAAAAGACCCTTATAAGGGCCATAAAAACTGTACAAAGGCTATTTACAGACAGTATTAAAAGGACTTTAAAAATTACATTGAAACAGCAAGTTGCACACTCGCCTGGAAGGCAAATGTAAACATTCACTCATTTCATTACTTTAATATAAATTACATTAAAGTTCTTAACTCATTAGTGACCACTAGATTCCTACGCTAAAACTTGTTCGAAAAACGGAAAATGCTAGACTGACTGAGTTAGACCATCAAATAACCCCAAAAAGGTAACACGCTTCCAATTTAACTGCACTTAGAAGCACCTGCATACTACTTTTGCCATTTGAATTATGCAAATCTGGCGTTATACAGGCAATAAGCAGGCTCCTCATGCACCCAAAGGATGTACAAGTTATTTTAAAAGATACACCCTCCTTTTCCAATTTTCACATCCAAGTAGTAAGTCCCTTCACATGGACTCCAACAGACTAGTACAAAGACAGTCTTGGTCTAAGGCAATACTTGGTACTTGGTAGGAAGGTAAACAGTGCATTCAAATTAGTGTTTTTTTATTTAAAAAAAAAAAAAAAAAAAAAAAAAAAAGCAATTAAAGGGGAATGTAATAGTGCTAGTCTCATGGTAAAAAAAAAAAGTAAATGGCATCGGATATTTTATTGCTGAAATGTAGGATTTTTTTGTGCAGACTCATGTTGACTTTGATGGTTAATTTGTGCAACTAATGCATACCCTACTCTGTTAAATAGGATGATGTGGAAAAGTAAGGTATTCTTAAAGAATTTGTCATGGCAAGGCCATAACCATTGTGACTGGTTGCTTCATGTCCTTTTAAGCAGAAAAACCTAAACAATCTTTGCCAACTTTCAAAGTTGATCAGGATTCCCATGATGTTTTCCCATTCTCAAGCTGTTAAATTCAATTAGCTGTACTGCACCCCCATACACAAAAAGGAGGTTTAAAAAAAATAAATAAAAAGCAGACTACAAAACCATCTTACCACTTACTCTATTGGTCACATGATTTGCACATCATTGACTTTAATGATCAGGAGTGGACATGATTTCCGTGTGCCTATGTGTCATTCTATGCCTCATTTTGGTTTTTGATCATGATTGCCTCTTCCTGCATGAATGTCCCCAATCCCATTTAATGAAGCACAGCACAGACAGTCAGATTTTTAAAATTTGAATCATATGTACAAAGTGAATGTCCTACAATAAAAACTGAATTTTCAAAAGTTGTAAACAGCCACCAAATGCCAATTACAAAGACATGTCACACCCATCTATATAATGATGTTCTTGTGGAAAGAACCTCCAGGTTGCATTAAAGGTGAAATTCTGGGCTCAAACGGGGGAAAGGGGGGGGTTGGGGGAAAAGGGGGGGTTGGGGGAAGAGGGTGAACAAATCTACATTTAAAAGAAAAACTGAGCAAGATCACTCAAAGAGGTAGAAAATGTTCCTATGTGCAACAGGTACTCACAACATCCACCAAGAATCCATACCGATTACTTGTTGCACTACAAGTCTACGTAGTGATCCAGCTGAGCTAGTCCCAGTTCTTTTCCTTCTCCACTTCAAATGTGTGTGAGGGGCACAGTACTGCCCAAATAGTGCTGCTGGACACTTGGGTAACCCCTCTGTGCTGTAGGGTCCCCTACATCACCGCCAGGGATGTACATGCTGATCATGTCCCTAAGGTCGCCTTGAACTGCCCCACGGTGGTGGTTTGTTGCTCCAGTGGGTGAGTGAGCAAAGGCCTCTGGCTTGACCATAGACATTACAGGGCTGGGCTGCTGGGGACTGCTACTGTATGACATTGGGCTGAGAGGGAAAGATCAGAACCATATGATGAGAAACCAAACCAGTGACAAAGAAATATTAAAAACAGGTGATAAAGTAAAATGCAAGTAATAATTGAGGTGCAATATTTTCCACCAAAACAACACTAAAGTGAAAAGACATTTACCATGCAATACGGACAATACAAAATTGATTTAATAAAAATGTTAAAAACAACTCAACAAGATAAGGATTAGTGTGAGATGTTAAACGATTCAAACAAACAAACAAACAAACAAAAAAACCCAAATAAACCAGTGCTTGTAATGCATGCTCTCTTTTTTTCATATTTTAAAATACAAGATAAATATCGAACCTGTAAGAGTTGGCGCCGTTCATGTAGGTCTGCGACATGGGAGCTGCGTACTGGAGTGGGAGCTCGTACCGGTGCAGCTGCTGTTGGTAAGCGAGCGCGTCTCCCTGCACGGCCGCGTAGCTTCCCGCCGGAGCCCAGCCGTAACTGTCCACGCGCGGACTGCCACTCTGCGCATGCGCTGCGGCCAGCAGGCTGCCGCCGGGCAGCGGAGGATATTTAGCTGCAGAGTTGTCCTTCTTTACCGGTGGCTTGCTCTTGCGCCGCGGCTTGTACTTGTAATCGGGGTATTCCTTCATGTGCGCAGCGCGCAGCCGCTTGGCCTCGTCGATAAACGGCCGCTTCTCGGCGTCGGTCAGCAGTTTCCACTCGGCGCCCAGGCGCTTGCTGATTTCAGAGTTGTGCATCTTTGGGTTCTCCTGGGCCATCTTGCGCCTCTGAGCCCGGGACCAGACCATAAACGCGTTCATGGGCCGCTTCACTTTGTCCATGGGGTCTGCGCCCGGCGGACACGCGCTTTTCGGAGCTGTCTGCGACACGTTTCCGGAGCCGCCGTGTTGCGACATGATTTGGCCGTTCGGGTGAGGATTTTGCTGACCCGGCTGGGTCTTCAGTTCGTGCTCCATCATGCTGTACATCATGGTGATCTTCCACGGAAGCTTGTTTGAATCAAATGTCAAGTATCAGCCGAAGTAAACTCAAAGGCAAACAAACAGGACGCAGGTGCAGTTTATTGCAGCATGCTACAAACACTAGGCGAGTTTGCCGGACCGAAAAAACTCTCTAAAAACAAAAAAAACTCTCTAAAAACTTACACATGCCATAAAAAAGTTTACCATTCCGACGATTTAAATCTTTAAGGCTGGCAGTGTTGATATTTTAGCGTAGATAGAAAGAAAGAAAGAACAACTAAATCACAGCTGCGCTACTCCAACTACAAACTCTACAAAGCCACCTGTTGAACAGCGTTTGACTCTGTGAATAATAACCGGGGGCATGACAAAAACACTCTCTACCCGCTCGTGGTTTTAGGGAAAATTGTATTCCTCTCTGGACCAATCAGAGAGCGGGGTCCTACCCTCACCTAATTTACATAAGGCCAACTAGTGCAGGGGCGGGGCCAAAGCGCACTTGTTGCTTAAACTCAGCTGGACTGGGCCGCTTTAATACACACTATTTATATATATAACAAGAATAAAATGATCGAATCAAATGAAACTTGAGTTGAAATATTGTCAGTTTAGTGGTTATATTGGTTTCTTTTGTCAGTATTTGTGTTAATGGGAACTGTTTAAATTCCCATATAACTTTACATTTATACAGCAATACTAGAGAATTGACAGTTTTTTATTTATAAAAAATACAACTTTCATTTGCTTGGTATGTCAACATTGTCGAATTGTAAATTTATTTTTCTTTCGTATTGTTTGCTTTGTTCCTGTTGAGTAGTTCTGTTTCTGTAAGACTTGCATTACATTACAATACCTGCTTTTTTCCACTTTAGAATCCATGCCTTTTATTGTTAATGTCCTTAATCCTAACACAATCTCCAAGAGATCCCTGACAGGATTAATACATAAGCTGTGAATTGTACACTAACACAATTATTCTAGTACAGCAGAAAGCATACATTTTCAGAAATAATGGCTAAACCTTGTCTTGGATTAAAAACATGACCGTCAGCATCTTTTTTTTAATCTGCAAATTTTGGACTTGCATTTTGGACTTGCAGTTAATGGGTCTTGTAACTTTAATTCTATAGGAAATTGATTTGAGATATGTCAGAAGGCCATTACTGCACATAAACAACATTTCAACTAGATTCTGTGCTTGTAATTTATGATATGTGCATGTCAAGTGTAGGTGTGGGATTTTTAGTTTGTCAGCCACAGCTCAGATAAAAGTTGTGGGTGCAAGATGGTGATTTTCTGTGCAGACAAAGGTGTGTGATGGAGTTTGCAAGAGTATGAGTTGTGAAGTCATTTTGAGATTGACCGTTACACCCTAATGTCAATCAAGCTGTGAATTGTGGGGCTCCACTCTCCCGTTTCCGTATCCAAGACAACGTCTTTTTGGAGCTTTTCCAGGACTATCTTCCCTTTTCTCCTCTCCGCTTCCTCTCTCGCTCTTGCTCTCTCTCCCTTTGTGCTCAGATTAATCAGTCTGATTTTGAACAAAGACAACTCAGCGGCTCAAAGTTGGAGCTTTACATTCATAATGCCTCCTCTCACCACCACTTCTACCCACCTCCACAAAATACACACATACACACGTGCACATATACATAGTGAATAAGGAAGTATATGCTTATGTGTGCATACACATGCAGCACCCCCAGCTGGTTGTGACCATTCTGGTATTCTCTAAAGCCCATGTTTTAGGAGTTGAAAAGTGTAAGTCTTAAACAAGTTGGGACAAAGCTGTTATTCCATGCCGTGCAAAAGAAAAGCACTCATGAGTGGGTTTTAAGCTCTCCTACCCGAGCTATCAGAATGGTATCAACTGTACAAGCATTATACTAAATTGACAAACACTTCCTTCAGCATTGTGTTAAGATACTTTCAAATCCTGTGCTTGAAGTATATGGTATTTTAATTGTTGCAGAAAATTAAACATGATGAAATAGACATTAGCAAATGAATGTCCATTAGATAACCAGCCCCTTTTAAATGTAACTAATATTTTCTTTTTTAAGGAATGTAAAGATGTATGATAAGTTGTTCCAAATTAAGTTACAAGGCAAAAGTCAAACTAGAATCTGAAGGAATTGCTTGAGGTGTGTTAGATAAGTTCTGACTGATGATCAACAACATATTTTAAATAAAAAAAAAAAAAAATTATACATAGTTTTTGTACTAAATAGTATTTCGTAGTAGAATACTTAAATTTAAAACTGGGTTTTAATATTATGAATTGACATTTATTTCAAACAAATAAAAACTTTAATAAAATTAATTGACGGTCTGTTGTCCTTTTGCACAAAACAGTAAGAATGAGAGAGTTTTGACACAGATTCTTGTCTTGGCTGTTACTTCTCACGTTTGGCGTTGTAAAGCCGTTGGGATGGCAGTTTCGGGATCATTAAGTGTGATCACTCTGACACCTTCGTGACTCTCCTAAGTGTGTAATATCACATCTTCTCTCACTTTAGAGGTGTGAACGGCTAGTAGCCGAGTCGATCCTGTCTCTTATTGGCAGCCTCCATTGACAGTGGCTAAATGCAGATGATGATGGGTGGACCAGCAAAATTTACATTGGAAATATATTAGTAGTATTTGGAACAATGTTGCTCCTGCTGTGAGAGTAAAACCAGGTGAGGAAAGGGTGACGTTGCACTACAGCTACTGCTAATACGTAAGGCAGTTATGGGTCACATAATTGCTATTTTGTAAACTACTGGAAAGCAATTTGAATAATGCTCACCCTATGGCAGAATAAAAACATAAATGAAAAGGTATTTAACTATTAAAGTGCTTTCAAATAGACAATCACCTAAACCATCTAGTATTTTTTCTGCCATAAAGTTTTATTTGCTGTATTCAATAGGAAACACAAGACTATCTTGTCTACAAAGACTATAAATAATTTAGGTTTGTGTAGCATCTGTCTGATCCCATTTTACCCACAATATAGCCTATTGTCAGCTTCAAACTTTAATGAATTGTAATGGTAGGGAAAAAGATTTTGTTATGAACTGGAAACAAATCTGAAAGGATGGAAATGAAGAGGGATGAAATGGAAATGAAGTGGGATGAAAATGAAGAGATGAGGTGCATGATGCATCAGGGAAGCCAGAATTAAGAAGGAAGGATGAGGAGAAGATAAAGAAGCAAACAGGAGCTCAGAGGGGAAGAGGGCTAGTTGGAAAGAGCGCAGTTTGTCCCCGAGTCCTCCCTGACAGGCCAGCTGAATGGGGCTTCTGTTCTCCCTCTTCTCATGTAAATCGGCCCTTCAGTCTTGCAGCCATCCGTCACTGCACAGAAGGAGCCTGGCAGGCCCTTTACGAGCCTCCCACTCGCATAATCCCCCCTGCCACAATTGCGCCCCCAGCAGGGGGGTGAGCTGTGTTGGGGGAGGAAGAGATGGGGGGATGACCGTGGGGGTTGCCATCCAGACACGGTGAAAGTGTTGGAAGGGCCACCTACACTGAGGACGCATAATCAAAACAACATCCAACCTGGGGGGAAGGGGTTTCGGGGGGCTCTTTCGGTTTCACTGGAGGCCAGCAATGGTAAGAGCAGAGCAATGCAGCTATAGAAAACCTAGGACAGGGGAACAGTGTGGAATGAATGAAACGGAGGAAAATGAGACAGGAGTACATGATGCGGGAATTAGCATAGAGTTTCTTTGATAGATAGATGAATGAAACTATGTCTTTGTGAGCAGCACATGTGTGACAGAGGATGGTGGTGGTGGGGGTGATGATTTGGCTGAAGTGATCAGAAGTTGTTAGCATGGAATTAAAATGACATACACGCAACACCACAAAGCATTGGCATGCAGGGAGAGGAATAACACTCTTTTACAGAGCCAGGCAATGTGCTGGACTGAGGTGCCTTGCTTAGAACACTGTCCATTTAACCTTTTCTCACCAAAACCTTTAACTGCTTGTCTGCCCCCCGGTGGACAGTGCTCTAACACGGTTTAGTGTAACTTGACAGTAGTGAATGTTCATGACTAACATTTATATCAAGAATTTAAAACAAACTACAAATGTATAGTGTAAGGTGCCACAAAATTAACTTGGTTAGATTTCACAGTAGGTCATCTAAATGACAAGCAAAAAAAAAAAAAAAAAAAAAGTCTCTGAAGCTCCTTGGTGGGAGGTGCAATGGTTTCCCATTGTCTTATTCGTATCCCACACTTCATACATAAATAATTCAAAATACAAATGATGTCTGGTGTGGTTTGTCAAGAGAGCAGACAGGGTCACAGCACAGCAAAAAAGTTAAGCATTTCATCTTTTTTTTAATATACCTAATTCAACATTCAATTACTTTTTAAAATAAGACTTTGTTTTCAATATCCCAGAAAAAAAAACTCCACATCTATCATATGAAAGCCATCACATGGAGCAGAGTTTTGGGGGTTTTTTTAGAACAGCAAAAGCACAAATCAGTACCATCAAGACCTGTGACCTCAGCACCCTGAGCTTAACACTCTAGGTACTTTATCCTATCTACAATCCACAAGACAACATTCACTTCTATAATTAGACTAAACATGATGCACAACTAATTAAAGGAAAACAGCATAACAGCATTCCTCCTGTATGACTTCTTACCAGCGTGCTCGTAGAGGACACTCCAGTTACTTTCATGTCTGCTTCGTCACTGATTGTCCATGCTGACTGGTCATGTGACTATCAAGTCCACCCAACAGTTTATATGAACTGAAAAAAATACAAATAGGACACCTACTTTCCTCATAATTTCTCAGCTATCATAAAGCTTAAATCAGCACTGATCTGAGTTTTTGAACCTAAAAGTTTACTGTTTTTTACTGAACTCAGGCCATGCCCTAGCATGGTGCCTCAAAAGGACTCCCAAGAAAACATGTTTGACTTGTTAAAAAGAAATACCTTTATTTAAGAAAATTAAAATAAATACTATACAGAATCCAATGTAAAAAAAAGTTTAATACACGGCTTCTGTCTGAAAAAGGTTATCACATTTTAATAAATTCATTTAAAAAAAAAAACAGCACTGAGCAATGTAAACTGCACAGCCAACCCTCCATTCCCACTCCACAAGACAGGCTTTTTAAACCAGGAAAAAAGTAACGTTAGAATCTCTACATAATCATTTGTAGTTTGGTCCTTTAAAAGACCCCTCCAATCTCTTTTGGTGAGGTAGGTTACTGGAGCAACACTCCTCAATACAGGACTTACACAGATTCTATACAATACACTAGGTGGTGATAAGGTCCCACACACCTAGCCATGTGTGGCATGGGTGAAGTGAGAAATGTCTATTTAGAAGGAAATGCTACTGTAAAATGGCACTATACAAGTTAAAGATGTAAAAATCATGTCCATAATACAATGCTTATTGATTCATCCATTTCTAACAAGTGATGGCAGCGTTTTTGTTCAAGCACTGCAAAAAATAAAAAGCACAAAGGCTTATACGCCACCCTGAAAACACAGAAGAGTTAATACTTTGAATGCAAGACAGATCTATACCAAAATACCTGGCTGAGTAAGAGGAGTTGCACACTCGTCACCTTATGTTTTCAGCCATATTTCTCCATAAACTATTAGAGCAGCCACAACGTATGGCAAAATGGAAAGTTAAATAAACAGGTCCACTTCAACCATTTGGTGCTCAGCTCTTTAGTCAATAGATACAAATATACAGAACAATAAAATAGATGGATGGAACATCTCATAGGTATAGGGTCACTGCACAAGGTTCACTCCAAATTAATCAATCATCTTTAGATGCTAAAAAAGAACACAAGAAAGTCTTTTCAAAGACACTCATGATGCATTTTATAATGTCTTGCTGTGAACAGTGATAATCATTGGGGTAGGGTGGTGGATTTAGAGGGGAAAGGAGCATGTACAAGTCCAGACAAATAGGAGACAAAGAAACGAAGTGGGGGAAGAAAGGAGTGGAAAGATGTTTTCAGATCAAGTCAGCCACATTCATGGGCATCTCCTCCACGGTGGTGTTGTAGAAGGTCTCAATGTCCCGGAGCGTGCGCTTGTCATCCTCAGTCACCATGTTAATAGCAACACCCTTCCTGCCAAAACGGCCACCACGCCCAATCCTAAACAAAGTAATCGTAGTGAGAATAGATAAAAATCACCAATTCTTTAACTTACAATATAAAAAACATTTCCAGGAGAGTTGTGGTCAGTACTTGCCTGTGAATGTAATTCTCCCTATTTGTGGGCAAATCATAGTTGATGACCAGGGAAACCTGCTGCACATCAATGCCACGAGCCTGGTGGACAGAAAAGTGTGTATTAAATGTACATCAAAGCCAACTAATTGTATTTAACTACACATGTGTTCGCTCCAATTCCATTTCTCAAGTTACAATACACTGCTTGTATGTTATATATCCATGGCACTGTCCCAAAATATTTTGAGACAAAACCTACCAGCAGGTCAGTGGTGATGAGGACACGACTGGAGCCAGAGCGGAACTCCTTCATGATTAAATCTCTCTCCTTCTGGTCCATATCACCATGCTAGGAAACCAAAACAGTGGTCAGTTTATGGTCATCAAACTCACATTTTCACATTACATTATTAAATAAAATTGTGCCCATAGCATGAAACAGTCTTTAGCTCACGGTACTGAGTAGACTGGGATGAATATGGACTGCATTTATTCTTCCCTTAGCAGATATAGAACCAAGTACCACAGACAGACACTGCCTTGCCCAGTTGTTAAGGGTGGACACATCACCTCTCCCCAGCACTCCAATAATTCACTTACCAAAGCAGAGACTGTGAAATCTCTAGCATGCATTTTCTCAGTCAGCCAGTCCACCTTCCGGCGAGTGTTAATGAAGATAACAGCTTGAGTGATAGTCAATGTCTCATACAGATCACACAAAGTGTCCAATTTCCACTCCTGTGAGACAGAAATAAAGGGAACCAGTTACACACCAAGTACCCATTGAAATGACATCTGTAAATCCTTACAGGTCTTAAATCCACAACTGCAGAATATATATGGCAATAACAGCAAGTCTGCCTGTGTGCACTGGCAATGTATGGTCACCAGATGGCACTTTTCAGCCTTACTTTGATTAAATTTCATACGCATGTGCTGAAATCAATGGGAGAAGTTCCTTTACCTCCCTCTCCACATTAATGTAGAACTGCCGAATACCCTCCAGGGTCAGCTCCTCTTTCTTGACCAAAATCCTTACTGGGTCACGCATGAACTTTGTGGTGACATCCAGCACCTCTTGGGGCATGGTGGCTGACAACAGAATGACCTGCAGAAAGACAAACATGTATTAGCATAACTGAAACTGCTTTATAATGCATTTTCTTTCCTAATCTGTATTTGCACAATGAAATGTCCACTGCTTTATAGTCGTGAGGAGGAACAGGGAGACCCAGTCACTGTGGAGAGCAGTAGGAATACTCTACCAAAGAACTTTGTTCCCACCACAGCAAAGACGGCTAGGGGGAGAGGGATCTTTGGCCAACAATATATACTCATTCAAAGCACACATGGTGGAAAGGCAGGTTATATGATAGTTTATATAATAAATAGCAGTACATGACATTTTACCTGAATATCAGTAGACAACTTCTGGAAAATCTCGTAGATTTGGTCCTTGAATCCTCGGCTCAACATCTCATCAGCTTCATCCAATGCAAACATCTTGATGTATTTGGGAGCTGATAAAGAAGGGAAATACCCATGTTCAGTGCTTTACAGGGTGAACCGTCAACACCATACCAGGACAACATACCTCAAAAATACATTTCAATATGATAAATTGAACATATCTAAATACTAAACTAGGATTAACACACTTAACCAAGAATTTACTAACCAATTAAAAAAAAAACAAAAAAAAAACACTTTGGCTAACCACTTAAGACTTTCCCATAACTCATGCAACACTAAAAAGGCACAATGCTGTGTTCAGGTCGGTGAGGTCAGATCATGCCTCCAGAGAGCTGTAAACCCTGCGCACACCCCAACAGAACGCAGAGATGTGGCAGAAGAGCACAGGAGACTCTGAAGTCAGTTGACACGCATGGGTATCATCATTACAGCATTTAAGCCCTTTGATATAGATGCATATTTTGTTATGGGTGCTTACAGAGATAGCGTCGGTTAAGCATGTCAAAGACACGTCCAGGAGTTCCAACCACTATGTGTGGCACATCAGCCTGGAGCTTCTGCACCTCGTTACGGACGTTAGTGCCACCAATGCAGGCATGGCAGGTAGCACCCATATAGTCTCCAAGGGCAAGAACCACCTTCTGGATCTAAGGTTAGATAGAGACAAGTTAGATTGGTTAAATATTTCAGTTTCTGAAATCCATATGGCTTAGATCAGACTTTAAAAGGTAGATACTATTTGATCAATTCAATCAGTCGCTTTAGATGAACTTCATAAACTAGATCCAAATACAAGAGCTCAAGGGCTGAACACCAATAAGACGAAATAAAATGTGCCCATAGCATGAAACAGCCTTTAGCTCATAGAACTTGGTAGACTTGGATGAATATGTGCTGCCTTCCTTTCCCCAACAGACATAGAAAGGTGCCATTAAGACACCATCTTGCCCAGTTGATAAGGGGATCTAGATTTCTACAGTTTAAGTGCTTAATACTTAGACAGCTCAGCAGAAGACTAACTACATGCACCTAAAAGAAACAACTCTTCTGTGGAGTCTTACCTGTTGAGCAAGCTCTCTGGTCGGGGCCAGGACCATGGCTTGGGTGCCCTTCAACTCAATATCAATCTGTTGCAGGATGGAGATGGCAAATGTGGCCGTCTTCCCTGTTCCGGACTGAGCCTGAGCGATGACATCATACCCTAAACAAATAGGACTGAATTAAACACCTGAGCAAACAAGGCTTCCCAAACAAAATAGTGATTTTAGTCTGTGCCCATAGCATGAAACAGTCTTATGCTCACGGTACTGAGTAGACTGGGATGAATATGGGCTGAATTTGCTCTTCCCTTACCAGATATAGAATCACGTGCCAAAGACAGACACTGCCTTGCCCAGTTGATAAGGGGAGCAGAAGAGCAATACAATAAGTCTTTATAAATACATACCCTTGATACAAGGGAGAATTGCCCTCTGCTGAATGGCAGAAGGTTTCTCAAAACCATAGGCATATATTCCCCTGAGAAGATTCTCACGCAGGTTCATGTCATCAAAGCTGTCGACAACCTCCTTCCAGTTGCCCTGTAACAGAAGAAATAGAAGATATCCACTTGTTTTAGTTTGAACACAAACCTGCTCCTCTGTATATGTCAAATTAAAACAAAGCTGCAGAACGGTTTCAAGCACAAGTCTATTTATCTGTGCTGTAAAGTACATATATTGAAAACATAAAATAAACACACGTATTAGACATTTAATTTGAACTCACCTCAATGACTCCATCTGGCTCCATACCCTCGGGGCCATTGTCTCTAGGTCTGAACAAACAAGAGGAAAGGATCAAACATGAAATGAAATCAAGCAGTTCCAAATCATTTCATTATACAGCCCTTATAACTGGATCCAGATAAGCCAAATGATGGCCGATTAGATCGTAAATCACAATGGGGTTATGAATAGATATGAAATGGAGGGAAGTTTCCCTTGGACAGGAGAGACAGGTCGCAGGTTTCTGTAGGAGGCCTCTGTCCAGACCCAGTTTTACAGGATTTTTTTTTGCTTTTTGCCTCGCCTAAAACTATCAAAGCATAACCGTTTTTAGAAGGGAAAAAAGAGCCTTATTCAATAATTTGACCAATGAGTAACGAAGTGAGACATAAATAGAGTAAAATCTAATCGAGTGAGCTAATCGTAGCAGCTAGCTAAAACATTAAGCTAATGTGATTAGCCTGGTTTAAATAACTCGATTTTCTTACATTTGTGAATATCACGCAAATTTAATAGGTTTAAATAGTAAATTCGAAGTTAATTTGATACAGAATCAGTGTCGGTGTGGTTCAGACCCAGGCTCTGGCCTACTCCCACTAACACACTTCTCTTTTGTCTAATCGGTAGGCCATGTGCTCGTGACTGATTTTCGCGAAATATAATTAATCCTGCTTAGCACAAGGAAGCTTCATAAAGAATCACACAATAGGACGCATTTAAAGGTTATATCTTTTTTTGTTCGCCAAATATTAAGCATCAGCGGCTGATATTAACATACGACACTAAAACTCAGGAGGCGGCCATGTGCATGAGGCCGAGCCGGCATTTAGCGGAGATGTTAGCATTCGGCTAGCGACCCGGCACATTTTTATTCATTTTCAATGTCAATGAAAAACAGTCTATACACACATTGGACATTTCGATACTTAGACGCTCTGTCAAAGATAAAATATTACTCAACCGAAAACATGAAGGCCGTTATTCATAACCGCGGCCTTCTTCCACATGTTAACGAGATATAACCTGCGAGCCTATTAACGGGCCACGCCGGCACAGAACCATCATTTTAGTGCCGAAATATAGCAGTAAAAAAATCGCAAAATGTCTTCGGTTGCTTCCCATGTGTACGTATAAACATACTAAAACTAGCGTTTAGACTTTTACAAACATAAACCCGACTAAACTGTTTGCTTAAGTAAGCATTTACTCACCTATGTTCATGTTGAGCCGACATTATCACAAAGAAAGGCAGAAGGGCGGAAAAGTGCTAAATACGTGGGCAGTGAAGCAAAGTGAAGAATTTTAATTGGACCAGTCTCCTATCCATCAAAACTGAGGCGGGCTTCAACGACCGCTTATTGGCTGAATTCTACCGTAGAGCCAAAGAAATCCCGCCCACACCACGATTCACGTCGAGGCAGCGTGACATCACCGGAAATGTTGCTCAATAATTTCCGACAAATTTTGGAATTTGGTAATACAGACAAAACCGTAAGATATTGACTCAGAAAGTAATATACGGTAATATCTAGATCTAGATAGATAGATTTCAACATCTTTAGTACTCGCTGCATGGTCAGGCAGTTGTACCATTTTATATTGTTAGCGTTTAATTCTAACTAGAATGGTAAATCCTGTGTTCAAGAAATTTGCTAAACTTAAATCAGCAAACCATTACATTAAATATAATGAACTGAACTGGAGGCACAAAGCACCATACATCAAATGATTGTCATAGTGGTTTGAACATTTTAGGCAGAAATACCAAAAAGATACAGACATAAATTGTCTTTTCACTCGTTATAACGTCGTCATTTAATCTAATTATGTCTTTTGATAGATCTCCACAAACGGTCCAAATCTAATCACATAAAGAGAAAGGAATTCTATCATTATCAGCAGTAAACAAACTGCACATTTTTCACATATTTGCATACAAACACACAAAATTGACAGTCAATAGTGATCAGACCAAGCCTACCCATTATTTTACACAGGACATGGTTTATTGAAAAAAAAAAAAAAAAGAAGTAACATGATTATACTTGCACATTTGAGTAACCTAACACTCTTCTCAACAATTAATAAAAAGTCTCATCGGACCTTTACAGATGGTGAGAAAAATCCAAGATGGCTTTCTACCCCACTGATGAAGCCTTTTACAAGAGTCCAAAAATGCTGTCACCAAGATGTCAAATCTCAAAAAGGTAGCCATAGAAAAAGCCTGGCCTCTGACAACCACAAGGGGAAAAAAAGAACACTGATACAAAACAAAAATATTAAAAAAGTGGGTTCGATAATGTGATATCCTGTTTTATAGTCTCTCTCTGCCTTTTTGGGAAGGTGAAGGTTTCCAGCTGTTTCTTCCTCCATCTCTTGCTGCAATATACTTAAACAGTTATCACAGTGAGAGCTTGCAGTGACAGAGCTCTTTGTACATGATTCTTCTCAGTTTAGGCATATCCTGCTGACTGAAGCTGAAGGGCTGTCCCAATGCCAGACACTTACAGTACTAGAATGAAAAAGTGAAAGTGAATGAGGTGGCACACAATATGGTGTATTAGTTATCCTGTAAGCTATATTTTAGTTTTTTACTCAAGCATGTATTTGGGCATGATCCTAATTCAAAGTCACCTCACTCTGAAATGACATGAACTGATATACAATAGGACACAAGACATAAAAGCAGCATAAAGTTTATTTGACTCACCTGAAGGACAAAAGCCCCACAGTCACTGTCATTATTCTGCCTTCCTACATTCTAAGACACAGATACAGCACCAGAAAAGGACTATGAAATGAGTTGTCTATGAAGCAAAAGTTCCAGCACAAGTTTCTGTGATTCAATACATTCACACTCACACACACTATGTAATTGTTAAGAGTTTTGTATATACACACACACACACACACACACACACACACACACACACACACACACACACACACACAATCTCTCAGACACTCTCTCTCTCTCCCAGACACTCTTTCTCAGACACTCTCTCGCACAATAATTGCCAGAGTTTTGTACATAGCAGTTTGTGGTCAGTTGTCCTAAAAGACTACAACTATGACTCACCATTTTGAAAAAGCCTCTCCACCCAGTGAGGAAATCTCTCTGCTGTTTTATAATAGCTTCTGCCTGGAGGTACTTAAAAATATGCTAGGGGTAAAAGAGAAAGTAGCAGATTTAAAAATAGAAGCTGTGTGAATGTTAAATGCAGATGTACTATGTGAAATCACTGAAGCAAAGGAATGCTCATCAGTTCAGACCTTGGGACACCGCCGGTTAAGAGTTCGCTGGGAATCAAAGTAAGTGATGAAACGCTGTTTGATGTCCACTGACACAAGTGACCAATGCACTTCCAGGTGAATGGGAATCAACAGAAGGTCCTTGCTAAAGATGTCAACCTAAAGCAAACAATACAACAAATATGTTTGCCTTATACATACACTTTAGTGTTGAGTGGAGAATGTACACCAGGAGTTCAAATCTGTGCTTGTAAAACTATTAACACTTAATGTAATAATTAGTAAATGGCTGCTGAATGAATGGCTGCATGCTCACCTTACCTCCCTTTTATGCATGCCTCCCTGTCTGACTGTCCATCTCAGGACAAACCATCATCATATCATCATATTTATTTTCCTATTATAATGACTTCCTCTGTTCTCCTAAATTTCTTTTGTTAACATTCATTAGAATATTCCACATGACTGCTATGGCAACTGAGATTAGAGGGGAAGAAAAAAGCTTACATTTTTTGTCCACCGTTTAACTCCTTCATAACCTTTAGTTCGCAGCTTATCATAAAAGAAGCTGTTGAAGAAATGGACCTAAAATAAATGGAAAAAGAGTCAAAATTGATATTATGACATTAAACTAAATGAAGGGCTCAAACATTTTGGAGTCAGAGACCCTTTTAACTGGGGGGAAAAAACACAGACCCCTTCATAGAGATTTATAACACAAATAAACTATTCAAAAGAATTTGTCACAATGCTTAACAGTACTGCATCATCTTTACAAGGTGGGAAGTGCCAAGGACCTCAGGGTTTCCCATCAGACTTTAAGAAGTAATTCTGGCACCAGTTGTTGGCACCTCTTTTAATGAAGGCATTTAATCAATCTTTTAATTCTGGCCAAAACTCGTTTAATTCTTCCCCAAACTCCCACTCAGATTATTTTTTTCCCTCCTGCTGGAAAAAAAGACATAGATCTGGTGACCAGCACCTCTTCTTATCCAATTAGCTTGTTAAACGTCATCTTTATATTATCAAACTTATTGACATTGTGCCTGGAAACATTCTACCACACATTCTCCTAACATTAGACGTTTGTTCAATGCAATTTATAACTTTTCCACATTCCTTGAATGTGGAGAAAGCCTCCAACAGAGTGGAGCATAACCACCTCTTAAATACCTAGAGGTTTGTTTTTGGGGCAAAAGTTTGTCTCCTGGATCAGGCTGCATTTATTATTCTATACAAGCCTCAGTTACAACAAACAATATTCACACTGAGTATTCTCTCTTTACCACCCTAGTTTAAAAGACAGAGCTGCCCTATAAGGCCCCAATTAGATTTAACTGGCTCTTCTTTCTAACCCTGTGGGTAAACATACAGTGCTGCTTGAAAGTTTGTGAACCCAATGAGCAGTTCAGTGTTTTCTATTGTTTTACCATGATTTTCTGATTTTATCATCACCAGTATTTCTATATTAAATTTCAGATTTATCAATTTTATGTATTTGTTTAGAGGGAACTGTGTGAACAGCCAAAAAACTACATGAAAGATCAGATTAGTGTATGTGCAAAATTAAGTGGACCCCCAGCTGCATTGGTAAAGTCAAGTGGGTAACAGATTCAGGTGAAACACATTTGGGTGCTTAATTAATCAGTTGAGCAGACCAATCAAATTAGACATCATTAGAAATGGGGTTGAGCAATACTGATAAAAAGAAAGAGGAAACCAACCAACCAGACCAATGCAGTGCCCACAAAGACCAACAATGCAAAGAGGAAAGCAGATATCTGAGGACATCGGGAAGGTGTGACAGCCCATCAGTCTGTAGAAGGCTATAAGACCATCTCCAAAAGATTCCAGCCCCTGTCCATGCACTGTAAGACAAACCATCTACAAATGGAGGGCATTCAACAAGACCACAACTCTGTCTAGAAGTGGACACCCATCAAAACCTTTGTCAAGGAGCAGCAGAAAAATAACACAAGGTAAAGGCCAAATCACACATCGCCTCTATAGAATTGCAGACCTCACTGGCAGCATCTGGGGTAAATGTACATGCGTCTACAATCAGACCAAAATTGAACAGACATGACATTTATGGGAGGGTTGCTAGAAGGAATCCTCTGCTCTCAAAAAAGAACAAAGTTGCCTATTTGCCAGAGAGCATTTGGACAAACCAGAGTCCTTTTGGAAGTTCATTCTCTGGACAGATGAGTCCAAAATAGATTTATATAGTCATAATCAAAACTGCCATGCTTGGAGAAAAGCCAGCACTGAATGCCAAGAAAAGAAACTCCTCCCAACTGTGAAGCATGATGGTGGAAGTCTGGGGCTGCTTTTCTGCCTCCGGGCCTGGATGACTCCATATAATCCAGGGAAACTTAAATTCTCAGGCCTATCAACAAATTCCTGAGAATCTCCTGCCATTAACTTAGCAGCTTAACTTAGTCATTAAGCTGAAGCTGGGCTGAAAACTGGTGATGCAACAAAAAACAACCTAAAGCATTCAAGCAAAACCACCAAGGAATGGCTTAAAAGAGAGAAGATTTGTACTCTGGATTGGTCTAGTCAAAGTCCAGACCTCAACCTAATCAAAATGTTGTGGCTAGACCTGAAGCAGGTTGTACATGCCAGATGTCCCACCAATCTCTCTCAGTTGGCATTCTGCAAGGAGGAGTGGGCAAAAATCCACATAGGGGATGTGAAAGACAGTCAGTGGTTAGAGAAGACGTTTGGTTGAAGTAACGGCTGCAAAAGGAGGCGTTACATGCTACTAAATAAAAGGATTCACATTTTTGTGAACAACTTAACGACTTTTGTTAAATAATGACTTTTTTGTTTTGTTTGTGTCCATCATTTGGAAAGTCTGCTTTAGAAATTGGGGTTTGGATGTACATTACCCCATTTTTATTTTTAAAAAAAATATTTTTTTTACACAAAATCAATGGCTGTGTCTGGAAGGTTCACAAACTTTCAAGCAGCACTGTAGATTCTGAATAAAAGTGACTAGCCTCTATTTATGTGGAGCGCAATCTTTAACCTGCTCATTTCTCTGTCCACTCTTCAAACTTTTAGCCCAAGTATCTGGATATAAATTAAATAAAAGGTAATATTTTCGGTTCGAGTTTTATTTATAAACTTTCTAATTAAAGAAACAATTTGTATGTAGATTCCAGTTGAGCATTTATAAGCATAATAACCGTCACACGTGTGGGTTCTGTTTTCCACCATAATAACAAAATTAGGAAATCGCAGACCCCCTGGTCCCTGGATCTCTCTTTTCAAACTACCGCTATATAATGCTGGAAAAATAGACTTATTATTCATCACCTTATCAGGCACGGAATCCATTACAAGGTCTCCATACATGTTCATAACCTGAAAAAATGAATGGAGATATCAAAGAACAAACAAGGTCAGAGATTATAAGTGTACAAACAGTTAGATTTTAAAGAAGTTGAAATTTATTATACTTGGTCATTGAGCCAGTTTTGTCCATAGAGAGTGCTGAGATCATCCATAGTGAGAACATGACGCTTGTAGTTAACGCTGAACCCTCGCACCATGCTCGTACCTGGGGACCTCTGGTAGGACTGGATTATCTGGTGCACCTCTGCTTTCCTAAGAAGACCACATGCCCAAAAATATGATGGCTATGTGTACTTAAATGCACTGAATATATCTAGCTGCTATCCATGCTAAACAACTTTCTTTTTTTTTATTAATACATTTACATTACCACTCAAAAGTTTGGGATCACTTGCATATTTCAGCTTGATTTCAGCTACAGAGGAAGACTCCATCAGCCAATCCATTTTGTGGCAGATGCTCCAGGAAGCATAGGGTGAAATTTCCCAAAGTTTTGAGCGGTAGTGTTTGTACTAATTGTGCATTGAACATTAATGTTTGTAGAGCTTCACCTGTAAGCTTGAGAGAAGCTCTCATTGAAGATCTCCTGTAGTTGCTCCACAATATCATCAGTATGTATAGGGATCAGACTGCCATATTTATGGAGAGACTCATCCAAAATGCCTGGAAGATAGAGGGGGGACATTAACCTGAATTTACCTGATAATATTGTATCAAAGTTAAATCTGTATAAAAGCAATTTGAGGTATGAAACACAATTGCATAGAAAAGTCTGCATAGCTTAAGAATGAAAGGAAACAGATTTATACAAAAAGTAAACAATAAATAAATAGATAAATTAAACAAAATTCAGAGACAAGATATTTTAATGTGGCGGTTTCACAGATGCTTATTTACTAGGTTACGGACAGCTAAATTGTAATATAGAGGAATATTTGCATCCAAGAACCAAGCAGATTGCAGACATTTGCACTTAAGACATTCAGCACCAACCTGTTTGAACTGCCAGGTTTCTGAAGGTAGTTTGTACTGAATAAATCCCAATAATTCTAAAAACAAGTGCCTCATACTTTTCAGCTTTCCTAATTAAAAACTCAATTTTATGCATTACAAAATGTGCTCCACATGTAACAGGTTGTTGGAAGCACATCCAGAGGTACAATGAATTTAGAAATAAGTGAATACCTCAATTTCTGATTGTTGTTTTCACTGCACAAGACACATTAAGGCTCTTAAAGCTCCTGTCAAGTCACTTCATAATTATCTTCTTAGTTATTTATAAATTCTGTGGTGAATTTAGCATTGTCTATTGAAAACAGAATACTGGCTTTCTTTAAGTTATGGTATTTCTTTAGAATTGTTTTCTGCCTTCTTTCTCAGGCTCAAGACTATATTTGGTAGAAGTGGCGTCAAAGCTAATCAGATTTAGCCACCTGTTTACATCAGCTCTGCTTTTGCCCCAACTACAGAAACTAAAGTAACTTTGTTCCTGCTCATTGCAGCCTATTTGTGCCTGAGAGTGTGCAAAACGTCATCTTGTTAAGATTTTTATCATTTGATATACACTATATTGCCAAATGTTTTGGGACACCCCTCCAAATCATTGAATTCAGGTGTTGGGCTTGGCCCCTTAGTTCCAGTGAAAGGAACTCCTAATGCTTCAGCATACCAAGACATTTTGGACAATTTCATGCTCCCAACTTTGTGGGAACAGTTTGGGGATGACCTCTTCCTGTTCCAACATGACTGCACACCAGTGCACAAAGCAAGGTCCATAAAGACATGGATGAGGGAGTTTGGTGTGGAGGAACTTGACTGGCCTGCACAGAATCCTGACCTCAACCTGATAGAACACCTTTAGGATGAATTAGAGGGGTGACTGTGAGCCAAGCCTTCTCGTCCAGCATCAGTGCCTGACCTCACAAATGCCAGGTTGAGGTCAGGACTCGCTCATCCATGTCTTTATGGACCTTGATGCAGTAGTAATAATGAGTAGTTAGTTCTATGCTGCTCTTCTTTTAAGTGGTGATGAAATGAGAATTAGCGATGAGTGGGGGTAAAAAATAATTAGAGAACTATTCAAAATATTAGGCTAATTCAATGCTCATTTTAATAGATTTTATTGAACAAGATCACATGATCAGTGTACATATTTAAACCAGTTTGAAGTTTCTTTATCACTCTGAGATCTAGAGTTTAAATCAAGAAAATGTCACAGCTGTCTATAGTCGAGAGTCTAAGAGAGCAATACTGGCCATGTTCTCTGTGTAGGAGGCACGTTGTACTCTCTCTTCTCTATGAAAACAGCAACACTGTTCATGCGCGTCTATAAGTGCATGCATGCAGAAACTTGCGGGCATCACTTTACTCTGAGGATGTTATGCTGCCATTTGATGCAGCAGCTCAAAAAAGGTTGGTTGCTGTTGTATGATAGGATTGACCTAACTGCAGCAGCAGTGAAGTAACACTAACAGTAATCTTATGCTGCTGATTTTTGCAAACCCTGGTGCGCACATCTGAACTTCACTCACAATAATCATACTCTTCTTCCACAGCTATGCATTTATTTATACATTTTTATATTTCTTCATATACTTTCTTCCTTTTCCCATCTGTATAATTAATTTTATTTATCATTTTATACTTAATATATTATTCTTTATTTTTTAATAATTTCAGTGATTCTATTTTTATGATGCAGACAGTTGAAAAGTACGTTATACTGTATATGGTTGTGAAAAAGTGAGTTTTTTGAACAATTCTTTAAAGTATCATTGGTAAATGCTTACTTAAAGACAGATGTTAGCACCATATTTTTTTAAACATCTGAAACAATGTTGTTAGGGGCTTTAATGAATATAAACCTTTACCTTGGACACAGGACACGTGCTCTTTAGCGAGGGCCATCTCCACTCTTTGCATGGAAACTGAGGGGAAATCTTGCCTTTCACTGTTTCCAGCACTGACTGCTGAGCTGGACTGGGGAATGCCATGATACCCATTCAAATCACTAAAAGGAACTTCTGAGAAGAGTGACACATATTTTATGAGGTTTTAGTTCAATCAGCAAAACCATACTGAATACTGACATACTGAATAATACCAGTGCTCATCCATGAAATATTAGACTTACCTGTCTCACTTTCATTTGCAGTCTGTGCTGTTGCTCTCGAGCTGTTCATCCCCAGGTCCCGCCTCTGCCTGCTTTGATAAAGATTATACTGACGCCACCTCCTTGCCCGTCTGTATCCAAGTGTGCCGACCCACTGTGCCCGCTGCCGCCATGTTTTCCAGCTCTGAGCAAGCCGGAAGCGCAGCCGAGTCGAGGCCCGGAGCCTCCTCCACCGCTTCAGCCTCTGCTGCCTGAGGCCATGAAGCCGAGCCCACAGGGGTCTTTCAGGGACACCTCTGGCTTCAGGTTTGTCTTGCTCCTTATTTGATGGTGAAAAGTTTTGGTAGTAATGTGCCATTTGTGGCAACGATTCATGTGGGTCTTGCCAGTCCACCATTCCCTCCTCCTCTTCTACTGGAGCACATTCAGAGCTGATCTCCTCACCTTCATCTAACTGGTCCTCTTCTAACTCCTCCTCCTCTTCTTCATCAAATCCATCTTCTTCATCCATCTCATCAGTCTCTATATATTCTTCAGTCCATCCCCTCTCCTTGTGGCCCACTTTGAAGTCCATAGCACTTTGGGCATTAGGAGGGGAATCAGGGCCCAAGAGGTGTCCTCCTGCCATACCTCCACCACTGCCTTCATGGCTGACAGTCAAGGAGATCTCACCCTGCCAGCGATTTGGAGCTAAGCTTGCCCCGCTGTCCCTCATGGTCCACGGGCACCCTGCTACCTGCGCCAGCTCGCCGTCTGCAACAACACAGTTCAAAAGAATTGATTAAGTGTTAAGGGATGTGGTAGCTTAGTGGTTAAGGTGTTGGACTACTGATTGAAAGGTTGTGAGTTCAAATCCCAGGTCAACAAAACTGCCACCTCTGGGCCCCTGAGCAAGGCCCTTAACCCTCAGTTGCTCAGTTGTATAAAAAAAAAGAGAAAAATTGTAAGTAGCTCTGGAAAATGGCATCTGCCAAATGCTAGAAATGTAAATGTTAGAGGGAAAAAAATATATACAACATATCTGCAATAAGGTTTTTATCCCTTTACACTAAAGTATTGATATTGTTGATCCATTTTGTTTCCTTTAGGAGATATTGCTTAACTTAATATTTATATTGCATGCTTTTTAAGCATTAAAAAAACTTTTAAAAAGCATTTAAAAAAACATGTAAAATGTTGCAGGCAAGGATTTATGGATTTCTAAGGCTGCCTGTCTTTTTCTACATAATCAAGAGGGATATTAAGAGTGAACACAAGCGATATGGTTTATTTTCTTTAAAAAAAAAAAGAGAACACTCTTGATTTATTTATTTTATATTTCACATAAAATTGATATCCATGCTTGCAAATTACAAATCTATACATTTTATATACAAAGAGACTTTTCAAAGTATTTGGATTGCTATTGTAACAGACTAGTATGGTATTGGATTGAGGAAAAATAAAAATAAATGCAGTGGTATATTACACATCTCTGGCAATATGTACAGTGTTTGTGTTTTGAGCAGCCTGACCAATCTCACACAGTCCAAATAACTCTGGGGGTGTATTAATAAATTATGGCAGTGATTTAAGTCATGCCAGGCAATGTGGAAACATGCTACGTGTATATTTCAATAACGTGCAAATCATATCAGAACTGCAATATGTATTAGTATACACTGATCAGGCATAACATTATGACCACCTGCCTAATATTGTGTTGGTCCACTTTTTGCTGCCAAAACAGCACTGACCTGTCATGCACTGTGTATTCTGACACCTTTCTATCAGAACCAGCATTAACTTCTTCAGCAATTTGAGCAACAGTAGCTCGTCTGTTGGATCGGATCACACGGGCCAGCCTTCGCTCCCCACGTGTGTCAGTGAGCCTTGGCTGCCCATGACCCTGTTGATAGATATTGACCACTGCAGACCAGAAACACCCCACAAGAGCTGCAGTTTTGGAGATGCTCTGATCCAGTCATCTAGCCATCACAATTTGGCCCTTGTCAAACTCGCTCAAATCCTTATGCTTGTGCATTTTTCCTGTTTCTAACACATCAACTTTGAGGACAAAATGTTCACTTGCTGCCCAATATATCCCACCCACTAACAGGTGCCATGATGAGGAGATCATCAGTGTTCTTCACTTCACCTTTCAGTGCTCATAATGTTATGGCTGATCTGTGTATTTGCCATATAATATTCTGTCAAAATCATGCAGCAAATTCTAGCTCATAGTGTTTTTGTTAGGTTTTTTTTTGTTTGTTTGACACTGCTGTGTGAATTTCCTTAATGAAACCAAATCAAATAGGATATACAGCAATTACTGAAGACTTTATGCATAGGTCTGGGACATTTGTAGTGTAGAATTTATATACATTTTTTGAATGATTTTCCCCTTTATTCTTGGTCAAATTCTTGTGGACATGACACAATACATTATGTAAATGACGTGTTGTATATTTTCCGACATGAGTGTAATAACTCTATTATTCAGCTGATCAATAATGAAAGAAATTAGAAATTTAAAGCTCATCAGTTATGAACCAACAGTGTTTCACTTGAGCCATATTTGTAACTGACCTCGACAATCTAGCTACTAAAATAACGCTAGAGCATGCCAAATAAACACTCTCCTACAGATTTGTTAAGCACAAAAGTCCTTCTTGCTCAGAAGAGAAAATTAAATGCGTGGGTGTCTGCGGAAGCATCTACTCTAATTCACCCGCTCCTACTAACAGGTTAGCATTTAGCCGCAGCCGAACATGTTTATAAACGTGTCTTCGTTCGGCACGGCTGTATTTGCTCATGAAGAAATGATTGATTTCTCAGATGACGCTATGCATTGTTAAATAATCGCAGTGAATCATGCCATGACTCGCGTTAAGGATCCGCGATGTGGTTTTTTTGTTTTTTTTGAGTTCCTGCAATGAGATGTTAATAAAGCGTGCATAATTAGCAGGCTAGGTAGCTAGCTGGCCTAAACACTGGTCATCACACCGTATCCTTTGGCATATTTGCTTATCAATATCAAGGTAACACTCACCGTCTGAGTGCAGTTTTGTATGAGTTTCAGTAGATGCGTGTTAGCTGTGCAGTTCACTGGGTGTCTGATATTTTTTTCGCAGATTTGGTATGAGGAGAATTTCAGCCCTAATCAATGAAGCCCGTCGCCTTCTTTCAACGAAGCTGTGACGCGGCTGTTGCCGAGCCTTTGTTGATGACGTCGGCAGCTCTCCCACTGCGCTCCTGCAGAGGTGATGAGTAGTGTGGAAATCTGTGTGTGTGTGTGTGTGTGTGTGTGTGTGTGTGTGTGTGTGTGTGTGGGGGGGGGGGCTTTACATTGCAAATAGTCGACTATCTACCTCTGACTCATCATGCTAATGTACTTTAATAAGTAGTACTTTTTTAAATGTGTAGTTTTAAAGTTGTAAAGGTGGTAGTGTATTTAACATGCATATACACTATAGTGCCAAAAGTTTTGAGACACACCCCCAAATAATTGAATTCAGGTGTTGTTTTTCAGGGTTTGGGCTTGGCCCCTTAGTTCCAGTGAAAGGAACTCTTAATGCTTCAGCATACCAAGACATTTTGGACAATTTTATGCTCCCAACTTTGTGGGAACAGTTTGGTGGATGGCTCCTTCCCGTTCCAAAATGACTGCACACCAGTGCACAAAGCAAGGTCCATAAAGACATGGATGAGCGAGTTTGGTGTGGAGGAACTTGCCTGGCTTGACCTCAACCTGATAGAACACCTTTTAAGATGAATTAGAGTGGAGACTGCGAGCCAGGCTCAAGTGCTCAAAGATCAGCACAGTGCAGCAGTGGCATATCTCTATATAAGACCCATAAGTCAGGAGTCATCTGGCCATCAACACATGCAAGCAACGCTTTACTGCAAGAGACTACAATTTACAATTACAAGCACCTCCGTTCTTTTAGAAGAATTTACTGCAAGCAAGATGTTATTAACACCTACATCATGTTAACTTTTTAGGACCCTCCCAGTGGTGCAGATTAGGGCCACTCAGACACTTAACATAAGTCTGAAGGTGTGGCCCCACTGGCTAAAGGTAGTGTCCTATCTGACAGTGTGCAGAAAGATGGAATCAGGTTGTTGTGTCTAAAGGCCCCTCATGGTTCATTTGTCCATGCTTGTTTTGTGATACTAAATTCTGCACGCTCCTATCTAGGGCTTATTTGTTGGAAGGCCCAAAACGTGACCTCATTGACATTTATTAACCACATTAGCAGAGAATCACACTAAAGCCTGAGTAAGATGTCAGTTTGCTCTCTTACAGAGGGTCAGCACCTCCACATTGCAGAGACTGGTCAATGCTAGCAGATGAATAGCCAATATATTGCCAGTGTATTTCAGTATGTAAATTTTTAACAGGAATCATTAGTGCATCTGTATTTTCCACATGGACAATGCAAAGTCGATTAAACTAGCCACAGAGCTTGGACTGGTGAAAGCATCAGTCATACAACACAACTAATAATGGCAAGCACATGGCTAAAATATACTCACTTTTCATTCAGTGCACGAGCTGCAGAGCCTGTTGCAACTGAGCTGGTGATCTGCCAAAATACCTCAAGAAAGTGTGCTGCCACAGTTGCTGAGCAGAAGAGTGCATTTGATGTTTTGGGTTGTGTTGCAGCATCCAAACCTACTCAAGCCACTGGCATCTCCAGGCTGGCAGTCAAAGCAAGTTTAGAGCCTGGCACGGGAGGAACACAGAGATTGGAGATTGATGCAGAGATTGAAGTTAAAAGTGGTGATTTATCTTAACGGTCATTATCAACTTGGGAGAACCATCAGATGCAAGTATGAGCAAGGCATCCTCATTTACATTTACATTTACATTTACATTTCTGGCATTTGGCAGACGCTCTTATCCAGAGCGACGTACAAAAGTGCTTTAGTTCTAAGTCACTGAATACATTAACACTGGTTCAATAAGACACAAACTTGGGATACCATTAGCCTAAACACTGAGTTGGGTTTTTTTTTTTTTTGTTTGTTTGTTTTTTTAAAAACTTTGCAACATAATACGTAAACTGGAAAAAATAAGAGCTAGTTTAAGTACTTCAGGAAGAGGTAAGTCTTCAGTTGCCGTTTGAAGACGGTCAGAGACTCGGCCGTACGGATACCTAGGGGAAGTTCGTTCCACCACCTCGGTGCCAGAACAGAGAAGAGTCTAGATGTATACCTACGTTTTACCCTGAGAGATGGTGGGACCAGTCGAGCAGTGCTAGTGGATCTGAGTAAGCGAGGTGCAGTGTGAGAAGTGATGAGAGCTTTGAGGTAAGATGGTGCTGGTCCATTCTTGGCTTTGTAGGCAAGCATTAGTGTTTTGAATCTGATGCGTGCAGCTACCGGAAGCCAGTGGAGGGAACGCAGCAGTGGGGTGGTGTGGGAGAACTTTGGCAGGTTGAAAACAAGTCGTGCAGCTGCATTTTGGATCATTTGCAGTGAGCAAATTGCGTTCAGAGGTAGACCTGCCAGAAGAGGGTTGCAGTAGTCCAATCTCGAGATGACCAGAGATTGAACAAGCACCTGAGTAGCCTGTGTGGATAGAAATGGCCGAATCCTTCTGATGTTGTACAGAAGAAACCGACATGAGCGTGTCACATTAGTGACATGGGAAGAAAAGGATAGTTGATTGTCCAAGGTTACCCCAAGGTTGCGAGCAGAGGCTGAAGGGGAAATCATGGAGTTGCTAAGAGATATCGCGAGGTCTTGGGCTGGGGATGGATCACCTGGGATGATCAGCAGCTCAGTTTTGCTGGGATTGAGTTTCAGCTGATGAGCCGTCATCCAAGATGAAATGTCCGCCAGACACGCTGAGATCCGAGCAGAAGCCGTGGTATCTGAGGGAGGAAAAGAGAAGATAAGTTGGGTGTCATTGGCATAGCAGTAGTATGAAAAGCCATGTGAGGATATAACTTTGCCAAGAGAGTGAGTATAGAGAGAGAAAAGGAGAGGACCAAGTACTGAGCCTTGCGGGACACCAGTAGAGAGTCTGCGTGGAGCAGATGTCAATCCCTTCCATGTTGCCTGATATGAGCGACCATCCAGGTAGGAAGCAAACCATTCCCATGCTGTTCCACAAATTCCAAGACTCCTGAGGGTGGACAAAGAGAGTCTTGTGGTTTACTGTGTCAAATGCTACAGACAGGTCGAGGAGGATGAGGACCGATGACAGTTTGGCTGATCTAGCAGCATGTAGTTTCTCAGTGACTGCCAAAAGGGCAGTCTCTGTGGAATGTGCTGCTTTGAAGCCAGACTGGTTGGGGTCATGGAGGTTATTCTGCATGAGATAGTCAGACAGCTGATTACAAACAACGCGTTCAAGAATTTTTGAAAGGAATGAGAGAAGTGATACCGGTCTGTAGTTGCTGATGTCTGAGGGATCCAGAGCAGGTTTCTTCAGGATGGGGATGACCCTGGCTTTCTTAAAGGCAGTTGGAACGTGACCAGACGTTAAGGATCCATTGATGACTGTGGTGATGAAGGGTAGGAGGTCAGGTGAGATGGTCTGGAGCATAGCTGAAGGGATTGGATCCAGCGGGCAGGTGGTAGGATTGCAGGACCGGGTAATTTGCAAAACCTCTTCTGATGCTACAGTTGAGAGCTGCGTCAGTGAAGGAGTAGCGGAGTGCTGACTGTGTGATGTAGGTGAAGTTGGGAGAGACGTGAAGGTCTGGCAGATCCTCTCAATCTTCTCTGTGCAAAAAGTGGCAAAATCTTCGGCGGTCAGGGAGGATGGAGAAGGTGGAGTCGGAGGGTTGAGTAGTGACGAGAAGATGTTGTGGAGCTTTTGGGGATCTTGTGCAGAAGTTTCAAGCTTTTCCTTGTAGAAGGAGGTCTTGGCAGAAGTCACGTCCAAGGAGAATTTGGACAGGAGCGTGCGATAAGAGATGAGGTCTGTGTCGACTTTAGATTTCTTCCACTTCCTCGCTGCTGATCGTAGTTCTCTCCGATTGTTGCGAAGCACGTCTGACAACCAAGGAGCAGGAGAAGAATTCTTCCTGCGTATAGTGGACAAAGGGCAGAGAAGGTCCATGGTTGAGGAAAGGGAGGAGAGCAGAGTGTCAGTAGCTGAGTCCAGGGGAAGGGAGGAGAAGGATTCATGGTCAGGAAGCGATGAAAGAGTGCAGAAAGCTACAGAGGAAGGAGAGATAGAGTAGAGGTTTCGGCGGGTGAGAGAGAGGTGCTGGGAGTTACGTTTAGGCAGAACAGGGAGAGTGATCGTGAAGGATACCAGGTGATGATCGGAGATATGAAGTGGGGTAACAGTCATGTCTGTAGCTGGAGAAGGATGAGTGAAGACTAGATCCAGGACGTTTCCTTCCTTGTGTGTGGGAGGGCAGCTGTTGAAGGACAGGGAGAATGAATTCAGAAGAGCCAGAAGAGTGAAGCTTGTCAGATGGGAGGTTGAAATCTCCAAGAACTGTCAGAGGGGTGCTGTCAGAAGGGAAGACACTGAGGAGTGTGTCCATTTCATCCAAGAGATTACCTAGGGGACCAGGGGGGCGGTAGATGACAATGATGAAGAGGTTGACCGGAGAGGTGACTGAAATTGCATGGAATTCAAAAGAAGAGATGGTTAGATGAGACAAGGGGAGAGGTGAGGAACACCATCTCTGTGACAACAGCAGACCTGTACCACCACCCCTGCCTGATTCTCGTGGTGAGTGAGAGAAAGTATAGGCAGAGGATAGAGCAGCCGGTGTAGCAGTGTTCTGTGGTGGTATCCAGGTCTCAGTTAAAGAAAATCAAAGGAATAGTGGGAGGCTAAAGCTGAGATGAAGTCAGCCTTCCTTACAGCAGACTGGCAGTTCCAGAGCCCACCTACCACCACTGTTTGAGACTGAGACAACAGGGGAGGGTAGATGAGGTTGCTGGAAACATGACCTCTGCTTCGTGGATGAGAATGCCTGCGTCTGTAAGAGGTAACAACAGAAATCGGTTTGAGGCACATGTCTGTGGTCTTGTCAAAGTATGAAAAGTGAGATTAAGGATGCAAGAGAACAAGAAAAAAATGACAATATACTTACTATTTAAGTGAGTAACAGGTATTGACAAGGCAATATAAATTGACCTTCAATATAAATTAGTTAGCCCTGCCCACAATTCACACCTTAAGGGAGACCGAAACTATTCTTGATTAATCACCCGAGACAACTAAGAAGCAGAGATCAACAAGCTATACAATAACAGTTCAAATAACTACTCTAGAACCAACCACGTTAAACAAATAGTACACAAAAGTCGGAATCTTACCTTACCAGATGGGAACAGATTCAAATGAAGAGTTAAAGCACACATAATCATCAGATAAGGTGCAAGAAGGATGATTTCCCACTAAGCTGCAAGAAGGCTCTGTTTTACAGGCTCTTTGGTATGCTTCTTGGTTGTAACATGACCGGGGCAATTTAAGACTAGAAAGCTGTTTAATGCCTTTTTTACTAGACATTATAAAAAAATCTTTATGTAATTTAATTATGTTTAAAATCTTTACAAATAAATGTGTTAGATGAAATTACAATATATTTCTAATTTTAACAACATAGCTAGAACTTGTCTATTTGCATTTCTATTCTTTTGTATGGCTTTTTAGTTTTGTTTACTAATTTTTGTTACTTTAATTACTGTTTTTGTGGAATTCTTTCATTTTTCTCACGTCTTTTAGTGTAATCAACATAACACATACTAAAAACACAAGGAACAATAAAAATGTAAATGTATATATTTGAACTTGTAGAGTGTTCATTATAAGATAATGCTTATTATTACTTATTATTATAATAGACTATAATTACTGAGTTTAGATTCTGAGAACCGGAAGATTCAGTTTTAGAGAGATATCCATCTTACAGAAGTTCTAAACTGTCTAATGCTGAAAACACGATATATGAAAAGGTATGTGTATTTATATAAATATAAATATTTATATATGTGTAACTCTCTCGATTTACATGGAGTAAGTAACCACCAAAAATTAAGGCAGAAAGTTTTTTTTTCATATTTTCTTTTTTTTTTTTTAATATATTTTTCTATCCGTTCAGGTTTTACAACATTATGAATTTACTATTCAAAAGCATTAATATAACCCATACCATCTTATATTGATATCAGCATTGGACATGTAAAAACAAAACAAAATGCATAATATATTTTTGAAAGGTCCTGCTTGTTACTGCTGCCATTCGTCTCTTCGGAATGAAGGTTTTGATAATATGCCATTCAAAATGGAAAATAAGTCTATGTAAATCAAACTTTCTCTTAAAATGGAAGCAGGATCTGAAGCTATTAGACTGAGCACCCTGGGCCAGATTTGGTTGTGAGACAGAATTGAAATCTGTGTCAAGTTGTGTTATGTTGCAGAGTGTTCTTTGCTGTCCACGAAATTTGTTGTGATTTGTCCTAGACAATATAGGAAGGGGTATTAGGGGGGGAAACGTATCCTTTTTAGCCCCAAGCAGAGAGTCCTGGATAGCTTGTCACTGGTCTAGCACAGTTGATTTAGTAGCTGTGCCTTAATATGGAAAGTGGTTACTGAGAACTAATGATCAAAAGATCCCAGAGCTGAAAAGAATGATGAACAATGTTGAATCCTTGAACAAGCAACTTGGCCACCTGTGTTGAACTCCACTTTTCCAGGACTTGATTTATGGCCTCCGGCTTTACCCCACAGGCACATGCTAATGTGGACTGCAAGAAACAAAACAAACAGGGGTTTTTCTACGACTGAGTGAGTGATACAGAGAAAAGAAAGGGGGAAGCTGTGAGGAACTGTAAGAATCTAGTCAGACTGGCGTGACAAGATCAGGTAGTTGGTCACAGAGCATGCGAAGTAGAGCTTGAGACAAGGTTTCTCTTTTGTCTTTCTTTTTTTTTTCTCTCGTGACGTTTCAGCATCTAAAATGCGATGATAATATAGATACAACCGCCACTAATAATACAATTATAAAGACATTTAATTGAATTAAGTGTTTTATCATGCATCTTTTATAATCATGCATATTCACGTAAATAAACAAATACATATATAAATATATTTGATTGTGGCTCATTGTGATTTGAGAACGTTTACTTTGGTTGGAGGAAGTGATCAAGATGGCTGGATGATGATGATGGCGCAGGTGTATGGCGATGGGCGGAGACAGGGGAGAGGCGGGGTGCACAGGGAGTTTAGGACAACTTTGGTGAGCAACAACTTCAGGTGGAATCTGTTGGTTTACCGCAGATCACTGGATTCCTCAAGATCCCAAAACTATCACTAAGGGAAATACTTGGAATAGGAATACGACTTTAGAGCGGACTGTGCATTATTTTCTACTAAAGCTCGCACACTAGATTTGATCCGGAAATACGATTTAAATTCAAAGGATAATCTGTGAGATTCAGTTAAACCTGTGACAAGTTATGGACAGAGGCGAACAGTCTGCTATGTAGAACTTCGGAAAGAAGATTCCTAGAAGAAACTCGGACTTCCCGTTTATCTATCTGTAAGTAGTTAATTGTTGTTGAAGGACTCACCAAGGGTCGCAGTTTCGAGCGGTGACGTCAGAGCGTCACTCGTGCGTGCTGTTAACGCTTCCCGGAACGAAAAGGAACACCCTTGTTTCTTTTACTTTGATTATATTAAATCGGTTCATTCTGTCTGCCCCAAACTTCTTTATACGTTTATTTATTATTGCTTTAAGTTTTCTTAAATAGTACAATACAAGCCTGTGTGTGTATATAGTAAAAAGCTGTTGTGGCAATCATTGTGGTCACTAATATAGCCTATTAGCACGACTAAGTAAATACAGTCAGTGTGTTTATGAGTAAAATGCTTTCATTACTTATATACAATGAAATATATTTCAACTTTATGATAATTTGCTGTAAATCCTTTTATATGTTAACTTGAGCAATAATATAAGTCTTATGTTTAGTAGTTGTTACCACAGACTCCCTGTAACTATAAAGAAATGCTTCATTTACTGAAATATAAATATCCAGGAATGCTTTCCTACATGTTTTGGCAAATAATAGTATATAGGATTATATTGTATTAGGCTGTATTTTTACTGGTCAATTCCCATCAACATGCACATTGAAACACAAAATCTTTGCTCTGTTAAGAGCTCAGGTTAGTTAAAACCCGTGCTTGAGCTCTGGTAATTCTGAATGTGATATTGTTTTATACATATCTAACTAAATTATATAGGCAACATTTTTCATGACTTATGTTTTTACAAAACCAGTAACAGACTTAATGCATGTGTCTCTTGCTAACTTGTGCGAAATGTTGGATGCATGATAATGAAGGTGGGACAAAAACAATGCCTATATTGTATTGGCATTTGTGGTAAAATGTGTCAGTGGATTGAAAAATATGACAGACCGATGTGTCAGTCATTATCATTGTGGATACCAAATTCTAATTTTTTCAAATTAAGTTATAAAGACGTCACTGATCTCTCATCTCATTAGTTTCTGCTGGGAAGAGTGTTCACACAATGTAAATATATGGCATGGTAAAGTGGTTACTCAGTTTAATTAATTGTTTATACAAAAAGATCTACGTTCTTGTGAATAGTAATAGAAGAACCATTATACACATACGAGTCTAATTCTTGCTGGTTAGGCTTTGTTTTGCTTCAGAAACATTCACAAATTTTGCTTTTGACATTAATTTGTTTCCTGGAAAAACAAAACAAAAATCATTTGAATGACCAAATGGCATCTGCTTATATCATAACCTATTACTCCTTAATTATTCTTTCCTGAATCTACCACACCTCTATCAAGATTTTGGAATCTGACGGAAGCATGTAATGTCTGGTAAACACTAGACACACCTATTTTATCATACACCTTAGGACATAGTCACCTCTGCTGCCTTTTATTTTTATGTACCAGGGCTGGGCAAAATGACAAAGATAATGTAGAGATCTTAATACATTATTTTACATTGATGTAAAAAAAAAAAAAAAAAAAAAATGTGTACAAAAATGATACTTTCTGATATGTTGCAGCTATTGGCAGTATTTTATAACAATTAAAGATGGAGTGGAAAATTAGATATTTAACTTCTATTTATTTCTGTAGAAGATTTGTTTGCCCTTGTTTTTGCAACACCACTGTTTTGCTGGTTTGTTTGCAAGCTATGTGCATATATATTGTAGATATCTGCAAATATTGTAACTAATTTATAGATATATAGTGATGTAATATATTTGTCATATCACCCTGATCTAAACAACTAATGCCAAGGTCATGCTTCATCTATGAGTGATCATGGATCATTAACCATTCCTTAAGCTGAGAAACTGATTTCAGATATACAGTGTCTGAAACTGTGCTGTTTAACGCATTATTTTTCTTCTCAGTTTTTGGGCGTGGGTTTCTGGGTGTATCCAAGGAGAAATTTATGTTCATAGTGTCTGTTTTTCTGTGCTTGTCTGAACTGGCCCCCATGTCTCTGACTGAAACATCTGCACATAGTAATGTTGTTGCTTTGGTTTCGTAATGTTTAATTATTCACTAAATACTATGTGTGAGGCCTTTGTGCTCTATCTGTTCTTCCATTCACAGGGCTGTTGCCAATGTCTACATTTGTGAATTAATGAAATTTTTGAATATTTTTTAACGCTTCTTTTTTTGTTACCAAAAAAAATTAAGGTTTGCATGTAAAGAACTAAAGGCAGCCCTTTTCTCTGTGTCCTTCTCAGTCCTGTCTGTGATTTATTGCACTGTTTAAACCAAAAACATCATAGCCAGGTACAATACAATACAAATCATGGAGGAAATCAGAGATAAACCTGAATAGCAACTTGTATTTCATAGCAACAGCCATGTAGACATAGTGTCCATGATCTTTAGTACTACACATGCTCTTACTGTTATGTTCTAATTCTAACCCATTACTATAATTCTATTTAATAATAATCATACAGCATTGATATCATTACAGTTATATACAGTTACATGAGATAATACTGACCGTGACTACTGCTACTACTGTTGCTCTATCTTTAGTAACTTTGGTTTTTGTGGTCACTCATTAGATAAAGACAGTTTCTGAATTTGTGAAGCTTGCTGAACAGGTATGATGAGCAGCCTGCCAGCTGTTTGATACCTGACCATTTTAGTCTTCCTCTGAATATTTAACGAAGCAGCGGTCATTAGTTTAGGTTATAAATGCTGGTGCTGTTACCCTTAGGGTATACTGTTTAAAAGCTCTTTATCTGTAAACATGTTATTTGCCTCTTTATTGTTGCTTCTGTCCTATTTGCCATCTGCAGGTAAATCAACCCAATTATGCTTTCTTCTTTAGTTTGTTTTCACAAATTGCAGGTATTATATTCGGTTTATTAATTCTTCTTAGGAAAGCCAATTACTTTGCTCAGATACTTAGCTGTCATAGTTTAAAAACATTTAAAACAATTTAAATTATTTCATTGAAGTTCTACTAGATTTATAATTCAGATGTACTAGAAGATTGATTCATTAATGTCCCTTACCATGAAGACATTTGCTGTCAATTGTTGTTAAAACAATGATAATGATGATTACATTATTATTATTAGTAGTAGTAGTAGTGGTAGTGGTAGTAGTATAATGGTATTGATATTTGATAAATGTGAAGCAGTGTATACCCCTTCCCAATTTGCTGTCAAGTTCATAACATAAGAAGTATTGCTGGATTCCTGTCTGTTGCCCGCAGCAACCCAGCATGGCTCCTCAATATAGTAACAGCAGTAGTAGAAAATCAGCCACTGCAAAACATAGTTTGCCGTGCTCTAACAAATTACAAAGGTCTGTTCTCCGGTTACTTCTATCTAGTTGCAGTTCAGTATCAGCATGGCATTTAAATGTGCTGAGATTTATGACTGAGGTAAGCGTTGGTTTTTCTACAGGCCATATATAACTAGACTATTTGCTCTCATCGCTTCATATTAGTGTAAGATAGAATCATCAGATTTTACAGAAGGTGTCTGTCATGAAGTAGAATCAGTTTCTTTTTTGCAATTGTGACCTTGAATCCTATTTTTTTGTTCCTATTGAATTGTGGTTGTTGGTTTGTTTATAACAGAAATATTCAATGAATTGAACATAGAAAAAATAAAATTGTTCTATGTTTGTTTATAGATGAATTACAGCTCTTTATCTTAGGAGAAATTGCTGTTCTGTAGGTACTAACAGTAACAGTATTAGGTCTACTAAATTAACATTAAGCCCACTACATTGTTGGTGTCACTCAGAGTTCTACTTTAGAACTGAACTTGCTTTGGGCCTTATATATTATACACAGTACCACTGGATTAAAAGTCTTGAATGTTTTTTTTTTTTTTTAAGGATTGACTACTTACCAGTTCTTACAACAGTACTTAAATGTAAGTCAGGTTAAAAATCTAACTTTCACCATTCAGATTGCTTTCTGTGCTGGACAGCCATGGAAATATGATGGATCCAGACACTCAGTTGCTATACCAGCTTCTGGCAGAAGTGCAGCTGGAGAGATTTTTCCTGAAGATCCGTGAAGAACTCAATGTGACGCGTATTGAGCACTTGGATTATGTCAAGGATACAGATTTAGAACAGATAGGCATCAAGAAACCAGGTTTTTATCAAGCATTATTTCCATAGACAATATGATGTCTAGTTTGAATAGCTCTTTAAAGCTCTTTTTATACATTAAACAACTGACTATTGTGTGAACAGGGCAAAGACGATTATGGGAAGCAGTCAAGCGTTACAAAATGAGTATGCGGCCACGGTCATGGATGTCAAAGGTAAAGTCTTGAAACTTTGTCATGTATTCTTAAAATTAATATCGTAAAATTTGTCCAGACCATCTGTTAATCATCCCGTAACAGGTCTTTCCTGGCCGTGCACCGGAAGGAGGTGACCAGTCCACTGGTAGTACTGTGCCTGGTCCAGGTCCAGACACAGTACGAGCTCTTACCTGCCTTATCCGGGACAGTGAGCTGGTGTTTGGGGAAAAGCTCGGCTCAGGCTCCTTTGGGGTGGTGAAGAAGGCAGAGTGGCATACACCTACTGGACAAGTGGTGCGTTTGCTTGTTCCTGGTGAAAATTGTTGTACATTAAGACATTAATGTAACTGCTTAGCTTTACTTAACTTGCATTTACAATCACTAGTAACAAGGCAAGTCAAGAAGTTTTTGCCATGTCAACCATATACAGCTGGTACAGTTAAATGAAACAATGTTGTTCCGGGACCATGGTGCTACATAAAACACAAAACTACAAGATACACAGAACTAAGTACACTACATAGACCTACATAAAATGTATGTGTGTAAAAGTGACTCAACTTGTGGGCTTGTTAAGAGACCACTATTGTTGTCAATACTAGGTTCGGGTATGATATTGTAGTAAAATAAATTAGATTGTAGTTTAAACATAATTATAATTACATTTGTATTGTAAAAAATAAGAAACCATAGATTTTCTTCCATTTTCGAGCCCTAAATGTGGTTTATTGAAGCCTAGATGCAGGAGCTGGAGTTAGGACAGTATAATTTTTGAGGCACAGCAGACAGTCCGAGCTGTAGGAATGGTCTAAGGAATTCAGTACTATAGTTTTTTTTTTTAACCACATGCCTAACTTGTATGTAATTGAGGAAATCTAAATTAATATGTTGCTTGTTGCTCACTCTGCATCTTACTTGCCACTGTTGCTACTCCCATCTACTCATGGGCACTCTCACAGAAAAAGAATGGTTTGTCACTTGCTAGTGTTAATGCAGGTTAATGCCTGCCTAATATCATGTAGGCCCTCCTTGGGCTGCCAAAATATCTCTGACCCCTTGAGGCATGGACTCCACAAGACCTTTGAAGTGTGCTGTAGCAGAAAATCCTTTAAGTCCTGTAAATTGAGATGGGGCATCCATGGATTGGACTTGTTTGTCCAGCACATCCCACAGAATCTCAATCTGATTGAGATCTGGGGAATTTGGAGGTCAAATCAACACCTTTTAACTCTTGTCATATTCCTCAAATAATTCATGAACAATTTTTGCAGTGTGGCAGGAAGCATTATCATGGGGAACATATCATATTGACTGGGAACACTCCACAAGACCTGCTGTTTTGGAGATGCATTGACCCAGTCATCTAGCCATCATAATTTGGCCCTCAGTCAGTCACTCAGATTCTTTTCAGATTTTTCCTGCTTCCAACACATTAACTTTGAGAACAGCTCACTTGCTGCCTAATATGTCCCACCCCTTGTCAGGTGTCATTGTAAGGACATAATCAATGTTAGTTATGTCACGTGTCAGTGGTTTTAATGTTATGGTTGATCATTGTATATGTTCATACTAAACAATAATAAAATCACTTCTCCATTCCCTTTTTGCTTACATGTAACCATCCTATCTTCTTGCTCATAGGTGAATGTAGCAGTGAAGACTCTCAGGGCCAGTATGTCCAGGGAGGCAGATCTAATAACAGAATTTCTGCAGGAGGTCACGATCATGCTGTCTCTGGACCATCCCAATATTATACGTCTCTATGGTGTGGTCCTTACCCAGCCTCTAAAGATGGTAAGTTGTGGTTCCCTGGTGCTGTAGTGTAAATTTTATTTGCTTAGTAGGCTGGGTTTTAAGTGTATTGTGGAGTTTTTAAAACTTTAATATAAGGAAGATGCTTATTCTTTAAAGGACGCTTGGAACATATTAAAATGTCTCATGATATAAGTTTGTTTTATACTTTTATTTCAGGTGACTGAGCTCGCTTCTTTGGGTTCTCTGTATAACATGCTCCGCACGTGGCGGGGCCATTACCCTCTGGCTCGTCTCTGGCTCTTCAGCACCCAAATCGCTGCAGGAATGGAGTATTTGGAGTCACGTCATTTCATTCACAGAGACCTGGCAGCCCGCAATGTGCTTCTGGCCACTGAAGAACTGGTGAAGATTGCAGACTTTGGCCTCATGAGGGGCCTGGGTCATGACAAAGACCACTACATCATGGGAGCCCACAAACGTATACCATTTGCTTGGTGAGGGGTTAACACTTCTTTTATTACTGTTGATAACCCAACCTACTGGAATTTTTTTTTTTTAATTTTCTTTGGTACAGAATACTGGGGGAAAAGCAAAGAGATAAATAAACAATAGTAGACAAGCCTAGTTTTGCATACCATCGTCAGCTGCATGGTATTTTTCACACAATTCTAAATGCCAACAACAAGCAAGGTAGTCCCCTACGTAGGTGCAAATATATATAGTGAATAATTCTTATTAAAAGTCTCTGAGACGTAATTTACTGTTTTGTGCAATGCTCTGTGTTTCAAAAGAGGTGCTGTGATGCTGTTAGATCACAAAATCATATAAATAAATAACAGTTGAGATAAATGTCTATAGCAACCACCACATTTATGCCACAGTATATCCTCACACTCTTTTAATAAATATAGTTTATTCGCTACAATCAGTGGTGAGACCGGCCATGCTGTATGGTTTAGAGACAGTGTCACTGAGGAAGAGACAGGAGTCAGAGCTAGAGGTAGCAGAGCTGAAGATGTTGAGGTTCTCTTTGGGAGTGACAAGATTGGACAGGATTAAGAACGAGTACATCAGAGGGACAGCTCATGTTGGATGTTTGGGGGACAAAGTTAGGGAGGCCAGATTAAGATGGTTTGGACATGTTCAGAGGAGGGAGAGTGAGTATATTGGTAGGAGAATGTTGGACATGGAGCTGCCAGGCAGGAGGCAAAGAGGAAGGCCAAAGAGGAGGTATATGGATGGAATTAATGAGGATATGAAGCTAGTGGGTGCAAGTGTTGAGGATGCAGAAGATAGGGATAGGTGGAGAGAGATGATTCGCTGTGGCGACCCCTGAAGGGAAAAGCCGAAAGAAGAAGAAGAAGTTTATTCGCTACAATAATATTTCAAACATGGACACACATCCATACAATATGTAACGACACAACTTTAGCAACCCTATCTGTATTCTATCGGGAAATTATGCAGAAGTTGCTTACTTGTGAACAAACGTAGCTGATTCTTAAGAATCATTGCACTGCACGTTGGCTAAGGGTCTCTAAATGTAAGTGTGACATTAGCTAGCTAGTCAACTGAGCAAAGTACACACATTTATGTGAGTAAATACTGTCATAACTGTCAAGAGATATGTATGGCAATTATGCAGCTACACATGCATTCATTCCACAACACATCCTCACACCCCTTTATTTAACATTAGTTATTAGCTTCAGTAATATATAAAGCAAGGAAATATACTTACTTTTAGTGACACAACTTAAGCTATCCTACCTCCCTCTCTGCTACCATCACAAAGTGATATGGAGGAGGGCTAGTTTGTGAAATGCAATTAATAATTATTTACTTAAAAAATGTCACTTTTATCACTCACTGCTGGCTAGCTAAAGGTAACTAGATTTAAATTTCGGGCTAGCTAGACCTGTTGTGCATGCACGTTTCAACAATCAGACTCATTCAGTCTGTCAATGAAAATGCCTCTTCTAGGCAAGACCTCTAGGCTGTCTGGTAAAAGCAATGATAATGTGTATATTCTCTTATTAAATATTAACAGTTAAGTATCCTCCTAAATCCTACATGAAATGAAACCGAGTCATGCAAATTTAAAGACGACGTTGTCATTGACCGGTTGTTGTAGAACGGGGCATCTTACATTTAGATATCAGTTTGGGGCATTTTAAATGTTAGTTATCATAAATGTCAGTTTGGATCCTTAACAGTCCTTAATGTACAGTTTCAAACAAATGGGCCAGTATTGTAGGACACTTCCACTGCCATTTCTGAGGAATAGCTCCTCTGCCCAATACAAGTTGTTTTGTGAATTGATGGATTTTTTTTGTGGTTTACATTAAAAGGAATTTGCCAGAGATGTGGATGGCAAATTATCTGTTAAATAGATGGTGATTGAATAAAGTCTCTCTCTCTCTCTCTCTTTCTCTCTCTCTCTCTGTGTGTCTCTCTGTGTCTCTCTCTCTGTAGGTGTGCTCCTGAGAGTTTGCGTGTGGGCTTTTTCTCACATGCCTCAGATGTCTGGATGTATGGGGTTACACTGTGGGAGATGTTCACTTACTGTGAGGAGCCCTGGCTTGGGTTGTCTGGAAGACAGGTTTGTGTGTATGGATGTTATATGCAGGAATTTCTGCCGAAGCAGCTGACCTGTCACAGTGCTATTAGATCAGACATACGGGTGCTATCGGGGGCTGTGCTTTAATGGCAGTGTAATGCAAGGAACTCATGAAACCTCACAGAAAACCTGTTTTATAAACAATGGCCACTAAAAACACACTTTGTTCCATATGCAGATACTGTTTCGCGTAGAGCGGGAGGGAGATCGCTTGCCAAGGCCTATTGACTGTCCTCAGGAGCTTTACAGTCTGATGCGGAAATGCTGGGCTTGCAATGCATCAGATCGGCCGACATTCGCTCAGCTCACCTCTTTGGTGGCTGAGGTCAGTACTCAACCTACACCAAAACTATGTATAAAATTGCTGTATAGTTCACATGTTGCATATACACCAGTGTTCATTACATGTATTTTATATGCAGGAAGTTGGGTAAAAGGCTACAGTTGTGGTTTTGTTTCAAAAGACTGCTTGGTTCATGTACTCAGAAAAACCTGCTCTGATTTGTTTTCATGATTTACTTTTCTTCTTTATAGGCTAAGCCTTTGGAAGTGTGTGCAGTACGGGATTTTGCAGAGGTCAGAAAGCTCACTCTCCGTGTCAATGATGCAGTGACTGTCATAGAGCATGGGTAAGAATTGGGAGGGGACCAAGAAAATGTGCTAGAAATGCAAGAGATTAACTTATTCAGCCCTTTGGGACAGTGTCTTTAAGCTCTTTGAAGAAGAGAGCAAGAAAAAGCTTTCTCATAGTTTACACTTACACATTTAATGCTTGTGTGTGGAACTCAATGTACATATAGAAGGATAATTTGAATTGCTTGTCTATTCATCACTCTTTATTCTTTTCCTAGGATGGATTTGTGTGAGTGGAAGGGTCAAAACCAGAGGACACTCTCCATTGGCTGGTTTCCTCCAACACTGACCGCTTCCTTCACTCCCTCACCGGGACCACCCGGTCCTAATTCTGGAGCTGGTTATATTTCTTCACCAGTTAGAGGAAGCTTACAACATACTGGACATGGAGAAATCAATCCAGAACGCAACAGGGGAATACCAGAACGACCTGACGAGTGAGTGATACTTTTACCTACATAAAATTGAATTCTTGGTAACCTGATTTGTTGTGCTTGCACTCTGATTTGTATAACTCTGTTATGGAGGTTTCCACTTGAATAATGAGTATGTGTTATTATTTTAGCCATGGAAACTGGAGAGCTCCTTTACTGAGGGATAATCAAGAATCCAATCTAAGGAAAATGGCAGGTTAGAACAAGAATACAGTATCTTCACAAATGGTGCCACCAATAAAATGATGCATTTTTATTCCTTTCTAATAGTGTTGAATACCTGATCCTACCTCTTCATTTTTTCAGGAATGTCCCGCAGTCTAGAATCTGTCATGGGCCTTCCTCAAAACAAGGGTCAAGGTGGTAATGGTAACTTTGCTCAGCGAGCTAATGAACGAAAACCCATCTCATCTGCCCACATCCAAGACCCCCGCAGGTTCAGTGATGCGAGTGGAATCAACCCTCCTCAACGGCCGCCACCACCCAACTTCAAACGTTTAAAGCATCAGAACATGATTTTTGATCGCCGAGCTCCCGGAAATCCAGTTCCTGCTTCTTGTATTTTTCCTCCTCCTCATCCAAATACGCAGTTTCCACCTCAGCAGCAGGCTAGAGGTCCTACCAACCTAACCAAGATGGCCCATCTGGCCAAATCAAGCCCCCAGCTAGATAGTGACAAGGAAATGGAGAAAGAAAGAGAGCGAGCGAAAGAAAAGGAACGGGTACGGGAAAGGTACCCACCACAGCAGAACCAGGTAGATAAAGAGACTCTGACAGCACAGGTATGAAAAATTTGTCTTTCTTTTATTATAAAAAAAAAGGCTCTATATATTGCTTTCACAAAGCATAATTTACTATTACACATACAATTTACTATTATGCACTTGAAATGTATTGTATTTTATTCATTTTTTAATGTGTTGTGATCACACAGGTCCAGGCAGCGGTACATGGAGTAACTGATGAACAGGTTGTGAAAGCCCTACAACGCAGTGACTGGAATCCAGTGAGGGCAGAGCAGCAGCTGAAGGTGAGGACAATCTTATTTTTTGGCTTTTTAAATATATTACAAATTCATAGAACTTTCACTCATCCACTCCTGTATCCATTTAGGCAGAGCAGCTTTACCACTTGAGCCAGTGCTCACGAGAGGACTGCTATAAGATACTAGCTCACTACAAATGGGACCTGCAGCAGGCCAGCTGTTTCGTTATGCGCATGGCTACTGAGAGACGCAATGACAGACCTTAGAAACGATATATTTCAATAATCTAATAATGGTATATTTCATATGGTATATCTTAGTGGAGGTATACACTGTGAGTTACACTTCAGGATTCAAGAGGCCTGTGCCAACCAGCAAATGGGGAGCATGACTAAACTGCCTTATTGACCACTGCTGTGCCACTGTGGTGCTATTCTCTCTTTGTGGTTGGATCATTCCCACGTATTGGGGGTCATAATCTGAAGGTGGTAAACCTTCAGTTAGGCTTCAGAACAATTAACACAATTTTATAATCTGTGTTGGTTGCATTTTTGCAACTAAAACCAAAAAAAAAAAAAAAAAAACTACACAAGTGCAACAGGCAGGAGCAGGATTTCTGATTCATCACCTTTGAGAAATAAGCTAAGGTTCTTTTGCTGTACACCTTGCATTTTGAACAAACAGAAAACACCTAGTCATGCCCTGTCACCTGTGGCTGATTCAGACAGACATTTTATAGAAAATGTGTCCTTTGAAATAAAACCTGTCCCTACATGGCTTAAAAACAGCTTGTTTAAAACCAGCTCCTAATTACAAATATGTAGCAACTCAGCATTGCCCCCTACCTGCCAAACAAACGAATGGGGCATTCTTCATTCAACTTGCAGTATCCAGATCATCCTATGATGAATCACTCAACATCAGCAATCTGTACCAGTAATGAAGAATTTTTAAAATATTTTACTTCAGTATAATTTAAGAAAAACTGTGGGGGAGAGGGTGGAACAGAAACTCAACTGTTTTATGTATAAAAATGTAGTTCATTAAAGTGCTTTTTTGGAATATGTATGTAATAGGTTCATAGAAAAATGATTTTTAAATGTGTAGATCTGAATCTGTGCTAAATTAACTGTGCTAGTACTTATATGAATGTACATCAGTGCCAACAGTGGACAGAACTAGTAGTGTCATCAATTCTGCCTTTTTATTTTGTTATAGAGAAAATAAATTATTTTCTCTTTTTTTTGTAATCAGTGTAATATATGCTTTTCACTATTCCTGTGTGCAAAGTGTTGCAGGCAAACATAAATAATTATCAGTCCAAAAATCTAGGAGTGTGATCCAGTGACTTTCATACTGCATGAATATTATATTCTGAAGGAGGAAAGATCAGTTAAGAGAAACTGTAGTCCAAAGAAAAGAATAACATAGACTCTACTAAAGGCCACTATAAATAATAAAGCCTTGGTTTTTTACGTCATACCACAAGACTGGCAAGAAAACAATATTTGTATCATGATAAACCTTTTGAGTACCTTTATAACAGTAACTGTTACTTACAGTAGCAAGTAGGTGATTGTTGAAGTACATTTTTGTTCTAAATTGTGCTGCTTTTACATGTTTACATGTAAAAAAAAATTATGTATTTTGTAGATGTTTTGAATAATTAAAATTAATCACTGGTTATTCAATGGTACTATTAAACCTATATATCATTCCATATAATGTGTGAAAATGTCCAAGTATTTGACCCACCTAGTGCAGAATCCTTTAGTCCTAATCTGTCTGCTAAACAAATCATGTAAATGTCTGTAATATCAGGCAACCATTCACACATGTAAACTCGCAGAACACAAATTATTTGCTATTTGAATATAAAATGAAGACAATGATTCACAGCTAAAGATAAAGTAGTTCTTAGTAATCAAACAAACAGGAGGTAGAGTATTGGACTGTATTAAATCAGCAGTCATTGCTTTGGACTGGGTTACACATGAGCTATTTTAGTCGTTCCATGGCATTTTGTCTTTTGAATAAAAAGGCATGTGTCTTATCACGCCCAACAACCTGCTTATAAAAACTTTTAACCAGCAGAGTGAGACAGAACTTTCCAAATACTTGGAAGAGTTTGGTAATGAATAATCAGTTTATGTAATTGTACAGTAGCTGCATAGGACTCAATCATATGAATTAATCATTAACATAGTAAATATTTATTAGTTATGTTAATTGTATCACAGGTGAATAAAGCCTTCTCAAAGTTAAGGTTATCAACCATTTTACAGTTTATGACAGTTGTACATGCATATTTTAACATAATGACAAAGGTAGGTTAAGTACAGGATAATGTAAGCCTTCTTCAGAGACATACCAATACCAGCATACTTAATTTCTATGAAATCCTCCAAAAGCCTTCATTTAACTAAATTATGAAGAATTTGGTTATGTCAGCTCTTGGTGAAAAAATATGGACAGTTCAGACAGCACAAAATTAGTAGCACAAATTAGTTGTGTACAGAAATTTTCCGTCAAGCAAATTAAACCACATTTTAAAGTGATAAGTCACATTATCATCGGGTGTGTCTTTACAGGGTTCAATCAATCATGCATACATGAAGTTAAAAACATTGCAAGTTACTTGCTTTCGTGCATTTGTTAAGTCACACAAGTCTGGCTGAGAGAAAGCTGTTCTATTTCCCATAGAGCAAACTTCTGTTTCCTTTTACACTGAACACACACATCTTACAAAAGGTCTGTTACTGTGCACTCTATCCTTTTCCATACACTGGTAACACAGTAGGTTCTTTAGGCATGTCATCATCCACCACAGGGAATACAGAAAAAAAATTGAAATAAAAGAAATCATTTCCAGCAGTGGAATCCACCCCGTTACTGCTCAGTTTTTCCTGACTAACTGGTACATTATCTGACGTTTGGGAACCAACGATTGAACCCATAACTGCCCAGGATTTATTTAGTTATACATCAACTTTATTATCTAGTAAATACTGTAAGTAACTGTAACTATAAATTAGTACCATCTAATAGGAAACATGCAGTTATGAGAGTAAGGAGGTGCATGTCTAAACCCACAGACAGCACCTGAGCGATTAAGAGTTAAGGATATAATTAAGTATACAATTTATACTTATATGTATAACTTCACAAAAAAAAGATATCTTTACAATTCTAGATAAAAGAGGTACGATGATGTTAGCGTCATCAATAAAGCAGACAAAATCTTTGAAAAGATGATATTTGATGGTAATGAAGTGTTTTAACAAGACAACAAAACCTGATTCATGAAAGTTTATACAAATCATACAATACAATTACACTTAGTTATAAATGGGACAAGCACAAAGTGACAGCTACAGAATACAACAGTTTAAACTAAAAAGGCATTAGTATTGTGGGTGTGTCAAGAAAATGGCATGCATTTTACATGTGAACAAACATGGATGAACGTGAAAGACTGGTTTGGGTTGATCACATTCCATTGTCATACAAATGTCCTGTTTCTTATGGGTCAGATGTGAAATAAAATGAGAGAAAGCAGTAAGAGTCTGTTGAAGGCCTAAAGCTGCTGGCATTGAGCAACAGGAGATGGATAAGGTATCTCAATCTTTTGTGGTAGTTGTGTCATCAAAAGATGAGGCATGAATGATTAGACAAAGGCACATTGAAGAATTTCAACTTCTCTAAGAGAAGACTGTATTACGTTGGTTGGAGTCTCCCACTTTTTCAAAGAATATAAAATCCTACAAAGACAAGAGAACATGAGTCACGAAACCTGCATTGTTTACATAAAATAAATTATTTCAATATTTCGCTTGGGTGTATTGTGAAAAACAACATGCTCTCCATTACATCTCATGAACACATGGTGAAACTCACAATAAGGAAGCAAGCGCCAATCAGGACAGCTTTCATTTTCACGTCCATGTCCATGGGAAACTGGATGCCGAAGTTGTCTGAATCAGTGAACGCCTCCTTTAGTAATCCACTCCACTGCTTACTGATTCGACCAATGGACTTTCCTCCATCCTTGCCCTTCAGCTGAGGAAAAATCATGGGTATGAATGGAAAGGAGTACAACCAAAGCTTTGTAACATCACAACAGCATGCAATACTTACTACCAGTAAAATTCTTAGTCACAGTAAGATTTCAAAGTCATCAAGTTACTGTATATTGCACCTAATGTCACTTGTGTATGTGACCTATTCAATTTAGTTATCTTTAAGACACATTCATGATTGTAAAATGTACTGTAGCTTTAACTAACATTCTGAAATGCTCCATTCATACCTCGAAGTTGACATCACCACAGCAGTTGCAGGCTAAGCAGGGTCCCTCTAGTTTCATCAGAGTCTCTTTGTTGGCACCCTTGATGGAGAATTTTGGGTAACAGGGATGCCAGTCTTGCGTCACATATCCAATGGTGGTGCCAGGGGGTGCCTGCACTTCCATCTTAAGGAAATACACATGTTATAGGTCACAGATATAAAAACTGGAACTAAACTAACCACAGTAAGCAGAAGGAAAAAAAAACCCTCCCTCAAATCACATGGCAAGTGAAGCAATTTAAAGTCACAAGTTATGTTGTCTTTAAAACTGTACAGGCCTCAGCAGAATCATAAATGCAGTACTAAACCCTTCTTCACCTTTATTACCATAATCTATGCTTTTTTGTACTGAAATCTTTCCACTTTGAATTTACAAGACAAACAAATGAGTACTGTTTGTAATAAATTTGAATAAGTAACAATACCAGTAAAAACAGATCTAAAGTTTAAAGATCTACAGACATTAACACTGCGATCCAAAATACCAAGGATTATTTGCTCAAATGCACTCTCTGATGAACAGGTTTCTAATTCCTTGATTGATTAAAGCAGGTATGAGGCTTCAATATGTTTGGAACCAAATTATCATACAGAAGTACAATGGTCTTTATAAAATGTATTGTGACCTGCAACATTAAAACTACTGCATTAAATCAAGGGTTCAAAAATCTCACTATGAGTTTCACCATGAGCAATGGTGATTTGGCTCCCTCTCCTAGTTTCAACTTCAGAAATGTGAAGTATGAGCTTTCACAGCTTGAATCAATGAACAAACAGTTTATAATAACATTAAGACACTAAAACATACTATCCTATACTGTATAACCAGTGTCAGAAATACAGTCCGATTGTACTGATGTCCAGACCAGGTACTGTGCCATTAATCATATTTCATTATATTGAATGAACTGCAAGCATTAAGGAAAAAAGTACTGTATAATTTTGATGTTCCTGAACTGGTGTGTGTCACCCTGACAATCCTGCAGTAATAATCCATAGTCAGGTGAGAATTAGTGGGAAATTTTATTCATATGCAAGCGTGGATACACCAAATATAATCCTGTCCTTTCTTCAGATAAAAAGAAAAAGGAAAATAAATAAATAAATAAAACTCTGGCTAATTCTTCCACAAGTAGCCTGCGATAGACTTATTTAGGTGAAAATCTTAAAATCTCACCAGCTGCAAGTGTAAATAAGAAAGAAAAAAAACATTAACTGAGTAACCCTGTTTGGAAATGACTGACAGTAAACTTAAATGATTAAATTGATGTTGCATTAAATAATAATTTATTTCATACTAATGCCTTTGGGTTTCATTGCCATAAAATAATTTGATCCGTCAACATCCATCAAACCTAGTTGGTTGTACCAGCTAGCCTGGGTCAACTAGATTAACTGATTATAGGCTACACAAGGGATGTGTCCCAGTTGATGCATTTTAAGTAATAGCCATTAAAATATCATAATTATGTTATTAATCAAGTTATTAACTTCATATGGACACTCAATCCTTGATAACGCAATGCTAAATTCTAGTAACTAGATCATCCCCTGAAAAGCTTGTTGTGCTTAACTGACCACAAATCTGTTTAGAGACCATCAGACTGCAAGCTTCAGGATTCTGAAGCTTATGTACAGTATAGTGTACAAAAGCTGAAGGCAGTTACAAAACCCACCTGAACAACCCTGATAAACTCATACCTCTTGCATGCAGCAGGGGCACCAGCAGGAGGCGCAGCGAAAAGGGCGAATCAGCCGCATGACCTCGCGATCAGTGTTGTCTTTAATCTTCATGTCAAAGCTCCTCAGTGAGCCACAGCAGTTCCGTGTGCAGCAGTCGTTCTTCTCTTTGGCCTTGTAGATCTTCTGGCCCAAGCTGTTCTTGATCTCATATTGATTGTTGGTCTCAAAGCCAATGAAAGCTGAATGACAAACAAAGCAGTTCTAAATAATTAGAAGACTACACAATGGTGCAAAAAGTAACCAGACTCATTAAGTACTTTTATTTAAGAATTCAGTGGGTGTTCTCATCATGATTAAGCATTTCTTATTTTGATTCATTTCACTGAAATGATATCCTGACTCTGCTCACATTGTTTGTACTGTAAATAGGTCAGGCTAAGAGTGTATAAACAAACTCACCTTCTAACAGCTCTACTTTTTGGTGAATCAGGATCTGGTCAATCTGAAAATTTAAAGTGACCCTGCTTGGTTATTGAATGAACCCATGCAAGCAAGAGAATAATAATAATAATAATAATAATAATAAATTAAAAAAAAAAAAAATGCAATACTACCTGTGTTAAATATTCTAGACCTGGTGGTACTCCTAATGGCACGGATAAAGGTGCTGCTGCAGAAGGGCCAGTGTGTAATGGAGCATCACCTAAAAGTACATCATTTTGAGTTTAAATGTTAATTGGACACTGGTGAAGAAATTCCATCTAGCACCCTCTAAGGTCCCATATAGAATCCAACAGAGAGTTACCCTTTGAGAAAGGGCTACAAGTAGACCATGAGTCGACATTAAAGCACCCTAAACTATCAAAGTACCCAAGTACCTGCTGATTATCTAGATTTGTATGGTACAGTACACTTAGCCACAAAAAAAACCCTTCAAATTCTCATCTAAAAAACATTTCTTCTCTTGATATTTGCCTCCATATGTAGTCATCTGGACTGGTTGCTGTGGTGGGCCACCCGGGCTTGGTTGGTACATGACTGGTTGATTTGGGGTGGATTGGTAGCCCATATAGAATCCTGCAGGTGGGGGGGCAGAACCATGATCCCCGTAACCCCCTACTGGGTAGGGTGGCACAGAGTCACCCATTTGGGGCGTGGGGTATGGAGCCTGGTGTGGGAATGGATAACCTGATCAGAAAGAAGGAACAAAATGAGACCGTTAATTCCAGGACACACAGGCATCATAGTAACTTTACAACGCAAACTAGACTGTTGTGTAATGTTCAAAGCAGAACAGGTAACCAAGTTCATAAAAGAGGATTTAGGAGTGGCTTCTTATTACTTTCTCAGGTTTGAACACTTGATGTGTATTATATTTAGGGACAGAGCTGACTGATTACAGTTTGATAATTAGATTGATTCAAACAATTTTAAAAACAGTCAAGTAACTAAATTCTGTGAGCTTGTCTGTTTGAATGTGCGATTCTCGTGATTCACAGCTTACAGTATAGCGCAACTTCTCACAAAAGTCCAAATGGGTTTCACTTAATTAAGAAAAGCTTAATGTGGGAATAGAAATTTACATTCATTTCTCTATCGTGGGATCTTTTACACAGAATCCCACAAAAATGTGTTTTTGACAGCCATTAGCTGCCTGATCCAAAATCAGTCACAAGAGCACAATGGCTACTAACATGAGCCCTAATGGGATTCACTTGACTCTCCCTGCAACAGCAGAATGCAGACATGATAAACTAGAGAGGAGACTGCTTGCTCACTGGTGACAGGCTGAGAGAGACACAGCTGTACTGTTTGCTCTAGCAGTGCTCTAGTGGTAAGATGAAAATACCTGAATTAGATGAATGTTTGAAATACTATGATGTAAAATAAAAGAAAATTTGGAATTTGGGGACTTCTAAAATGTTCCCACAAATATTCAACTCACAAAGTGAGTGAAACATGATTTTGCTGCTCCCACTCCCCTTTATAGATTAATTTTTATTGTTGTTAGGGGCATTCAAGTCACAGACAGAATGCCACCACGTTGTGGAACTAATCCTTGTTGACATAACTAATCCGATGTCTTCATGACTCATTCCAAAAGGTTTCTTTACTCCTTTTTGGCATGGCACATAACATATATGGATGTTTATTGTTGAAGAAAAAGAAGAACCAGGAAAATTGAGATGCAACTGGTCCAGTCAATCACCACCACAAAGCCAGTGACACATTGTGAATAAGAATTTTAAAAAGGTCAAGTGCCACTCAAGGTAATACAGTCTAATAAATTGCCACCTACGCCAAACCTGAGTCACAGAAACGATTTACCTGGAGCCGACATGTTGCAGCAAGATGGGCAAGTGCACCGGACTTCTTGTCCTAGTAGAGACTAGTGTCTGCAATACAGATATACAGAAATAACATTTGTTAAAAGGACAAAGACAAACTATAAAGAGATAAACACTTAAATAAATAAAATGTCAGTGTTAGAGATTCAAGGAATAAACTGTAGATACAAAGGCAAACTGAATATTTAGGGATGATTGTTTACACCTTTACAGGATGAAAATGTGGGTATTCCACAGTGGAAGCTAATCAACCGTTAAAGACAGCAGGAATTACTCATTAAACTCTACAACACATATGGAGATGTAAATGCAAAACAGGAAACCAACTGACTATTAAAAGAGCTTTAAAATTCCTTATGGGCAACAGTAATAATAGCTTTAAAAACAAATGCACTCTGCATTTAAGAAGGCTATGACCAAATCCCAGCAGAGAGACATTAATTGTAATTAGACCAAAATCTGATGGTATTATCAAATAAGTCTTTATCAATTACCCCACTAAGATTTTGGCTTTAGGGGCAGTATGAGCAGGGTGAAAGGCTTAGGACAGTGTTAAATATAAACAGACCTAGATTTCAAAATGTGAACTTTGTTGCTTTTATGTACCAGACAAATACACTATATTGCCAAAAGTTGAGACACCCATACAAATAATTGAATTCAGGCGTTGGGCTTGGCCCCTTAGCTCCAGTTAAAGGAACTCTTAATGCTTCAGCATACCAAGACATTTTAGGGTGGTGGTAGCTCAAGTGGTTAAGGCTCTGGGTCGTTGACCGGAAGATCAGGCCATCATTGGGCCCTTGAGCAAGGCCCCCAACCCACCCTGCTCCAGGGGCACTGTATTCTTTTCTTCGCATATCCCGTTTTAGGGGGTTGGGGTGATAGTGCAGGGTGAGCCACCCTGCACTATCACCCCAACCCCCTAAAACGGGATATGCGAAGAAAAGAATTTCACTGTGCTGTAATGTATGTGACAAATAAAGGCAACTTAACTTTTGGACAATTTCATGCTCCCAACTTTGTGGATAGTGCCTTCCTGTTCCAATATGACTGCACACCAGTGCACAATGCAAGGTCCATAAAGACATGGATGAGTGAGTTTGGTGTGGAGAAACTTGACTGGCCTGCACTGAGTCCTGACCTCAACCTGACAGAACACCTTTGGGATGAATTAGAGCAGAGACTGCGAGCCAGACCTTCTTGTCCAGCATCAGTGCCTGACCCCACAAATGTGCTTCTAGAGAAATGGTCAAAAAGTCCCATAAACCCACTCCTAAACCTTATGGAAAGACTTCCCAGAAGAGTTGAAGGTGTTGTAGCTGCAAAGGGCGGGCCAACTCCATGTTACATTCATGTGCATGTAAAGGCAGATGTCCCAAAACATTTGTCAATACAGTGTATATAAAGCTCTGTAGTGTAAAATAGGCCAACATGGATGACTAAATAGTAGCGTGACTAGAAAAAAAAAAAAAGTGATAAGTTATGTCTCATGTTGATCAATGGATTAAGTATTCCACATCCCAAATGTCAGAAACCTGAGGACTCTATGCACCAAGTCACATCTCAACTCTGATCATGAAGTCCTCACTGTCCTGTATACACTAGTGCTTAATGCAGTTACTAACTTATCCGCTAGAGGCCCTGGTATTGTTTGCCTTTATTTCCTAGTCTCACTAGTGCATACAGGTTAACATTAATACTGTACTTACAGGCCAACATTGCTCTAACCCACTGCAAACAAAATGTCTGTCACCATGTTTACCAGTTTGAATTGTTGCAGCAGAAATGAACATTTTCATGTTTCTTATATAAAAACAAACCAGATGTTTTATTTGCGTATTACGAAAAAGGCACTGTAAAAGCAATCATGACCAAATATATTGTATATATATATATATCCAGTATCCGGGTTAATTCCAGACATTCCAGACAAGCGAGATAAACAAGCAACAGTCTGTTTTCACTCAGTGTGTGAGAATGATGCTGCTCCGAAGGCTAGCAAAAAAAAATAGGTTACAGATGTTGATTTGCAGAAGTTACATTATTAATAACCTGAATCGTGTAATTGTAATTAAGAATAAAACAGTTGTTAAAACCAATCTGAATAAACCCGACAAAACGAATTAGAAATAAATATGAGAATACAAAAAACAGACAGATTTGCTTGAAGTGTCTTCGAGTTAGCTGGCCTGGAGGAATATCCTCCTTCATGTGCATCTCAGACTGTGGGGATGCTGTGAGCTGGTCTATCTGTGCAACACACGACACACTGGCTGCTCAGATAAGTCTCTGTAACGCCACTACAGTTTCATAATGTTTACCAAGCCTACAGTTTAAAAAAAAGAAAGACGTCAAAGCCAATTGATAGATTTTAAAGTCTAAAAGAGTTGAATGAGCAAACTTGGAGGAGGAGGAGAAAATCTGGAGACACAATTGTGTAACATATTTAATTCCCTGATGGGAGTGAAAGCACTACATTCTGAAGAAGTCTACTTTACAACAGGAAGAGACGCCATTGTTGAAATTCACTAACTTTACTAAACCCAGTCCAACACAGCCTCGGCATTCTGGTCTAACCAGCAGCGTTTTCCTGGAAATGCAGCCCTCCTCCCCCATTAAGGAGACTGTCTTTACATACTACAAACATGCCTGTTTTTTGTGTTTTAAAACAGTGAAAACTGATCCAAAAAAGTCTTACCGCTTAGCAGACGACTTCAATAATACAGCGGGGAAGTTTCTCTGTGCTAAACTTTTCGAATGAAATGGATGTGAGCACAAAAACACGAACCTGCTCCTTTGATTTGTGCACACGGTGGACCTGCGCTTGACCGATCAACACTCCACCCAAACAAGACATTTTCCCCTACACGCCCTACCCTTGTAGCCTACGCCTCCCTCTCTGGCGCGTTTTATGGCAGAAAAGTCACCGGAGTTTAATTAGCCAACTACCGGAAACAACAACAAACAACAGAGATCGTCCTCTAATTACTGTGTCAGTCCATAAATAAATGAATTAACGCGCCACGCCTTCTGCGCTTTTCTATGGTCTCGTCGAAGCAGACATTATTAAACAAAAATCATTTAAACGTACCCGTAACGCTAAATAAATCTGGTTATATTTCCTGTCCATTGATGGTTTTTTTTTGTTTACACGTTTCAATAATAACCCTTTATAACGCGTTTGTTCAGACATAATTGGTGGAAAAGTGCGCCATCTACAGGTGTGTTGATCTTGTTCACACAGACGCGCCTACGCCGACATTTAACCTTAAACTTAATTTAGGTTAGCTATAATCTTTTCCATATTTGAAGTTTTAAGTGGGTGATTTTATTTCCAAGCTAAAATCAAACCTGTTATATAAGAGAATGAGAGTGTGTTAAAGCGTTTAAGGTGTTGGGGATGAGTAGTGTAGGATGGGCTGTGGATGACTCCTGCTGTATAATTTACATAAACTATTATATAGAACTGTTCGCCTTTAGGATACGTCTTTACCGTTTCATTATACTTTTTTTGGCTACTGGGAAAGGCTTTTCTTTCTCTTTGAGAAGTTAAATCCATCTAATACATTTGCTATACACCGATCAGGCATAACATTATGAGCAGTGAGAGGTGAAGTGAATAACACTGATTATCTCCTCATCATGGCACCTGTTAGTGGGTGGGATATATTAGGCAGTAAGTGAACATTTTGTCCTCAAAGTTGATGTGTTAGAAGCAGGAAAAATGGGCAAGTGTAGAATTTGAGCGAGTTTGACAAGGACGAAATTGTGATGGCTAGACGACTGGATCAGAGCATCTCCAAAACTGCAGCTCTTGTGGTGTGTTCCAGGTCTGCAGTGGTCAGTATCTATCAAAAGTGGTCCAAGGAAGGAACAGTGGTGAACCAGCAACAGGGTCATGGGCGGCCAAGGCTCATTGATGTACCTGGGGAGTGAAGGATGGCCCGTGTGGTCTGATCCAAAAGACAAGCTACTGTTGCTCACTTCTGGTTCTGATAGCAAGGTGTCAGAATACACAGTGCATGATGGTTCAGGGCTGTTTTGGCAGCAAAAGTGGGACCAACACAATATTAGGCAGGTGGTCATAATGTTATGCCTGGTCAGTGTGAATAGACTATATGGCCAAAAGTATGTGGACACCTGACCTATAACCTATGTGGACATTCCATTCTATAACATTAATATAGAGCCCCCCTTCCTTCCTCTGCAGCTATAAAAGCCTCTGGCCTCTGAGTTTGGAGTGTGTCTGTGAGAATATGAGCCCATTCAATCAAAAGAGCTTTATTAGATTAGATTAGATTCAACTTTATTGTCATTACACATGTACAACTACAAGGCAATGAAATGCAGTTTAGCATCTAACCAGAAGTGCGATGAGCAGCAAGTGCTTTATATACAGAAGTGTAGATAAACTAATATGTGCAGATAAGTACATATGTACAGATGCAGTGCTATGGAGATAAATTACAGTTGTGTATATACAGTATTATCAACATCATATGCAGATACGCATATGTGCTATGGACATGATATACAGAATATTATTAGGCACTGATGTTGGGCGAAGAGGCCTGGCTCGCAATCAATGTTCCAATTCATCCCAAGGTGTTCAGTGAGGTTGAAGTCAGGTCTCTGTCCAGGCCACTGGAGTTGCCCCATACCAAAATCAGCAAATCAAGTTGTCATGGAACTCACTTTGTTGAAGGAGGCACAGTCATAATGGAGCACAAAAGGGCCTTCCCCACACTGCTGCCACAAAGTTGGAAGTGTATAATAGTCTAAAAATGTGTCTAAAAACAACTCTAAAGTGTTCTCCAGAGAATATGTTTCCACTGCTCAAGAATCCAGTAGCGGTGTGCTTCACAGAACTCTGCGGTGCGCTTTACACAAATCTCCAGCTGACGCTTGGAGTTGTGCATATTGTTCTTAGGCTTGTAGTAGCTGCTTAGTTATGGAAACCCATTTCATGAAGCTCCTGTTGCACTGTGCTTGTGCTAGTGTTGCTTCCCCAGGAGGTCTGGAACTCAAACTAAAGGACAGGCTATTTTTACACGTGCTTGGCATCCCTGCTCTGAGAGTTTGCATGACCTACCACTTCATAGCTGAGTTGTGGTGGCTCGTGAGTCTTTCCAATTCACAATAACGCACTTACAGTTGGCAGATCTAACAGTGCAGAGATTTCATAAATTTTGGCAAGGAGGACATGTTATGGAATCAAGTCAATAAGCTGCCAATGTTTGTCTGTAAGATTTCATTGCTTTGCACTTAATTTTATTCACCTGTTAGCAAATGATGTGGTAGAAATAAATGAAAAAAAACCAAAACCATTCTTATACTAAATATTAAACAGGGTATGCCTGTATTGATTTCAAATCCACCTGACTTTGGGTCTCACAGCTAAAACAGTAGATCTGTTTAGTACTGTTGTCAAAGAACTGCCCCTGAATCTTTAAGATTGAGTTATGGGAAAAAAATATGGCTTTGAAATTTCTTAGAAGCTCTATAAAATCCATTATAACAAAGTGGGAAAATGGCATAACCTGGACTCTATGAAGATCAGGCTGTCTTTCCAAATTGGTCACATGGGCCAGCAAAGCCACTCTTATAGAAGTGTGCAAAAGTCCAGCTACAGTATTGAAGGAGAAAAAGAGCTCACTGGCTGAAATAGGAGAATCTGTGCAGAGAAAAACAATATCATCTCTTCAAAGATCTAGTCTCTAGAATAAGCTGTCGACAGATGAAAGCCATTTCTGAGAAAGGCCAACATAAAGGCATGCCTGTAGACCGCTAGAAGGCATGCAACAAGAAAAGGATTTTGAGCCATTGGGTCCAAAAGCAAAAAAATAAGTTTGGCACAAACCAACCTAGTTACCCAAGTACAGACAAACAAATAAAAAAAAATCCTGTGTGTGGAGGGTGTGTAGGCTGAAACGCTACATCAGGTTCTCCGAATCTGAGGCTTTCATTTGCACAGACTCAAAGAAACTGGACAGTTGCAGACTGGAAAAAGACCAGGTGATTTTTTAAAAACGTTTGTCCAGTTTTCTGTGAGCCTGCACCCAATGTGCTGCTGCCACATGATAGGCTAATTAGACACCGCATAAATGTCCAGCTGTACAGGTGTTGCTAATAAAGTGGACAGTGAGTTACAATAGGACAATGAGTCAAGGAACAGGGCAAAAACTATAAATGAATGACTTGGAAACAAGGTCTGGTTTTTTTTTGTTTTTGTTTTTTGGACAAGCTGAGTCAAAACAGAAAAAATGGCTTTTAGCACAATTAGGCTTTGAGCAAAAATAAATAAATAAATAAATAAACAATGTGTTGAGTAGTTGTAGAAATTGCCACAATCATAGACCTAATGTCTATATAATGTAACTCTGTATTGCTACAAAAGGTTAATGCACTAATGACTATTGACTCTGGTTCTCTTGTGGTTTTGTTTTTCAATAGGTCTGAGGACATCTAAAATATATTTAACTGAATTTTTTTTAAAGGAGCAGAAAAAAAAAATCTAATTATAATATACTTAAATTTGTTGTTGATGAGCACAACTTGCTCTGCTACCTTTTGCTCTGTAGTGGAAATGATTGCTTAAAGTAAAAGTAACCTTGGCCAGTTGAAGTAAACATATAAAAACCAGTTTATTAAGGACATAAACGTAAATAAAATACATCAGGAATTAGATATTTGTTTTATTCGCGATTAAATCGAGAAATGGATTACATCATGTCTATGAGCTTGTATGTATCCACACTGACCTCTGCTGTACTTACTCGGGGTTGCCAGAAAAATACCAAATTCATCGTAATGAGATGCGTCCAAAAGTACACACCGAAACCGTTCATATTTAATCCAAAATGACTTTAATAATAAACTACTGATTTTTTTTTTTTTTTTAAAACAAAACAGTATCAAATGCATTATTTATTTAAATTCTTGAATTAGGGTAAGTTCATGAACACGTGCATTCAGAAAGTTAAATAATATTGCAGTATCACTTTCCCATTCGTTTGTTCCCACATGGGCATAATGAGAGCCAGTTGATAACGAATTAGTTTAGCTCTCAATAGATGGGAATACTGTATGTCAAAGTTTTGATAACTGAGTAGATACGGAGAGAATGTAAGCCTAACTATGTAAGAATTTCAGTTTCACCTGTATTATTGCCTTATTACGCAGTGCAGTTAATTAATGTGATGTGTGCTTTAAAAAAGCCGCCAAAATGTTGACGACTCTGCCCAGTTTTATTCAGCCGCTAAAACACGCTTTCTCTCAGCCAGATTCAAGCAAACACTTCCGCTTTTCACCTCTTAACACGCAATTTTACTGTTGTACGTTCGAATTAACGCGGAAGTAAGAAGTCGGAACACGGAATTGCGTCATTTCCGACTGTTTGTGGGAGGGAAGAAACATGGACGCTTCCACGAAAGCTTGTCTCTTGTTAGCTCTGTCTGAGCACAGAAAGCTCATGAACAGATACATGCTCCACATCAATGAAGAGTTGGAAGAACAAAAAAAGCGCACAAGGTACTTCTTTTGTCTTTTATTTGTTATGCTTTTTAAACAAGTTTTGTTTGTTTCGCAGCGATAATGCACTACAGTAATGTCAACAATACATCTACGTACACTGTATTGCCAAAAGTTTTGGGACACCCCTCCATATCATTGAATTCAGGTGTTGGGCTTGGCCCCTTAGTTCCAGTGAAAGGAACTCTTAATGCTTCAACATACCAAGACATTTTGGACAATTTCATGCTCCTAACTTTGTGGGAACAGTTTGGGGATGACCTCTTCCTGTTCCAACATGACTGCACACCAGTGCACAAAGCAAAGTCCATAAATACATGGATGAGCGAGTTTGGTGTGGAGGAACTTGACTGGCCTGCACAGAGTCCTGACCTCAACCCGATAGAACATCTTTGGGGTGAATTAGTGCGGAGACTGTGAACCAGGTCAAAACTGGGACATCTGCCTTTACATGCACATGAATGTAATATGGATTTGGTCTGTCCTTTGTAGCTATAACAGCTTCGACTCTTCTGGGAAGGCTTTCCACAAGGTTTAGGAGTGTGTTTATTTTTGACCATTCATCTAATAGCACATTTGTGAGGTCAGGCACTGATGGACGAGAAGGTCTCTAATTCTTTCATTCGATTGAATCTTAACAACCATTAACTCTGCAACAGGCTGCTATTGTAAGCTCACTGTATTCTGTATATTTTACTGATTGCACACTTTTTTCGCAAGTACACTTCAGAGTTACGAATGTAAATGACTTTTAGTTGCATTTGAAATACTGATTCATTTAGCAGCTTTACAATAAGTCAATATTCACTGTCTGAAATTAACTGCAATTAATACAGCAGATGTTTAAAACTACATAACTACAATCCATGAACCTTCAGTTAGTAAAAAGTTGTTTTGCTGATGCTTGTACAATCATCTTCTGTATTTACTCACATCACACAAGCAAATGTGTTTGTCGTCCCTGAAGTATTAGTAATATAAAATTCAGTGATGATGGCTGACTGTAAAATGTTGAAGCAATCAGAAGGTCTGGTGCACACCATATGGACCTTATGTTTCAACATACTACTGAAAAACAACATACATACATGTACATATTTTTTTCTAAAGTGTAGAACTGTTCATGTTTGCAATAAAAAAAAGGTCATATTAGCAATATTTGAACACCAGAGAATACTGATCGTGATTTTATTTATTTTTTTCCTCTTAGGATAGCAACAGCTGCTATACTCCGCTCGCCACATAGAGTGACCATGAAGACTGGGACCAAATGGGAAGTCATGCCGAACATGGATGACGACACTTTTTTTCATCCTTTCAAAGTCACCAAAAGACAGTTTGATTTTCTCCTGATGGTTCTGCAGCAGCAAGGACTGAAACGGCAAAAAGCCAGAGGTCAGCCAACAGTACCTGTAAGAATGAAGGTCTTGATGTTCCTGTGGTACATGGCAAACCAGAATGGCTTCAGAGACATCTCGGACAAATTTGATGTCTCAGAGTCAACAGCACATAAGTCTGTTTTGGAAGTGCTTGCCATTTTTTCCACTCTAGGGCCATCCTTCATCTCCTGGCCAAATCCTGGGAGGAAAAAAACATCCTCGGCTGCGTTCCAGAAGCTGTGTGGCCTTAGCGGAATCATTGGTGTAATCGATGGGTGCCATATCAAGATAAATCGACCAAACGTAAGAGGGGGGGACTACATGAACAGACAGTCATATTATTCTGTCCTCCTTCAGGGAATTGTTGATGAGAGAGGACGATTTACTGACATATTTGTTGGCCCACCAGGCAGAGTTGATGATGCCAGAATGTTGAGGGCCTCCGACTTTTATGCAAATTGGCAGGAAAAAATGGGCGAATACAGTTTGCTTGGAGACAGCGCCTACATCGGGCATGCTGACCCATTTATCCTGACTCAGAAGGCTGATAATGGGGCCCTGAGTGAAGAAGACCAGCTTCGAAACTCCAGTATCAGCTCAGGGAGGGTAGTTATAGACCAAGCGTTTGCAAAAATGAAGTGCAAGTGGAGGCGAGTGAGAGACCTGCAAAACACTCGCCTTGAGAACGTGGTGATGATTATAATGGCAGCCTGTTTCCTCCACAACATGTGCATAGGTGACAATGAAGCATGTGAGGAGCACCCACAAGGCTGTCCAAGACAGGCAGACGAGAATGTTTAGGCTGGGTTTAGTTTATGGACAATACAATTAAAAGTATACTTACGTAAATGTGTTGTATATGGATTGACATTAGATTCTTTAATTTCCCTTGGTTCAGTGAAGTTTGAACCATGGGGGTAACTTCAGTAAGCCAACCTGAAAAAACCTACCCGAGCTTCAGCTGGATGAATTCTGTTGGCCAGTCCTTGTGTTTTTAGTTCTCAGGAACAATTGTTCTACCACATTGTATGTGTATATATAGTGTAAGCATGTGTGTGTATTTTAATAAAGTGAAAATGCTGCTTCTTTTTTTATATAGAGCAACTGCTTACCTTTTTATCATGAATGACTGTTAGTGATCTTAGATACAGCATTTCACTGGCTTAGTCCTTTAGATTAATCCTTAATGACAGGTTTTGAACATTATTTATTTGCAGCATGACTTATGTATGGCACCAGAATACTCACATTTCAGTAACAGGGATAAAAAAAAAAAAAAAGTCTCCAAATTCATCATCATCATGTTCTACTTGTATGTTCACACAAAAGACTGAGTAAAATTGACTACTCATTAAGATGGAGACCCGAGCAATATTCTACTATTCATTTTACAAATCTGACAAGATAATTCAACAACAAAAAAACACGTTCAGAATCAATCTTATCTAAAACTAATTTAAAAGCGGCTTATCATGGGAATTTAAAAAAAGTCTCTAAAATTATATAAACATATTAAGGTCAGATTTTTTTTAGATAAAAATCTGGCTTGATTAATCCAGTTATCTCAGGTATGTGATTTGGTCATGGTCTACTATTCGTACCTTTTACCTGAGCTCAAGTTTGTATTAAGCATGTATTAAGCATTATTCATTTTGACTACAGAACCAATTTAACATCATTTGTATTATTAGTTTTTCCATAATGTCTTTATGCTTTTATTAACTAGCTTTATGTAATACCCATTTGTTCAGCTGCTGTAGATGGGTGAATTAAAAACATAAGGTCACTGCATAACTGCTAGAGAACACAAAGCATCAAAGTGACCACAACACACACTATATATTGTAAACTTAAACATGTTTACTTCTTGTTCTCAGAATTGGGTCATTAATTTAACCTGACCATAAAACAGTTCAACATTTATAAAAACGAACCTGATTCCTACAGCCTTTTTGGTAACAACGGGAAATGGAATTTAATGTGAAATAAGCATTAAAAAAATTCATTAAGCTTTAACATAATGTAAATCTAAGGCTATGCTAGAAAAAATTAAGGACAAGTAGTAGTAAATGTTGAGGAAAAAGGTAACAGCAGAATATCAATGCATGTGTTGTATGTGCACACAGAGGTGGTCACATTTTCTCCAAGAATTTGCACATTAGCTCCTCAAACCCTTTCTGAGCAGATTTCATCTGAGCCAGAATTTCCTCGTGGCGCCGCTGACTAGCCGCCTCAGATTCTCTTAAAAAGTCTAGAAGAGTTGAATAGTCCTCTTCTTGCCGTCTCCGCTTGCGCAGAGGTTGTGTTGGTGAAGCTGTAGGTGTTTGTCTTGCTGCAGGTGAGTCTCTTTGACAGTCAATACCAAATGTCTTTCGTCTGCGCCCCACTACACCTTGCACTGTGCCAACAGCAGACATATCAATGTCATGATGGCCATCCAACAGCTCTTCCATCTCTGTGAAAAACTGGAACCGAGTTTTTGTTGGACTACTTATACTATTATGTTCTAGGACTTTCTTGTATCCATCCTCAAGCGTGTACCATTTTCTAGCCACCTTACTTGGATCAAAGGTCTCCATAAACTGTTTGGAAAGTTTATTGGCCATATCCAACCACAAGTTTTTCTTCTGGCCTTTGGCAGACTTCAGTCGGTAATTCAGCTCCTTTAAAGTTCTCGGGAGACCTCTGCCATCTGCCTCCAGCTGGCTGCGGACCAAATCAATCAGGAAGCGTGTTTGTTCTTTATTAAAAGACTCATTTGGTGGGAAGGGTTCAGCTGAGAGAGCTGTTTCTGCCTCCAGATTGTTCTCTTTAAGAGCAGAACAGAGATATACATCAACAATCATTTTCTTGAGAAAAAGCATAATATTATATTCTCAGACACATTTTATACTGACAGTATAGATTTGTATATTGATATGCAGTATACACTGATCAGGCATAACGTGTGCAGTGATAGGTGAAGTGAATAACACTGATTATCACCTGTTAGTGGGTGGGATATATTACACAGCAAGTGAACATTTTGTCCTCAAAGTTGATGTGTTAAAAGCAGGAAAAATGGGCAAGTGTAAGGATTTGATCGAGTTTGACAAGGGCTAACTTGTGATGGCTAGACGACTGGATCAAATCATCTCCAAAACTGTAGCTCTTGTGGGGTGTTCCCGGTCTGCAGTGGTCAGTATCTATTAAAAGTGGTCCAAGGAAGGAACAGTGTTGAACCAGCGACAGGGTCATGGACAGCCAAGTCTCACTGATGCATGTGGGGAATGAGGGCTGACCCGTGTGGTCCAATCCAAAAGATAAGCTACTGTTGCTCAGATTGCTGAAGAAGTTAATGCTGGTTCTGATAGAAAGGTGTCAGAATACACAGTGCATGACGGGTCAGGTCTGTTTTGACAGCAAAAGGGGGACCAACACAATATTAGACACGTGGTCATAATCTTATGCCTGATTGGTGTATATTTTAGTTTGCATGAATGACACTACAGCTACAGTTTACCAACACTATTTGTGGACAAAACTATATACAGTTTGTGTGTGTGTGTGTGTGTGTGTGTACTTTAACACACTCTCTACATATGAACTGTTAAATAAACACTGAAGAGTTCAAAACCAGTTTAGCAAACAACTAATTAAAATACAAAACAACGAGAAAGCAAAGAAGTATTGACTACCTGAAAAATGTACATAAACTAATGCTGTAAGGACACCCGTGTGCTCTTATTTGTAGAGAACTAGCAGTTTTTTCAGGTGTGATGAACAGGGAGTGAGGACACTCTCAAGGTGTTTCAGTAGTTGTGAATTTTGCACATGAATTTAATGCACTGGCCACAGTGGAGGGAGCGTTTTTATGCATGTATTCTTAAAGAAATAAAAAAAAAAAAACAACTCACCAGCAACATACACAGTTACTCCCTCAGTCATGGTTTCGTCTATGTAGCACGCAGTGGCTTCGCGCGCTGCCTGGTACAGCTGCTCAGTGAGAGGTATGGTCCTCTGTGTGTCCACGAACAGACTCATTCCACTGTCTGCCAGGACTAAAGGGGTTTAAACACGCACATAATGATAGTCAGCGTCCACAGTAGCTACAGTGAACTGCATGCAACATTTCTGAACTGCATTACACCAACAACAGCGAACATGAGTAGCGTTAGCAACAAGCTAGCCAGCTAACGTTAGTGATATGAGTGATGATAACGCTGATGCCTATCCAAACCTTAACCGCGTGTGGCATGGTCAGTATTATAGTTTTAACAGAGTAGTGTGTGTGTGTGTGTGTGTTAACGAATCGAAAGCAAATACTGCTATAATCTCGTAGAAAAGTAGAAAGTAGAAAAGGACTACTTTGATGCGTTCGACTTACCTCGGAAGTAGGAGCTCGGAAATACGTCATTTTCGACCTCCTTGCGTTTAATCGATCTGCGCCCTAGCAGGAATTGCGCCACGCATGCGCACACTTTTTTTTTTTTAAATCAATACTTAAAATCTCGATTTGTACCACACATCTTGTTTCATAAATAAAAGGAAATCGTACACCTTATAGAAAAAAAAAATCGTAATTCCAGATGAAAAACAAAAAACGCACCCATTAATTCGGAATTCGTAATCGTTATAGAGAGAGAGAGAGAGAGCGCAAGAACAATTGCTTGGGTGTTTGTATGATTTATTCTCCCCATTTGTAAATACAGAATCTTTATGTAATTATATGGGATAAACTTATAGGGATATTTATTATTATTTTTTTTATATATAAATTGAAATGCAATTATAAATTGATTTTTATAGAATATAAGCTTTCACACATTCATGAATTATAAAATAAAGTATTAAATATATACATCCATGGTGGGCACAGTGGCTTAGTGGTTAGGGTTGGGGGTTCGATTCCCGCCTCCGCCATGTGTGTGTGGAGTTTGCATGTTCTCCATGTGTCTCGGCGGTTTCCTCCGGGTACTCCGGTTTCCTCCCCCGGTCCAAACACATGCATTGTAGGTTGATTGGCATCTCTAAATTGTCCGTAGTGTGTGATTGCATGAGTGAATGAGTGTGTGTGCCCTGCGATGGGTTGGCACTCCGTCCAGGGTGTATCCTGCCTTGATGCCCAATGACACCTTACTGATCGCTTATCTGATCTATACTCGTGACCCGAGTATAGATCGGATAAGCGGTAGACAATGAATGAATATATACATATATACAAATTTTGTGTAATGCAAAATTTCTGAAAATGAATGGAATATTACTAGCAATATGCTCATTTAAAGTGAACTGATTAGGCCTAGTTATATAGCCCTTACATATCAGCTAACTTTGTAGCAACCATAGGTATTGGTTTAAATAATGTAGGCCCCGTAATTAGCTTAATATTAACTAGCTTGACAGTGTCTCTGTGACTAGTTAGCCCAAGAGTCTAATTATTTTATAGTAATGTACTCACTATATAGTAAGCGTAAAATTGTCTGTTAATTAAATAAATTAAATTAATGTTTCCCAGGTTTTATGAACATGAAAAATATTTTAAAATATATTATATTTCTAAATTTATATAGTAATCAGTCAAAAGGTAGCATGCCTAAATAAAATAGAAGTTACTGAAGTAATATCTGAAAATGATCTTTAAATGGAATGAGCATTCCCCATCACAATCAGCGAAACTTTTAAAAAGTATGAATAGGACTATCCCAGAATTATTGTTGAGTTTACAGAGTGAACAGCTCCCAACCCTGGTCCTGTAGTCCTCACTGTCCTGTACACATTGGTGCCGTCTCTGCTCCCAACACACCTGATGCACACAATCAGCTGATTAACAGCCCTTCCTGAGATGATTTTTTCGTGTTCTGATCAGCAGCTTCCCACTAAGCCACCCATTTTTTTAATCCCCAGTAAAGCTCGTCAGGCTACACAATTCATAATGTAACAATAGATGTGCCAAATTGGCAGTAATATCTTGGTGGAACCCAATCTCAAGCGACAAGTCCAATTGAACTGAACTAAGTTTCTTCAACTGAACTAATTGAACTAAATTAAGTTTCATCATCAGCCTAACATGGAGCAGCTTTGCCCAAAAGAATATGTGGCCAATGATCCAACTCAGAGTCATGAGTCAAATATTGGTGGAGGTGGAGGACTCTTTACTGACCCTGATTTATCTTTTTCACTAGATTGTCAGTGTTATTCATTTATCCACTAGAGGTCCTGGTATAGTTTGGTTCCATTTCCTCACTAGCACATACAGGTTAACATATACTAAACTTACAGGCCAACATTGCTCAACCTACTGCAAAAAAAAAAGGTCTGTTACTGCACTGTGAGGTGCATTTTGAATTCAGAATTCTGCAGCACAAAATGAACAACTGCATGTGTCCTCTAGGAACAAAAATAAACCATAAAGAACAAAAAAGTGTTTAATTTGCCAGAAAATATTAATATTTGAAGGCACTATCAGTAATCATGGTAAAAAATTAAAAAAAAAGTCTGATTTAAACAGATATTGGATATCAAAATATTTGCATTTTTATCATATAGGGGTGTCCAATCATATCCAGAAAGGGTTTTGTATCATTTCAACCATACAGAAGCCAGGCCTGAGTCTATGGAAAGCAAAGATCAACCGATTAAACAGGTGGAATCTGTTGTGGCTCCTGTTGGATTGAAACGAAAGCCTGCACTTACACCGACCCTATGACACACTGTATTGCCAAAAGTTTTGGGACACCCCTCCAAATCATTGAATTCAGGGATGGGCTTGGCTCCTTAGTTTCAGTGAAAAGAACTCTTAATGCTTCAGCATACCAAGACATTTTGGACAATTTCATGCTCCCAACTTTGTGGGAACAGTTTGGGGATGACCCCTTCCTGTTCCAACATGACTGCACACCAGTGCACAAAGCAAGGTCCATAAAGACATGGAGCAGCGAGTTGGGTGTGGAGGAGCTTGACTGGCCTGCACAGAGTCCTGACCTCAACCTGATAGAACATCTTTGGGGTGAATTAGAGTGGAGACTGCGAGCCAGGACAAAACTGAGTTGGACCACCCGTTGGCTCTAAAACAGCTTCAACTCTTCTGGGAAGGCTTTCCACAAGGTCTAGGAGTGTGTTTATGGGAATTTTTGACCATTCATCTAGAAGCGCATTTTTGCGGTCAGGCATTGAAGTTGGACAAGAAGGTCTGGCTTGCAGTCTCTGCTCCAAATTCACTCATCCATGTCTTTATGGACCTTGCTTTGTGCACTGGTGTGCAGTCATGTTGGAACAGGAAGGGGTCATCCCCAAACTGTTCCCACAAAGTTGGGAGCATGAAATTATCCAAAATGTCTTGGTGTGCTGAAGCATTGAGTTTTTTTTCACTGGAACTAAGGGGCCAAGCTAAACCCCTGAAAAACAACACCTGAATTCAATTATTTGGAGGGGTGTCCCAAAACCTTTTAGCAATATAGTGTATGATTGGACAACCCTGTGCTAAATCCACTTCAAACCAGGTTTCCCCCGAGTCCAGATCTAAAAGCTCTATAGATCTCCAGCACGGAACGACATGGTTACCCAGAACATGCACAGCTTCTTGATCTCAAGAAATGATGTTATAGTAAAGGTCAACTGTCTTGTCCATTTTTGTTCATAAAAACGGTCTGTGTCCTCTCGTGTTAGTAAATTTGGGCTGTAAGCAGCGGAATTACTTTACAAATCTAAATTTACAAAACAACTAAAAACTTTTCACAAATGAAAAGTTACATATCAATTAAACAAACAAAAAAAAAACTAGTTTTATGAAGCAGAAAATAATATGCTAAGAGTAAACTAATTACCGTTGGCCGTGCGCCGCCATTTTGTTCTGACGTCAGGTTTGTTTATGTCGGAGAATTCGGGGAAGGTGGATGTCGCTCGAGTTCCCGACATGGAATTTCGAGTTCAATGGCCGTTCAATTCCACTTATCCGTGTGGAAGGTCGGGTTTTTCCGACTTCCGAACACCATGGATTGCAGCATTTTAATGTCAGACACAATCGGTGAAAAAGCGCGCCATCTTCAGGCTGTGGTATTTACATTTACGGCAATTGACAGGCGACTTACATTTTTTAATCTCATTTTCTACAAATGACGGTTAAGGGCCTTGTTCAGGGGCCCAGTAGTGGCAGCTTGGTGGCCCTGGGATTTGAGCTCACAACCTTCCAAGCAGTAGTCCAACACCTTAACCACTAAACTACCACTTCTCTTGTATAGTGCTCTTAATGAAAGCAACAGTTAGTCACCATCATAAACATGTCCTCATGGCAGTACAAAGAGATCAGTGTTTAAGAATACTATCAAGCTAAAACCATGTTAGAGAGCAGTTATATTATAACCTCAGTATGGATAGAATAATAGAATAAGTCTGGTCTTATTCTGTTCTATTGTTTATTTTTATTCTATTTTTATTTGTATATATTGTATAATGACAGTCTATTTTATATTATATTATTTATGCCTGATATTCTTTTTATTTAGATTCTTCTTTTCGTCTAGTGTATTTTCTTATATTTTAAATTCTATTTTTTACATTTTTTATTTCCATCATAGGACAGTCATAAAAATCATTTCACTACATGTCGTACTGTGTATGATTGTGTATGTGACAAATAAAAACTGAATTTGAATTTGTCAGCAGAGGTCAGTACGGACTACTACACAAACCTACAGACACTCTCAGGACCCATATATGCACATACAAATGCATATGCATGATAATAAATTACACATTACTCAAGCAATATACCAAGATCAGATCAAAAACATTATTTTAAAAAATCCCACCAAGGGAAACTCCACAAAGAACTAGGGGGGAAAAACAACCTTTTTTATTTGTGCAAACCATTCATTTAATCACAGATAAAGCATATGACTAATTCCTTATTGGCATATTATAGATATATTATAATATAAATGTGCTTGATTAGCTAATTTATCCTTTTAATTAATCATGGTAAATTCCAGATTTAAATGCAAGCGCACACAGAGCAAATGTAAGAAAAAAGCAGTGATTTAATGATTAAAGAAAATGTATGCATTTACTAGATATCTGTTTAGATGATCCTAACCATTCAGGGGAAATAATGCATTTCTGAGAAGACTGCAAAATACAAATATAGTATTTCTAATATTATTCTAATTTTATTGTGGTAACCATTTGTAACAATCATACAAAATCAACCCTGTTAGCTATATTTAAAGACAGATTTAAATGTAGGAATAAATGAATTAAAAAGTAGGGGTAAATACTATATATGTAAGTAAGGTGAGCCTACATTTAAACAGATCAGAGAAAATAAAATATCAGCATGTTTAATAAGAAACAGTCTGTCAGCCACAATACTATCTTTATACTTATATATGTGAGAATAAATGTGTTATACTTACTTATCTAGTAAGAATTAAATAAAAGCAATTTGTTTGAAAATGTGGACCTTTCAAAATGGTAAAAGTAAAGGAATAAATACATAACTAAATAAATACAAATTAAAAAACAGATTTAAAAACATCAGGTTAATTCAAAACAAAGCATAAGAAAGGTTTAGAGAATGTACTGCCTGTAAATATAGGTAACTCATATGTGTGACATGATAATAATTGACCTCTAATATACAATGCTGTACAGACCCCTGTTAAATTGGCAATCTTTTGTAAAATGAAACCAAGGTCATTCATGTCAGACATTTCTCCACACACAATGTAACATTACAAAGTATAACAGAGAAGTAAAAAAACAATCATTAACCTTCTTAGGGAAAAAATGAAACGTCCTTCCAAAATTTATGCAAAGACTATAGAAAAACTTACCAGGAAAGCTGTCAAAAGACAAACAGAAACATTAAAGAAGCTGCAGGAATATCTGACAAGTACTGATTACTCTCTGTATGTGACAATATTCTTCACATGTGTGGGCTATTCCTCTACTAAACAGAAGATGATCATCAATTCAGTGCAAAATCGTCTGGGACAATGACCTCGTGTTTTTCTTTGTAGTCTTGATGTAAACTACGTGTGCATACGTGCACACACACCCAAACACAAAAATACACACTATTCAGACATGGTTGGTCCTTTTTCACAAATTCTTCATGATTTTAATTTTAGAGCATTGGTAAGGGTTAGAAAATACACAATCATGAATTCTACCTAAATATAAAATAAACAAAAACATAAATATAAACATAATTTCAGAAATTATTTCTTAACTAAGCCACATAGTACAGAGCATAACTTCTGGCTAATAATGAAAATAATCAACCTAGCAAAAAATTATAGATATCCTTCTGATACAGACCCAGTGGGGAAAAAATGTACTTAAAATTAGCTGGAAAATGGAAAAGGGATAGAAATGACAGATGATCTGAATGGGAAGTGAAAAAATCATCGGTGTATCCATCAGTGTATGTCTCACAGTAAACAATATGCAACAATAATGTTCCTTAACAGTACCAGTAACAGGGGTCATTTAGCCATCTCATGGTTTATTAGGATATTATTAAAGTCTCTGTAATTATTTTATTAGATATTTAAGATTATGATTTGATTATAGCACTGCATAAAAGCATACATGCCTTAGTTGTGCATTTTGTAGATGCTGAATTACACAAAATCACAGAAAGTTGATGGACAAATTCACTACTCCAACAAAACAAACAAATGTATAGATATACAGGATGGTGATGTTTATTCTTCAATACATTAGAAAGATTCAAATGACAAACAATTCATGTATTAACTCTATAAACCAAGAGTATCAAGTGTTTGTGATATCGTCAGCATTATCAGTCCTTGTGGACACAGTAGTGAAATATGATCTATAGGAGATGTAGTCTCGGCTAGTCATGCTTTACAGGCAACTACTGTTCTATATTTGGCTCTGCTGATCGTTTGGGGTACTTATAGGGCAGAGACCCGGAGGTGGGCGACGGCAGAGATGATCGTGGTACCAATTAGAGTACTCGGCGCCATGTATCTGAGCTCAGATTGTGTTGACAGACCTCTGGGCGGGCTCGGTGGCCATTTGTAGTACACCGAGTTTATTTACACCGTCCTTTATCTGTCAACGACCTCTCAGTGTTTGGTGGTCCCACAGGCCTGAAATAGCATTAATTAGGACAGGGAGGGAAAAGAGGAAGAGAGAAAACGTGTGGAACCGCTGGTAGACCATCAACAGAGGTCTACAGGGGTCTCGACCTCTCTCTCCTCTGTCTGTGTGTGTATGCCTGCCAGTACTACAATCCCTTGTGGATGATAAGGATTGAATCCAGCAATGAAACTGGCAAGACAACATTATCAGATGTTGTGGACTGACCACACACAGAGTCATCCAGCTGCACATCCCAGTGTGCTTTCATAAGGTGTGCTGAACCTTTAGTTTGAGCAGCAATATGTCCCCATAAACAGATATATGAGGCATGTTGGAACCGTCTTTGAAATTAATTCACACAACAATCTTGACTGAATATTTTCTGTGCAGCTGCAATTTAGATGCTGTTTAAAACAGAATCTGAAAATGCATGAAATGTATAATAATTATTACAGATAATGCAGTTTTGCATTCCAGAATTACTGACACCCTTGAAATGAACAAGGAAAAAAAAATTGTATATAAATAAACATGATTATAAATATTCACCATCTCTACTTAAACAATAATACATTAGAGATTAAAAAAATGAAAATAACAGTCTATTTTTCCTCAGAAAAGTGGCAAAACTATTGACCTCTCCCCCGTTTTATTTTAGACAACATTTAATAATTAATAAATCATTTTCAATTAAGTAATTAAAAAAAAAGTTCTCAGTCTGGAAAAATAAAATATTTAAGTCAAATTACTGTTTGTTTCCCCAGTGGTATTAATATGTTGTGCACATGTAAGAATATCTATGTTTATATGTTGAATATAAAAAATAGTTAAATTGGCCATAAATAAAAATATTTGAAAGTTTTTGCCAGGGCTTGGACCCATGAGCATCCTGACCTCTTGTTCAGTGAGGAAGGCGGTAAAGGAAGCAAAAGAAAAAAAGATTCAAAGAAATGAGCTGATTTTTAGTGTTTTAAAGTTTCAAAATAAACTATTAGGCGCCACATTCATAACAAAAAGCCGTTTAGGAAGGGTTGCGCTTCCTTAAAGCAACCCAAAAAAACCTACACCGGAACTTCAACATGCATGATTGAAGCTATATTTGGAATAATTGTCAGAGGAGACCAAATTGACTTTTTTGCGAACAAAATGGAAGTGCATACACAGAAAAACAGTGATGTAAATGCAATGTAAAACATGGATTTCGATCAGTGATGCATCAGTTTTTTGTGCTAGTTGTTTAGGGCACAAATTCTGATAAAGTCCAGGATATTTTAACCAAAAAAACTGGCTGTCTTGGCAGAAGATTAAGGCTTGACTGTATCACCATTTAATTATTTCCTCAATTCTATATCTTAGTCTGCACAGAAATTTCTGCAAGAATGAAATCAGTGTTTTGTAATATTACTCTCTGAATTTCAGTCTGTTGTCTGAACTAAAAAGGTTCAGTCTACATGCATAAAAGAGTTTATAAAGTCATGTTTGTTGGAGTGATTCACTATCCTTCTACATGCTCTGAATATTAATTTTTAGGATGCAGGTCTGCATTTAACAGAAAATGATGTGCTTCTTATTGTTTGCAGAATTAAAACTAAAGCTGTACAGTGTGTGCCCCCAACTAACATATCACTTTTTGTTCAATTGTTTGAAGGTTGTGAATAATTGATTGTTGGTGTTGATCATAGCTGACCTTCAGTCGTAGTGTTTATACAGCCGTGATCTTCAGGATCATGGCACTGTGGCACTATTAAATTGTTCTGAAACCAAATTGCTGTGTCCTCAAGGTCGTTGTTTACTCGCACATTCTCATTTGTGCTTGTTCTGCTTGAACTGGTGGGTGGGTGAATTCACCTCACACACACACACACACACACACACACACACACACACACACACACACACACACCCTGGCCATAATCATCCCGCCATCCTCTGAACATATAAACCCACCCCATCTTCATGTCTACAAATACTCAATGCTCACTGCAGACCAACAGAGGACAGTATCACTGAGACCAAACTGAAGCCTTCCTTCTGTGCACCAGCTCCTCAATAAGCTACTGAGAAGGTAAGGCAGGAAATTGCTTCAAATACGTTTCAATTTCAGAAACTTTTAGCCTTGTATTTAACACTTAAAATTTATATGCAATACACTGAGGTATGTGCATGGAAAAATACCATGTTTTAAATGTGAAGTGGCAAACAAAATAAATCTGAAAAGTTTTTTTAGACAGAATTGTGATGCAACTGGTCATGCTAGACAATTTTGCACTTCTTTGAAATGATAAAAAAAGAAAAATAAAACAGGATTTATTATATTTTGCACAGCATAGATTTGAAGTGATTTGTATTTGTTGCAGATGTTGTCACACAGGTGTTTTCTGCCCATCTTGGCTCTGTGCTTTTTAATGGATGAGGTATATTCATTCCTGCTGCCAGACAGGCTACAGCTGACCAAAGTAAGTGCTGCAAAACATCAACTTCCACATGCCTTTATACTTTAGATATTATTATATAAAAAAGACTTGCATTCATATAATTGAAAAGGACAATGATCAATAATTTATCTAGTTTTCGGTCCAATCATAGGGTTTCGCATTCACCACTAATGTAGTTATTATGATAAGTTTATTAATATTAAAAAGCTTTGATTTTATACCTCTGTCCTCTGTAGCGCAGCCACAGGTCAGGTCGGGATCTCTCTTCTCACCTGTCAGAGCTCTCAGATCTGGTAGAACTCATTCCCGATAACGGCGGGGATATGACCCGTGACTGGGAGCCTAACCCAGCTCGATCGTCCACCGCCTTCTCTGTCCCTGTGGAACGCATTTCAACACCTCACACCAACGCACATCACCACAGGAACAAAGACAAGAGGTGAGGAAAGCAGTGCAAAAACAATAGGCATCATGCTAAAAGTTCCTGAAAATAGAAACGTTAATGCATTTTGAACAGATGAATGTACTCAGAACCCGTTTAATTTATTTCACTTTCCTTCCTGTAGGCTGAGAGTGACCGTTCCCTTGGATCGCATTGGTAGCTTATACTTATCAAGCAGAAAAAGCAGAAAGGTGAGCATTCTGACCTAAACACCTAAATAACTTCCATACACTATCATTAGTCTGGAAAAAAAAGCTGTTGTATTTAGATTTGAATAGATGCTGCTTGTCCAGACACATCTTAAGAACAAATGTTTCTTTACCATCAGGATGAACCAGAGGAGCAACGGGACTAATCCACCACTACTACTACCACCATATGATTCATGTAGCATACAGACTGGATGTAAAGGGACAGATTAAGCCTAGTCTTGTAAATAACAGATGATTACTAATAAAAAAAAAAAAATAAAATAAACTTTGCAATCTAGGATTAGGCTTAATATGTATTTAGAAATTTGTATTTAACATGCGTGTTCTTTTTATTGTTTTTTAAAAGTCTATTTATTGCTATTTAATGTCACCCTGTAGTGGTATGCAAACTGACAGACACTGTACTTGTGTGCCTATGCTCAATAAAAATCTAACAAAAACATGTGCATTGAGCCATTATTCATCGACAGAAGATTTTTATATATATATATATATATATAAAAAAAAGTAACCTAAAATAGTGAAGTAAAAATAAAATAAAAATACAGAAGCTTTGGATAGGATACCCAATAAAGAAAAGGCTTTATTTCTGCAGGTACAGTTAAAGAAAACATCAGATGCCAAAAATATAACATTTGCTTGGCTTTTCTCTTCGTTTTCATATTATGTACAGTTCTGAAAGGATATGATATTTACAGAGTAAAATAGGAGAGAAGAGGTTCTGTGTTTTGGGAATTTCAAAACCCCTCACAAAAAAAACAAAAACAAAAAAACCAAAAAACAAATTATAAACAAAACATGCCACAACACTTGCAGCATAAACTCTTTTCTGTACACGTGAAGATCTGGTCTCCAAACTACTTTCAAACAGCAAATCAGGGAGCAGCTCCACAACAAATAACTCTCTCTGTGTGTGATCTTAACCAGATCTTCGAACAAGAGATTAAAACCCAAATTAAGCTTTTTTTTTTTAAAAGAAAAAAAAGGAAAGAAAAAGAAAAAAGAAAATAATAATAATAACAGAACAAAAAATAATTACAACTATTAGGGGTGTCGAGTGAGACTCAACACTCGGGTGGCAGTTGTGAAGCTCTTAAACATCATTCATTTGTCTCTGAAAATGTCCTTCAAAAGTGAACCAACAAAAATAGTTAACGCACGATTTGAAACTGCTTACACTCGGTAAGACAGCCAGCAGTGCAACCAATGGAAAATGTTCCAATCTGAAAGTTCCCATTCCAAGTCCAACATTTCATGTTCCCCACACAGAATGACCTCGAGTTGATAGTTGATAGTTAAGTGCTAGGTTAATGACAGGACTGCCATGGTGCTGACATGCACTGAGATTAAAAACGAGCTAATCATTTAATAAAGACTATCTGTTAATATGGAGTATCACAAAAAAATCACAATTTTTGAATATCACAATATGGAGCAAAACTGAGATGTCTGTGAAAACAATAAGCAACAGAAAAAACAACCTATACACAGACCACTTCTTCATGTAAAGAGACGAACCTTGGCTGCTAAGGATCTCTGTTGTAAAAGGTTTTAACATCAGAATACGTCGTCTTCTTTAAACTTTTCTATGAAGCCAGCACTAAAACACTATCTGATGATTGGACCGGACTGGCAGAAAAGATTGCTCATACGAGCAAGAGCCTTGTTTACAAGTTTGTCTATAAACATGAAGAAATTCCCATTTTGATATTAACCATGTATATGATTGTCAAACATGTGAAGAACTGATGCGCAAAAAAACCATGGGACTCGAAAGAACATCCCAGTTCAGAAACAGTGTTATCGTCTCATACTTGATAGAAAAAGTGGAGGACGGAAACGTTGAGCTTCCACGGATTTAGGTGTCTTCTCTAACTGTCTTTTTTATGGCCCGATCGCCTCGCTTCCCTGCATTTGTGACAGTAGAATATGTCCGGGACGTTGGACTTCTTGATTTTGGCGCAGGACAGATGCACCCATATGCTGCACTGGTTGCACTCGATCATGGGACGTCCTGCAAAAGGTTTCCCGCAGTAGCAAGTGATCAGATCCCATGAGTCGTCTCCTGCAGAGTGGAAAGACCAAACATTAGAGATATAGACAGTCCAGCTATAAAGTCAGTACACTCTAATACTCTCTATGTGAGCGACAATGAAACAAGAGGACTATGATTTTTAAGATTAACTGACATCCAGCTTCAATGACTTTCATAGCACATACAGTTATTGATCAAATATTCAATACAATTCAGCTGATGATAAAATCAAACACTTCTGTACAACTCTATAAAAGATTCTTTCAATTTCAACATAACCATGAAAAATGTTCCTCCTCATTAGTCATCTTTTTCTCACTTAAATAAGTGTCAGTAGTTTGTGTGTAGAAACCGATTCTATATGCGGCGTTTGTGTGCGAATTGCTGCTCTCACCTCGATGCAATAAGCTAAGTGCAAATGTCAGCAAAACAAACCACGGTAAGTGAAGAACTAATAGAGTGTGTCAAAATCAGCTAAACTAGCAAGGTCTGTTGAGCTTAGCTATGACAGACCACACGGCGTCAGGGTAGGTGTGAAGTGAAAAATACTATTGATCACAGGAGAAAAAAAAAAAGATCAAAGCAACACTCGAGAAGATGCATATACAGACATTTCAATGACTACTAGAGCAAAAATTCACTTTCCACAGTCAGGGTACTGATGGAAACTAACATTTCTACTAGTTAACTGTTATTTTACTGCTAGCTTCGACAATATCTTCTACCATCCAAATTTAAATACATGATTTTTCTCCTTCACACCACAGCTTCACAGTTGTAGTCAATTTGTTTTCTCTTATTCCATGTCGCTCGGTTTACTCCCACTACTCATTCTACACGCAGTGCAAAACTCTTCACTCCCACCCATATGAAGAAAGCTCTTCATGTGTAGTCTTGCATGTTGTATCTGTTCGTTTGTTTCCACACACTTTATCTATTTGCACAGATTTATTTATTGTGTACTCAATATTTTGAAAACATCTGACTTTCAGCAATATTTAAATATGTTTTACATTTTCACGTAACCATGAGAATTGTTGATAAAATGATGAAATCACACAGTCCCAAAACTGAGGTCACCAGTGTTCGGGTCCAGACCGACAGGATTTTAGTGCCAAATTAAATTTAGCCAAATGAAACTTGGCTTTTATGTCTCAAAAACATGGAACAGGTTGTGTACATTGCAAATGCAAATACAAAAGTGAAGCATTAACGGGCCTACAGTTTGCTAAACTTTGGGAGAAAATCCAATGCAAAGAAAATATTTAACAGGATTAAATGCTTTAGGAACTCTTCACAGTCTATTCTTTTAATCCGGACAATGATATATTTCTAGGGCTGGTCAAAAAAAAGTCATAAACAAATAAAATAAAGGTACTTTACAGGATTCAAATGTTTGTTGTTGTTGTTTCCAAAGGAGGATCTGTTAAACAGACTCAGTTCAGGCTCTGTTTCATCCAAACATGTCCAGTAGGTGGCAATAATGCATTAATATTTTACACACCCATAGTTCAATAATAACTGTTGTTAATTCGGCACACTAATTTTATGGTGTTTTTTTTTTTTTGGTTTTACAGAAAACCATTAATAAGACACTATAAACAAAGAGCAGCAGAACTTAATACAAAAAAAAAAAAAAAAAAGATGTTGTATGAGCTGTATTTGAGAGGTTGTGTAACAATGACAAGGAAAAAAAGTTTCAAGGGAAAAGGGGCACTGTCATGCAGCTCATCAACAGACTAAGCTAGTAGGATAAATCAACACAGTGTTTAACACAAATGCTCTCGTGCTGATGTGCAATGATTTTACAGCATTCGTTCATTTTCAGTAAACCGCTCCTTCATGGTCAGCGAAGCTGTGGTCTAAATAACTTTTGCTGTATTCTAAGCAACAGAACCAAGTTATTTCATTCCAGAATATTGCATGTGGGTACATGATCTCATGATGTTTGGGTCAATCCCAAACTGCTTGCAATGTGAACATATATAGTGCATTACATAGGGTAAAGAAGCAATCATTTACTTTTTTATGAGGTGCAAATGCAAACATAAATGATTTGAACAGCCCTAAAAATATCTACTCAAGTTCATCAGCCAAGCCTCCTGAACTTATATATAATAATCATTCCATTGTGATCAAGTCAACTATGTGAAACCTGTCCGATTTAGCCATTTTCAAGGTTATATAATACAACCACTCACCTGACTCCACCATGATATCCTCATCTGCTATCCATGTTTCCCCTTCACTGGAGCTCATTTCAGCATCTCTGCTTGCTTCATCACGCTCAGACTTCACCAGGCTGGGTCTCTGGGACTGCAGCCCTCTTGGCTGACCCGCATGCTCCTCTCCATGGCCGAGTCCAGTCTCAGAGTCTGTCTCACTGAGTGCCGAGCTCTTAAGCTTTTTAAGGCTTTTGGGCTGCTTGGAGTTTTTGCTGCGCTTGATTCTGGCACGCTTTTCCCCGCTGCTACTGCTGCTGTCTCCGGCACCTGAGCCAAGAGAGAGGCGTTTCAGCTTTTTTTCCTTCTTGCGCTCCGCTTTGCTGCTTGCTTGGCCCTTGTAGAGAGAGTCCTTTAACCTCATTTTGTCCAGTAGGGTGCTGTCAGAAGGCAGGCGCTGCATGGTCTTGACACTTTTGTTGGCGCGGGCTTTCTGCACAAAAGTGTGAATGGTGTGTAGGTCCGAGTTGCCATCTCCCCAGCTTGCAGACATATTTGAGCTGCCACCACCTCCCATGCCACCTTCTCCTGATGTGCCAGAGCTGTGTGGTGAACTGGAGGAGGCTGGAGACCATGGTCGTTCCTACAAAAGCAACACAAGACACTGAGTGCTACACAGCTGCGAGCCTACCCATCAATGGGTTCAATACAGTGTAGTGACTATAAAACAAATATAGATGCATAAAAGACAACACTACATTTAGAAATACACACAGTTTACGATTGGTATATTATTCTAAACTTCACTCTAGAGAACACAAGTTAATAAGTTAACAAAAAACATCAGAATTATTAGAAACCATGCAGCCAAATTCCTTCTGTGATATTTTTCTCCCAAAGAAAAGAGCATCAGTGACATCTTCAGAGAAAGAGGGTGAACATGAACCGGCCACACACGATGATTTTATTACTGCAGGTTACCAGTTGCTACACTATGATGACACTAGTAAGTGTGTTCCTACTACAGGTTGTCATAGCAATGTTTATAAGTGAGTAATACAACTACTGACAGCAAATCAGTTTTTTTGCTGCTAAAAAGAAACATTCTGGAGGGAGATTTGGTGTTTGTATATAGATTTCAGTAGTGTGTTTATGCATCAAATCATCTGCCTCTACTGTCTTCACTCCCATTGGTAATTGCTGCACAAATTCACACCATATTTGCATTAAGTTAAACTTTTCTTAACTTTGTTGCATCACTAGACACACCCACTTCCAGTCACCAAAAGTCGCTGACACACCTGCTGCTAGCCCTCATTGAAAATGAATGAGCCCCAATCACTTTTTTTCCCCTGTTGTGAGAAAACCTTTTCAACCACAGACTAAATTGCTCACTTTTACACAGTGTTTCTATTAAACATGAAATCTCTTCAAAATAAACTTAACAGTTTGGATTACATGTACACTTTATTGCCAAATGTTTTGGGACACCCCTCCAAATCATTGAATTCAGGTGTTGTTTTTCAGGGGTTGGGCTTGTTCCCTTAGTTCCAGTGAAAGGAACTCAATGCTTCAGCTTACAAATACATTTTGGACAATTTCATCCTCCCAACTTTGTGGGAGCAGTTTGGGGATGACCCCTTCCTGTTCCAACATGACTGTGCACCAGTGCACAAAGCAAGATCCAACATCAGTGCCTGACCTCAGGATTTTGTGAACTTCCTCCACACCAAACTCGCTCATCCATGTCTTTATGGACCTTGCTTTGTGCACTGGTGTGCAGTCATGTTGGAACAGGAAGGGGCCATCCCCAAACTGTTCCCACAAAGTTGGGAGCATGAAATTATCCAAAATGTCTTGGTATGCTGCAGTAATATTACAAATTTAATGCACAAGTTTAAAAGAACTCAGGTTCGACACACAATCAAATATCTCCTGATAAAGTTTTAAATAAACTAACCTCTTTTGGAGAAGGGATATAACCAGCATACGCCAAGACAAAACTACAGAACTTGTTGAAGTCTTCCACTGTCCTCTTTCGTCTTTCTGGTGGCTGAAAATGACATTTGTAGTTAGATACACAATCACACTCCTGATAACTCCAGTGAGATACTAAAGGGTTAAAAAGGTTTCTAGTTTGTGCAGCTTACCAGAGATTCAGTTTTGCGTTTCAGTAATGAATCTGTAAGAGAAAAAAAGAGAGAGCAAACATGGGTTGAGATTTAGTCACATTTAATTTCCGTTAATAATTCGTATTGTTGTTTGTTTGTATTTTTTGCGACATTAATCTGGTTAGGCGTGTGGCTGTGTCGTTAGCAAGCCAGCTAAAACAGCTTATGCTAACACCCACAAAACCGCACATAAAAGCACATTAAAATAATAATGTCCACTCGAGCCTTAGTCCAGATAAATTTCAGAACAATTTCACCTGAAGTACAATCCCCGTTACTCTAATCGTCGACTCGCAGAAAAAGCGAGTCTGTAGCGGGATAACACATGGCGAGAGGCTGCGCTTTATTTTCTGAAGAGCTTCGACAGCGTTAGCGCGTACGGCTACACTAAATAGTCGACAACAGCTCGATCAAACGCCGACTAAAACTCTCCATATTCACTGATATCTACTTTATTCTGAGCCAAACATCAGAAAAATCACCAAGCCCTTCTGTATGACTTCTCTAAACCAGCCTAAACGCCTAGCTTGACAACAAACGCTACCGAGCTAGCTAGCTAGCTAACTCCCACTGCTCGCTAAGAAGAGGCGTAACAATTTCACGAGCTATAATTAGCAAATAAAAAAAACACCACAAATATATAACGCTGAACAAACTGAGTGAATTTTACGCAAAAAAAACAAACAAAAAATTAACTAAGCAGCAGGTCTTTAATTAAAGTGGAGCCGAGGAGAAGGAATCACTCTCAGCAGCCGCAGAGTGGAGCTGCTATAGCTGTTTCAGCTCAGGCTAAGCTGTACATTAACAACAGTGCGTCTTAATAGATAGGTCACCGAGCACATGGGTTTTGATTAATAAAATCCTAGACAACTTTGATTAATTCATCTCTGTTCACTTTTATATAGCTTTGTCGCTTAATCGAAATCACTATATATCTAGTCGACGTCACATACTGAACAATGTTGTCAGCTCGCTATATCTACCAATGATCACGACATTAGTGAATACAAATACAAACACAGATTTAAAAGAAAAGGCATAATAAACGCATAACTCTGCCATAATTCGCAGAAAGAAGCCCAGATTTGTCTAAACTTAAGATCTCCCTTCTCTTTAGTTAGCATGCACAACCACTACGTGGCTAATAATAACCGGCTAACGCAATGATCATTAAAATCTAGTAATCTTGGCTGTAGCTAGAGTTAGTATTTCTTTCAAAAAGCGACCCCAAGTTGTTCTTACCTTGGTGTTCAGACATTATTTCGAGCATTGTCACCTCAGCGATGAGGTTCCGCTCAACTTCGATGGCACTCTTGAGCAAACGTTTTATTCCACCGGCTTGTAGCTAGCCAGCTAAAAAGCTAACACACTTTTCTTTACGCACACCACAAAAACAATCGATTTAACCTTTTCTTGTATTGTTTAAACAAAAAAGGGTTTTTTAGAAATGTCGCGATTTTCAAATGAGTCCAATGTAACTTAAATCAGCTAGGCAGATCATTTCTTCGTCCCACGGTGTTGCATAAATAAAGTGAAGCCCGACGCTCCGAGTACGCGAGCATCTTGCAGCCCCGCCGCTGTGTGTGTGGGAGATCTCTCTCTTCCTCAATCACCGATCTGTCCGAGTGATTCAGTCAGTAAGTATTATTTTTACTTTTTCATCAAAAGTGGAAAACTTCTGGAAACTCTGTATGCGTATATGCCTCGCCGCGCCTCCCTCAAGCGGTCGATGTCACCGGAGCAGATAGTACTGAGCTGGAGAGAAAAGCCCCTTGCGGTTGAGCCCCGCCGTGCAGAACCGCGTACACTATGGCCTTATGGGAAATGTAGTCTCATGCAGAGTGGGGAAAACACAGCGCCAGAAATGGTTGGCTGTAAGGACTCAAAGTTGCAAACTACTTTGGAAATTATGTAATTGAAAAGGTTATTTATTTATTTATTTTTCAAAAGATTTTTTTTATTTATTATTTTATTAACATGACACAGGAACCAAGAAAAAAAAAAGCCAGGGTTACAGGTATAGATTAGAAAAAAACTCCACAGCATTCTGTAAACAATAAACAAAACAAACAAATGAATAAAAAATAAACTAAGTAAGTAAGTAAATAAGTAAAGAAAGAAAGAAAGAAAGAAAGAAAGAAGAAAGAAAGAAAGAAAGAAAGAAAGAAAGAAAGAAGAAAGAAAGAAAGGAAAATGGGTTAGGTTTTCAGAATGTGACAAAATGACATTTTTATTGCTTGGAAACAGAATACAGAAAATAGCACAACTGAACACACAAACATTATATCAGAACACAGCAACGGGAAAAAAAAAAAAAGGGAAAGAATAAAAAAGAAAAGGAAACATAGTAATAAGAAAATTGCAACCAAACAAGGATACAAGGGGGATGCCAGATACAATTCAAAACAGAAGAAAGAGAATTACAAGTCATCAAAAACAGGGAAAAGATCACAAACTTAAAGTTTTTAAGGCTTTTTTGTTCAGTGACAACTTAACTAATAAAAGATATTGCTTAAATTCTTTTTTTTTTTTTTTAAATACAGCAAAAAGAGGTCTGGAGTTAGAGTATTTAGATTTGTGAATGTGGAATTTTGCCAATAACAGAATTAGGTCCATTATGAAGAATTGATGTTTTTCAGCAGCACTGTAATCAATAAATCCCAATACAATGTCATTCCAAAATAAAACACTCTTTTTAGAAATTTTAGATCTAAAAAAAACCAAGTACATCTTGCCAAAATGCCATTGTAAAAGAACAATTCCAAAATAAATGAGCAACAGTTTCGTCAGAGGCATCACAGAAAGAGCAACTGGAGGAAATATCACATTTAAACTTTTTAAAGTAATGGCTTGTTGGATAATATTTATGAATTATTTTGTAGGAAATTTCTTTTACTTTATTGGATAGAAAAGAGGTATGTGGAAGCAACCTCCATACTCTTTTCCAGCAGATATATCCTACTGCGTTACTCCAGTAAGCAGTAACATACGGTAAGGAGGCAATATCTTTCTGGAACATTGGAATACCCGACAATAAACCCCACAATAACACATTTGGAAACAAATTTTGGGCGGTGGTGGCTCAAGTGGTTAAGGCTCTGGGTCATTGACCAGAAGATCAGGGTTCTGCTCTTATAGCGCTCCTTACATAGTTTAATCTGCAATAGTTTGGTCTTCGAAACATACATGCGTTCTTTAGGTGTTTTTAGAGATGGCAAACTAATCTTTATGCATGATACGCTATTACTATATCCAAAATCACGGCATATGAATGTCCATCCTCAAAGTAGCCTTGAATGAATTCCACTTTCTTATAAATATATATGTTTGTTAGTTTCTTTAAAAGATTTAAAGTTGCACAATCTAAAAAATGATTTATAGTGAACGCAAAACTCCACACGTACAAGAAATAAAGTTATACACAATTTCCTACTTCTTGTGTATCTTAATTGACAGATGTTTCGTCCAATAAGCGGTAAGAATTCCATTCACAAACTATACCTACCTTGTCCGGTTTGTCTGAATTGTCGTTGTGTTTTCTGATTTGTTATTGTGTTTGTGTTTGTTATTTTGTTTTGCACTTCTCGGCCACCGTATATAACATATACACCGCAGGGCGGTTAAATGGTCGAATCTGATTGGTCAGTATTGGTGTGTATTATCTGCGTACGATAGCACGTCTCGGACAGTAAGTAGTTCCGGTTATAAATGTAAACGATGGGTTGATATCAATACGCTCATTTAAAAAAACTTTGTTGTTTCTGTAGTAACCGCTCACACACAATAACATCAGTGCCTGTCCTCACAAATGCGCTTCTAGAGGAATAGTCAAAAAGTCCCAAAAAACACTCCTAAACCTTGTGGAAAGCCTTCCAAGAAGAGTTGAAGGTGTTATAGCTGCAAAGGGCGGGTCAACTCTATATTAAATTCATGTGCATGTAAAGGCAGACGTCCAAAACTTTTGGCAATATAGTGTATATTGTGTCTAAAATGTCAGTTAATGCCAGTTAATAGGAAAGTTGGGAACATGAAATTGTACATAATGTCTTGGTATGCTGAAGCTTTAAAAGTTCCTTACACTGGAACTAAGAGGCCAACCCCAACCCCTGAAAAACAACACCTGAATTCAATGATTTGGAGGGGTGTCCCAAAACTTTTGGCAATATAGTGTATGAGAATTGCACTGCAAGGACTTCTCCAATTTCACTGTACTCAGTATAGTGACAATAAAAGAAACTTGATCTTGAATCTTAATAATAATCAACATAGTTGTTCTTTCAACAATTACTGTCTTTATTAAATGAGTATTGTTGTGGCACATGTATTGTGTATTGTATTGTATAATTGTATTGTGGAATTAACATGCTTACTCAGCAGATAGCAGTTAGCATTTGGTTTCCATTTGGTTATTTTTTAGGAACCGTTTTATAATCTTCAGTAACTTGTGTTCTAATTTGTGTAATAAGAATTCCCAAAATGTTCTGGGAACTCTTATATAACAACTGACAAGGAACCATCGCCAGTCTTTTTTTTTTAACTTACTATTTTTGTAACAAACCTTCAGTAAACATTTCTGAAATGCTTCATCATAACATGATGTTTGCAAAATAAAGATTATTTTTTTAAACTACAAATTAAATGTTACGTTTAAAGATTAAAAGAACGTTAAAATTTTCAATTCTGTAAGTAAGTTTGTTTTTGTATGATTCTTTTCTGTTGCTTAACAAGAAAGAGAGAGAGAAAGAAACAGTGGAGCCATGTTACACTATATTGCCAAAAGTTATTTTGACACCCATCTCCAAATCATTGATGAAAATCATTGCACTGCCAACTCTCATTGAAAATGAACAATCTCTAATCACCCCCCCCCCCCTCAAGGTTTGTGAGGAAACCTTTTTCAGCCACAGACTAAATTGTTCACTTTTACACAGTGTTTCTATTAAACATGAAATCTCCCCAAAATAAACTTAACAGTTTGGATTACATGTACACTTTATTGCCATAAGTTTTGGGACACCCCTCCAAATCATTGAATTCAGGGGTTGGGCTTGGCCCTTTATTTCCAGTGAAAGGAACTCTTAATGCTTCAGCATATGAAGACATTTTGGACAATTTCATGCTCCCAACTTTGTGGGAACAGTTTGGGGATGACCCCTTCCTGTTCCAACATGACTGTACACCAGTGCACAAAGCAAGGTACATAAAGACATGGATGAGTGAGTTTGGTGTGGAGGAACTTGACTGGCCTGCACAGAGTCCTGACTTCAACCTGATAGAACATCTTTGGGATGAATTAGAGAGGAGACTGCAAGCCAGGCCTTCTCGTCAAGCATCAGTGCCTGACCTCACAAATGCACTTCTAGAGGAAGGGTCAAAACACACTCCTAAACCTTGTGAAAAGCCTTCACAGAAGAGTTGAAGCTGTTATAGTTACAAAGGGCAGGCCAACTCCATATTACTTTTATGTGCATGTAAAGGCAGACGTCACAGTTTTGGCCTGGCTCGCAGTCTCCGCTCTAATTCATCCCAAAAATGTTCTGTCGGGTTGAGGTCAGGACTCCTTTAACTTGAACTAAGGGGCCAAGTCCAACCCCTGAAAAACAACCCCTGAATTCAATAATTTGGAGTGTTGTCCCAAAACCTTTGGCAATATAGTGTATCTGTCTCTTTCTATGGTGTGTACACACGTTAAACTCCAGTACACCAGGGGCGATGTGCAGAATAAAGTCATGTCTTAATGAATCAGAGAGTACACGAAGAACATGGAAACAACGTTTTGATGAGAATTTTGGTCAAAATACAGTAAAAAACAAAAAGGTTAATGTTTTAGTCATTAATTATTTGTGCAGTTGTAGAACCAGACCTTCATCTAAAGCTAAGTGGACTATAAACGTTATATAAGCTGTTGGTTTGCTGGAGTTTATTCACTTTTAGACAGCATACCGCTCATAATGCTGTCAGAGATATTGCAGGCAACGGAACCGGGAGGATTCGTTATTATTCGAGGTGACGATATAAATATTAGGCTTACTACTATTTACATTATACCTTTACGAACATATACCGCAAACTCTTGTGTGTTGTTTCTTTTTCAGACACCGCGTGTTATTCTGGACGACGCCTGCTTAAGTATTACATAAACTGCGCCTTAAAGAGGTAGTGGATGGCTGTCATACAGGGTCGAAAATAAATGCATGCCTGTATTCTGTAAACATTTTTAGCATACACAAACACAACTAGACAGATCCATTCCATGCCAGTTTGCTAGAGCATCCCCAGTAGCAGTAAGAAAAACACAATGCTGTAAAGAAATGAAGCTGGCCTTGATTTCTTTCTATCCCAAACTGTAGATGTATGCAGTCTATTAGGTCACTTCATTTCTTTACACCATTATGTGTGTTTTCCTTACTGCTACTGGGTGTACTTTTCAGCCTATGTATATGGAACACTTCTATAACATGTCATCATTACTGATTGACAAGGAACATGTGAAATACACCGATCAGGCATAACATTATGACCACCTAACATTGTGTTGGTCCCCCTTTTGCTGCCAAAACAGCCCTGACCCATCATACAATGTGTATTCTGACACATTTCTATCAGAACCAGCATTAACAACTTCTTCGTCAGTTCACCACTGTTGGACCATTGGACCATTTATGGCAGATACTGACCATCACACCCCACAAGAGCTGCAGTTTTGGAGATGCTCTGATCCAGTCGTCTAGCCATCACAATTTGGCCCTTGTCAAACTCGCTCAAATCCTTACACTTGCTAATTTTTCGTGCTTCTAACACATCAACTTTGAGGACAAAATTTTCACTTGCTGCCTAATATATCCCACCCACTAAAGGCTGCCATGATGAGAGATAAGCAGTGTTATTCACTTCACCTGTCAGTGCTCATTATGTTATGCCTGATCGGTGTACAGTCAGATGTGCAAGTGGATTATACTTTTCCTTGGATAAAAATAGATAAACTATGCACAAATTGTCCATTCGAGGTACAAATTACTTACAAGTAACGAAAAACAAAGTTAATTCATATGTTCATAGGGTCTGCAGCTTGTTCCTTTTTATGCTATTGATGATGCTTTGTGAGGTAATGATTTGCTAAGAGTTTTGTATCGACAAATTTTAGCCTTTCTATCTAATACCATGACCAATTTTATAACTCTATATAACTGACTCTCTCTCTAGATGTTTTAAATTTGTGCTTACTGTTTGTGCTGGCTTTAAAGTATTTATGCATATCTATGTCTATACTCACTCATTATCAAAATATTATTTGGGATTAACTCTGTTTTATTCCGTTTCATTTTGAAGAGGAGAAGCCGTCCATGTGTTGGGGTTTGAAGTTCCTGAGCATGAGCTGTGTGCCAAACTGGACAGCAGTTGCTTGAATTTGTGAGTCAATTATCAATGCTCTAAGTAGTCTCGCTACTTTTTCTTCTTGCAAGTAATATGAAGTTAGTTTTGTATGTAGTATACAGTTTTTTGTTAGCACAAAACAGTGAGCAGTCACCTAAGATAAAACTACAACTTGCTGATGAGCCATTAACTCTTTTCTTTCATAGGTTTCACTTTCACAATGCATACACCGACCCTCTTGGCTGGACCAAGCAGTCATTGTTCACAGTGAAGCACTTCAGTGCAACAAACATCACACAGCTACTTCAGGAGACACAACATGCCGAAGCATCAGTACTTGTCATTGACTCTTTGTCTTTTGTTGTAAGACATCATGACCCTGTTGCCGTCTGTCAAGATCTTCAAAAGCTCGGGAAAGGTCTGTCATCTCAGAAGTACTTCAATCCCAATCCCTCATCTTTAACTGCTTTAGATTAGATTATGTGTAACGCAACATATATTTGAAAGACAGTTGAGTGGATAAATGATTAAGGTCTTCTGAACACAAGTTTGTGATGTTCTGTCTGCAGAATAGATTTAGACCAGCCAGGGATAATGTGCAGTTTAGGGGAAGTTTTCCATGCTTTGGAAATATGATCCTCTTTTCTTCTAAACATGTTTGCATTATTTACTGATTATTAGTTGGCCCTGTTTGGAAAACTCTGTAGTTGAACAGAAGAAGAAGCCTTAATTTGTCACATATTGAAAAATAAGTGTCTTTTTCCCCCACATATTCCTGCTTGTTAGGTAGTTGTGGTCAGAGCACAGGGTCTGCCATGATACGGCAGCCCTGGAGGAGAGTGGGTTGCTCAAGGGCCCAACAGTAACAGCTTGAAGTGATGGGGCTTCTGACCTTCTGAGCCTTAACTGTTGCCCAATTATAGAATAATATGTCAGTTGACACAAATATTTCTCTCCTTGACAAGCAGAAGGCTCTGTAAGGATGATTTTTGGTCTCCTACACATGGATCTTCATCAGCAAGGCGTTGTGGGAGCTCTAAGCCACTTAGCTAGCACTGTAATTTCTGTTACACCTGTGAACAATGCACGCTATGCTGTGGCCAACACATCACAACGTAAAAAATCTGGAAAGGTTATGCAGAAGGTAATAAGGCTTATTGAAGTTTGGTCATTTCATAGTTGGTGGTGGTATCAGTTTTGTATTTAAATGCTGATAAAACATGCTTTTTCTTTTAAAGGAGGAGTTTTTCACTTTAACAGAGGACTTGACATTATCAATAGAAACTAAACCCAACCAGTCTGGAAATGTTCAAACAGACTTGCACACTGAGTCTGAGGTAAATTCATTAGAATTTGTTTCTATAGCAGAACTTTTACATATGTAAACTGTATGCACAATTTTGGCCAAAAGTTTGTGGAAACCTGATGATCACATCCATATGTGCTAGTATAATATTTCAGATGTAGTCTGCCTTTGCTGGTATAACAACATCCACTCTTCTGGGAAGGCTTTCCACTTGATTTTGGAGTGTGGCTGTGGGGATTTGTATTCATTCAGCCACATTAGTAAGGCAGGTAGTGAGGTGAGGAATACTGGGGTTCAGTCACTGTTCCAGTTCAGAGAAGTATCTTCAGTGGGGTTGAGGTAAAGCTCTGTGCAGGGCATTCAAGTTCTTCCACTCCAACCTTGGCAAATTATGTTTTTGTGGAGCTTGCTTTGTGAACAGGGGCCTTGTCATGCTGGAGCAGATTTAGGCCTCTTAGTTACATTGAAGCAAAATCTAATATGCTACAGCATACAAGTAAGTTCTATACAATTGTCTGCTTCCAGTTTTGTGGCAACAGTTTAAAGAAGACCCGCAAATTTCGGTTGTCCACATACTTTTGGTCACACAGAGTTTGTGAACATGTTTTTCAATAGCTCTATCTTTCTCCTTTTTTCAGGTGGATCCAATGTCAAATTTGACTTTTAATCTTCATTTGTCTGAGGTTGAAAGAGAGGCAAAGGAAAAAGTTGCTCTACCCTTTGTCTTCAGTGATAAAAAGTAAATTAAAACAATGATTGAGGTTCAAGCTATCTTGCTATTCTTATATGTTTAATTTGGTTTTACTCAGTATCTCAAGTGTTAAGAGGCAGAGAGTAAAAATGCAGACATCAAGTTCCCTATATTTCCCATATATGCCCATATTTCTATATTACCTATGATTAATAGTATAAAAAGTGATTTTTATTCAGTATTGTTCAAAAGAATTCTGGTAATATATGTGTATGATGTGTAATAAGTAATGTTAAGCATGATAAATGTTTAAGTGTTTTTTCTGCTTTTTGCTTTCTTTAAACAGAAAGTCAGCTCTCTTGAGCCAAGGCAGAGGCTCTGGACGCATTATGTATGAACCTGATGCCAACGATGACTTTGATGAAGAAGACCCAGATGATGATCTTGATGTCTAAATGGTCTCTTTTAAACATTGTTAGAAACTCCAAGGGTTCCCTGAATTCTGAGCTCCAATGTTTTAAATAAAAATCTGTAAATTTATATTTAAGCCAATTTAAACATGTGGAGTAAACATCATGCTGTGGAAAGGATGACACTTTTGTGGAAGTACAACACCTGCACATTATAGTGTCTTCACTACTGTCTATTCAAAGGGACTGCCAAATAAAAAAAAAATCAGACAATTTTATACATTTTTTCCTGAATTGACAGGATTTTCATGAATACCAAATTACTTGTGTAATATTTTTGTTACTTGACATACATTGGTCAGTTTGATTGTCCAGTCATTTAAATAATGTGCTGAATAAAACAGCCTAAATAAACGTTTCCCTTCTTGCTTGTAATTCTTTATCAGTTTAATTTTATTTTTAAATATTGCCTTGTGATTTTTATGTCATCCCACGTCATGTTTGTGAAATTAATTGTAGAGATACACCTTCTTTTCTACACGAATCACTTTGTAACCTTTTGGGAATATTAACTGCCTGTCTGACTTTTCTTTTTGTTTTGTTATCGAAGTATTTTTGCCTGAAAATGGCAAAACAAATACCTGGGTTTTATTTATTTATTTTTATTTATTATTTAAATTAATTTATTTATTTTTATTTATTATTTAAATTAATGCTATTATTTAATTTATAGCTGTTCTATCAGGTTGAGGTCAGGACTCTGTGCAGGCCAGTCAAGTTCCTCCACACCAAACTCGCTCATCCATGTCTTTATGGACCTTGCTTTGTGCACTGGTGTGCAGTCATGTTGGAACAGGAAGAGGTCATCCCCAAACTGTTCCCACAAAGTTGGGAGCATGAAATTGTCCAAAATGTCTTAATATGCTGAAGAGTTCCTGTCCCTGGAACTAAAGGGCCAAGACCAACCCCTGAAAAACAACACCTGAATTCAATGATTTGGAGGGGTGTCCCAAAACTTTTGAAAATATAGTGTATGAAACGCAACAAGTATAATCAAGAGATTGATAATGTAAGCCTCATTTTCCAACTTCTTATAATAATTCAAAAAGCCAAATATTACATGTTCATATAGTAAAAGAAAGTTGCACAACACTTTTTCGTCATTTATATTTTATATCCATAAGTCAAAAATCATTCAAAAGGAAACCGTCATACATTACTTTTTATAACACTGAACTTAAAATAGATTTTGAAACCCCTTTCTAATATGAGATCACAAAATAAGAAACTTATGAATAAGAAATTTATGTAACTGCCCTTATATAGCACGTTTTTGTCCTGGTATTTTATATATATATATATATATATATATATATATATATATATATATATATATATATATATATATATATATATATATTTTTTTTTTTTAATTATTATTGGTTTTTCAAAAAATATTTGTTTATGTTCATGTTCATTTTATGTTTTGTTATTCTGTCTTGCTTTAAACTGTACGACATTGCCTTTCATCTGCCTTGTACTTTTTTGTTTTGTACTTATATGTGATTGAACTAAATTGAAAAAGTAAAAATAAATAAATAAATAAATAAATAAATAAACAAACAAGCAAACAAATAAATAAATAATAAATAAAAAACACGTTGTCATTTATTAACAAATCCGAGGTGAACTTGAGTCTTTACGGAAGTGACGTATGTTTGACGGTGGTGGTGGTGGTGAGCAGCGCAGTTCCGGGTTTGGTTTGAACTGTCTCTCAGCATTGACTCTATATTAAATGAACTGCCCCCTTCAGTGGCGAGGAGGGAAAATACCGCATTTAATGCCACGGTGTTTGGGTCATTTGTGTTCTGGATTTGGATTGGATCTCATATCACCTCAACAACTCTGCTGCTCAGCGTCCTCAGCCGGTTCACACCGCTAGCTAGCTAGCTATTTTTGGTTTGGTTAATTGAGCTGGACAAAAATCCTGCTTCGTTCACTAAAGAGAAACTGCACACATGCACTTTTGGTTCCTGGGGTTTACCGGTTTTAAGCAATAAGAGCAAATATGAGAGGAGACTGATGTTCACAGACTTTTCTGGAAGTTGTGAATAATAGCTCGGATCTCATAAGGTTTCAGCTCTACCGGACGAGTCCACGGAACTTTTCGGTGTTATGGTTGACATGCTAAAGACTCGTCAGTGTTTGTTCTGTGTCCGCACTTTCTTTAGCGTGACGTCCAAGTTATGGAGTTTATTTCTGTACATCCTCAGGAAACCGCTAAGAACGGTGAGTAAGCCTAGAAATTCCCTTTAAAACAGTGCAACTGATACTTTCTTTTACAGTACTGTTTGCAGGTTTAGGCTACATGTACACTACTACACTTAAAGGAAAAACAAAGTTAGCAAACAGGTGGGGAAAGGCGCCCCAAACTCTCGCACCTGCTAAAATATGGTGTTTAACTTATGACAAAATTGCTCGAATGTGTTGAGGCAAGTTTTAGTAAATTGTAACTTTCCATCTGCCATTAAGCGTGTTAAAGCACATCTCTGCTCTGATTGGCTAGAACCACAGGCTCCGCCTTCTCTGAAAAGCCGCAGTGTACAATTACAATTCTGTTCTTGCAAATGGAGCACACACAAGACCAGATGACCTACAGAGAGGGTTCACAGAGTTTTATTTTCGATGTTTGCCATAAGTTATTAAATCTAAATTATTTGTTACTCGTGTCATTTAAAACAAGTTAAGTCAAGCCCTTTAATTCTAAAATAGGTCTCTTTAGTACAGATACAATTAAATAATATTTTTTATATTTATTCATCCCAAAGGTGTTCTATCAGGTTGAAGTCAGGACTCTGTGCAGGCCAGTCAAGTTCCTCGACACCAAACTCGCTCATCCATGTCTTTATGGACATTGCTTTGTGCACTGGTGTGCAGTCATGTTGGAACAGGAAGGGGTCATCCCCAAACTGTTCTCACAAAGTTGGGAGCACGAAATTGTCCAAAATGTCTTGGCATGCTGAAGCATTAAAATTCCCTTCACTGAAACTAAGAGGCCAAGCGCAACCCCTGAAAAACAACACCTGAATTCAATGATTTGGAGGGGTGTCCCAAAACCTTTGACAATATAGTGTACATGGACCCAGCTTTGAAAGGCACTGATTTAGAAAGCCAGAATTTTCATATAGTAGCTTACAGTTATGACTGCAGATTAAAAATGATCTTTTTAAGCATTCCTCAACACATTTTAAAGCTTTTATGAAGATGCAGAAAAGTGATTTTAGCTTCCTATCCTATTGATTGTTAGTGTTGCCTCTCATACTCGCAAATAGTTGCTAATAAACAGTAAATTGCCAGGTAGTCCATGCCAGATCACATAACAGTATGACAATAATATTCAGCAAACCTTTTTCGTTATTTTGCTCATTTTTTATCCCACCTTATTTGGATGGCACATTCTTAATACATTCTAATAATAAATGGGCAAATAGGAGAAAAAAGCACATTAGTTTGATGTGCTTTTGCAGGATGTTAATGCTTTAACAATGTAATGCTGGTCAAAATGTATTAAAATTACTTATCTTTCAATGTTTTGTTCCTTTGAACAAGTAGTCTAAATATGAGAGTCATTAATAGTAATCCTGTCTTTATTTGCCTTGAATTATGTTGGTTGTGGTATTAGAGGTGTTCTAAAAACTCAGTTTTAGACAATTGGCATGCATCAACTTTAGGAAATGAGGCAGTAGGTGCAAACACGTTTTAACTGTCTGAGTATATTGGCTTCTGTTATGACAGGAAATGCTTAAACCACAGCAATAGCATGTTTTGTACGCATATATTTTTTAGAGTTCTTTTGTTCCATATTAAGACTAACAGGGTTAAAGTACCACAGAATCACTGTAACGGTTGCCATTTTGAAAGTGAGCTTGGCCTATCTTGGTCTATGCTAAAGTGCTCATTATGTGCAGGTCAGAAACTGCTGAAGATGAGATGAAATGTGCATGAGTGAAAGGATGTATGATTCAAACAAAACAACCTGAGTCAACAGCACTATCTATAGCCCATATTACACAGAAACTGAGCAAATGAGAAACTGATTTTCTTTTTTTTGTAACAGTCTGTGCTTGTCTATAAAATTAAGTGTCCCGTTGCTCTTATATATATGCATACATATAAACATAATGTATGCATAATATGTTTGACGTGTCAGTTGTGTAACAGTCTTTAAAATGGCAATCATGAAGCACAAATGTCCATTGCCTCCACTAAATGTTGTGTTCTGCCTAAAGCTGCAGCATGTTTTAGGCATTTTGCCCTCTTTGGTGTTTTGCTCAGTTTAATCAAGATTCAAAAACAAAAATACACAAGCACTCTGTTGGGCACTAGCTGAAACAGCTTAACAACTGGATGATGATACAGAAGCTCCACTGTGAATGAACTGGCTGACTGCTATTCACTAGCTTACCACCAAATCACTTAAGAAATAACATCCTTACCTGTTCAGCAAGAAAAAAGGTAAAAAAAATAAATAAATAAATAAATAAATAAACCTTTATAATTTACCAGACTCTTTCACTCCCATTTGGTCTTTTTAGACTGTCATGCTTGTTCATTCTCTCTTAGTTCTGGCTGTGACTCCTTTTCAACAATATTTTTATTGATTTTCAAACAGAGACATAACATACAGGGTAAACATGTAGTGTGTGTTTTAAGGCACACTTGTATTATCTGGATTTATAAACCCCTTACACACACCCCTATGCCCTCCCACCCAACCCAACCATGACTCCAAGCCAGCCTTACATGACTAAGAGAGGCTAAACACCACGCATAATTAAAGAAAGAAAAGGGAAAAAAACAACAACAACTGGATCTGGAAGTCTGGGTTTTGCAAGCAAAGGAAGAGGGGAAAAGAACAAAAAACAAAAAGGTAAATAAATAAATGCATACACCTGGAGGGAAAAAACAAAAACAAAAAAACAACCAATCAAATAAAAAGGAGGATTAAACTAAATTAATTTGGGGAAAAAAAGTGAAGGAAGGGCCCCCACACCTGATGAAATTTGAAGCCAGAATTACGTATTGAATAGTGAATCTTCTCCAGGGACAAATAGGACATAATATCTCTGAGCCACTGGGCATGGGTGGGTGAGGTGGCATCCTTCCACTTAAATAAAAGTGAACGCCTGGCCAGGAGAGCTGCGAAGGACAATAATCGATGTTTAGCTGGGGTTAGATGCTTATCATCCTCTCCAATAAAGCCAAAAAGAGCAACCAGGGGGTCTGGTTCAAGATTGCAATTCAGTACGTGAGACAGGGTTTGAAAGACATCCCTCCAGAATTTTTCCAAATTAGGGCATGTCCAATACATATGAATGAGAGACGCCTCTCCACTTTTACACTTATCACAGCAGGGATCGACATCTGGGTAGAAACAAGAAAGCTTAACTTTGGAGAAATGAGCCCTATGTACAAACTTAAATTGTAATAAAGAGTGGTGGGCACATAAGGAGGTTGAGTTGACAAGCTTGAGAATCGAGTTCCATGTATCATCTGACAGTGTCAGATTTAAGTCCTTTTCCCAAGCAGTTTTAATTTTATTCAACGTGGTGTAACTCAAACCCATTAATATGCCATAAATAGTGGATGTTAGGCCTTTACGCAGCGGGGACAGACAGAGGAGATTATCTATAATATTTGCATCAGGAGCCTCAGGGAAGTTTGGTATCAAAGAGCTAATGAAGTGTCTTATTTGCAAATATCTAAAGTGAGATTTGGATAGATTAAACCTTTCAGACAGCTGTTCAAACGATGCAAACCTATGATCAATAAAAAGATCTTTGCAAAGCTTAATGCCCTTACTGCGCCATTCTTGAAATACTGAATCATGTAAAGATGGTAGGGCTGGAGAGAGAAAAGCCCAAAGAACCACTGTACTTTCTAAACTGAGCCTATACTCTCAAAGTATGCCTAATAACTGAATTATTGATTAATTTAATTGAGGGGATAGTAAGTGCAGATCCAAGAAGTGCAGAGACAGAGGTTTTTGACAGAGTTTCTCCATTTCCACCCAGGCAGGCCGATTAGGTTTGTTATGAAAATATGCCCAAAAGGTGAGAGAACAAATGTTTGCTGCCCAGTAGTATAAACGAAAATTGGGTAGAGCCAAGCCACCATCCGTTTCTGGCTGTGACACCTGACAGTTACCTTATTACCAGATTTCTTTCAAGTCGTATATGACATACAAATTTCCTGCCAATTTTGACCCTACACTCTTTCAGCAGCTTAGAAACACACATTCTTTTGGTCATGTTTCAACTATATATGTACATCTTTTTTTAAGAAACATCCTCTGCAGTGAAGCTTTAATAAAATACAAAAAGCTTGACCATTTCTAAGCAGGGGTTGCAGTCAGGTTACAGTGAGCCCAACATCTGATGGGGTCAGCTTGGCTCACAGACTCTGTGTAAGTGCATTCAGTATGTGTCCAGCCCCTAAAGGCTAGAACAAAACCTCCCTTTTAAAACGCCATTCACCCTGGCTACCCCTTCTGTTTGCCCTTGCATTCCTACCAACTCCTGCCCTTAAAGCTAAATTTAGCTTAAGAGAGAAGAATTCAGGGAGAAGGAACAGGGGACATAGTTAAGATTAGTATAAGTATAGATATCTCAGAAATGGAGGGAAAACGTAACAAGTAGGGACTTTTCCCAGCACTGAAGTCTGAGGTCATGGCCCTTATCTCTGGTCATTGTCTTTTTTTTTTTTTGCCTGTATAACATGTGACTTCGGGGGCATTGGTGGCTCAGTGGTAGGTTTCTCGCCTATCATGCGAAAGGCCCGGGTTTGATTCCCAGCCAATGCCTCAACCCCAGCCACTGGATGCAGTGCCGGTCCCAAGCCCGGGAAAATGGGAGGGTTGCGTCAGGAAGGGCATCCGGCGTAAAACATGTGCCAAGTTGTTGTGCGGACCAGCTGGTCCGCTGTGGCGACCCCGAACAGGGAGCAGCCGAAAGCATAATATGTGACTTCATTTTGATGACATGTCCAGAAGGAAAAAAAAGGATGATACAGCAAAATGTTTATGTAAACAAAACAACTTTAGATAAATCCCAAGGATGGATGTATTAATTAATTAATGGATTTATGCCTATTAGACCACATTTCAAGATTTGTCTAATTGCATTGCTTTCTGAATGTGTATTAAATTTCCTTGAGCTTTTTAAAGTAAATAATAGAAATATATCAATTATCTTGATTCAATGCATTTGATATGGACATTGAATTTGTGTAGTCTTGCTTTTGAACAATATTATATAACAGATGTGCCTTTAGAAAATAAAGGTTAAAACTAAGATTTTTTTTCTTCATCCCTCCTGGGGAATCTATAAAGGCTGTAATATTTCAATTCAATCAATTCTTTAATACACAGGGCTTCTAATGTTATACATTGTCAACACTGGCATTTTTTTTAAGAATTTGTGAAGCATTCATTTTTTCCAAGATTGTGTGTGTGTGTGTGTGTGTGTGTGTGTGTGTATATATATATATATATATATATATATATATATATATATATATATATATATATATATATATATATATATATATATATATATATATATACAGTGGGGCAAAAAAGTATTTAGTCAGCCACCAATTGTACAAGTTCTCCCACTTAAAAAGATGAGAGAGGCCTGTAATTTTCATCATAGGTACATTTCAACTATGAGAGACAGAATGAGAAAAAAAAAAAATCCAGAAAATCACATTGTCTGATTTTTAAAGAATTTATTTGCAAGTTATGGTGGAAAATAAGTATTTGGTCAATAACAAAAGTTCATCTCAATACTTTCTTATATACCCTTTGTTGGCAATGACAGAGGTCAAACGTTTTCTGTAAGTCGCCACAAGGTTTTTACACACTGTTGCTGGTAGTTTGGCCCATTCCTCCACGCAGATCTCCTCTAGAGCAGTGATGTTTTGGGGCTGTCGCTGGGCAACATGGATTTTCAACTCCCTCCAAAGATTTTCTATGGGGTTGAGATCTGGAGACCGGCTAGGCCACTCCAGGACCTTGAAATGCTTCTTACGAAGCCACTCCTTCGTTGCCCGGGTGGTGTGTTTGGGATCATTGTCATGCTGAAAGACCCAGCCACGTTTCATCTTCAATGCCCTTGCTGATGGAAGGAGGTTTTTACTCAAAGTCTCACGATACATGGCCCCATTCATTCTTTCCTTTACATGGATCAGTCGTCCTAGTCCCTTTGCAGAAAAACAGCCCCAAAGCATGATGTTTCCACCCCCATGCTTCACAGTAGGTATGGTGTTCTTTGGATGCAACTCAGCATTCTTTCTCCTCCAAACACGACAAGTTGAGTTTTTACCAAAAAGTTCTATTTTGGTTTCATCTGACCATATGACATTCTCCCAATCCTCTTCTGGATCATCCAAATGCTCTCTAGCAAACTTCAGACGGGCCCGGACATGTACTGGCTTAAGTAGGGGGACACGTCTGGCACTGCAGGATTTGAGTCCCTGGCGGCGTAGTGTGTTACTGATGGTAGACTTTGTTACTTTGGTCCCAGCTCTCTGCAGGTCATTCACTAGGTCCCCCCGTGTGGTTCTGGGATTTTTGCTCACCGTTCTTGTGATCATTTTGACCCCACGGGGTGAGATCTTCGGTGGAGCCCCAGATTGAGGAAGATTATCAGTGGTCTTGTATGTCTTCCATTTTCTAATAATTGCTCCCACAGTTGATTTCTTCACACCAAGCTGCTTACCTACTGCAGATTCAGTCTTCCCAGCCTGGTGCAGGTCTACAATTTTGTTTCTGGTGTCCTTTGACAGCTCTTTGGTCTTGGCCATAGTGGAGTTTGGAGTCTGACTGTTTGAGGTTGTGGACAGGTGTCTTTTATACTGATAACGAGTTCAAACAGGTGCCATTAATACAGGTAACGAGTGGAGGACAGAGGAGCCTCTTAAAGAAGAAGTTACAGGTCTGCGAGAGCCAGAAATCTTGCTTTTTTGTAGGTGACCAAATACTTATTTTCCACCATAATTTGCAAATAAATTCTTTAAAAATCAGACAATGTGATTTTCTGGATTTTTTTTTTTCTCATTCTGTCTCTCATAGTTGAAGTGTACCTATGATGAAAATTACAGGCCTCTCTCATCTTTTTAAGCGGGAGAACTTGCACAATTGGTGGCTGACTAAATACTTTTTTGCCCCACTGTGTGTGTATATATGTATATATATATATATATATATATATATATATATATATATATATATATATATATATATATATATATATATATATATATATATATATATATATATATATATATAATGTATGTATATATGTGTATAAGTTATGTATGTATGTATGTATGAATTATATCATGTTTTTGCTGAATTCTACTTAACAGATTTGTAAGTTTACTTGGTTTTTGTCTCTTTCTTATCCTAGATTATTCAATATCAGACGGTGCGATATGACAATTTACCCTTGTCAACGTTGTCTAGAACCAGACTTAGTGAGTATCTCTGTCTTTCTCTCTTCCCTTACAAAACTGTGCAGAGTTTTACAGTGACTTGTGAACTAGAGAACAATAATCTTTCCAGGTCAGTTTTTTTTGTATGGATATTGTCACTAAGCAGCTATACAGAAATCCAGGACTGGCTCTAGTTTCTGAATGATGGAGAAACTTTGAGAGGAACCAGACCCAAAAGAACACACAGCACTGTATACTTATATACGTATACTATATACGTGTGTATTTATTTTTATATATATATATATATATATATATATATATATATATATATATATATATATATAATATATTATACACACACAGATAGATAGATAGATAGATAGCAGTAGGTTTTTTTTTTTGTTTGTTTGGTTTTTTTTTTTTAATGATTGATTATATCTCCAGGTTTTCTCCTGGTTTCAGTGATGGGGAATAAATAAGGTGACATCACAGCAAAGCTTGCAACAAATATCTATCAGCTGAAAGAGCAACCATACCACAACACAATCAAACAAATCCTTAATCATTTCTAATATTGGACACACATTAGAAGACTCACATAATCCAGATGTTAATGGTAATTTGGAGTTATTTCTGCCATTACCTGGAAATATAAACCTGGTAATATTTCATGACATAGCTATGTTACCATGTCTCTATGGTTGGTGTTTAAAAATTATAAAAGTTTCTTTTATTCACAGTGTGTTTTTTTTCAGCATAATGTTTCTGACATTTTCACATTTCTGTAAAGACTCTAGATGGTGACTAAATACAAGCTTTGCAGACAAGAGCTTTGACAGCAGCAGATGTACTCGGTCTCCTAGTAAATACATCAGTCTATAGAGAACTGAATGGGCAGGTGTTGATTAACATGTAAAGCAAGGCTTTGTTTTGCTATACTGTTTTCAACAGCTCTAACTGGGTCGGATACTGTGACAAGAGTTTGTATATATGCATCAGTGCTTGGCCAATATGTGTTTGCATGTTTTGGCAGATGCAGTAAAGCGGAAGATTCTAGTTTTAGACCTCGATGAGACATTGATTCACTCTCATCATGACGGGGTTCTGAGACCATCAGTACGGCCTGGCACGCCACCAGACTTTATCCTTAAAGTAAGAAATGCATTACGTAATGTTTTGTATTGTTTAACTTGAGACATTGACAACATCCACACAGCTGAGAACATTGTTCAAAGAAACATTGTAAAAATTCAATGATCAATTGTAGTGAATTAAAACAAGATATTTCTCTGACTGTGTAAAAAGATACCTGGCATAAGTTTGCTGTCCTAAGTCCTATGTAGATGTTATTACATTTGTTGCATTATTTTTAATTATACTAAAGAAATTTGCCTTACTGCATTATATTATTCTAGTGCTTCCCAGTCTTAGCATTATTTTAATTATATGTACATATTATTTGTTTGTATTGACCAGGTCTTAAATACACTATATTGCCAAAGATTTTGGGACACCCCTCCAAATGGGCCCCTTTGATCCAATGAAAAGAACTCTTAATGCTTCAGCATACCAAGACATTTTGGACAATTTCATGCTCCCAACTTTGTGGGAACAGTTTGCGGATGGCCCCTTCCTGTTCTAACATGATTGTGCACCAGTACACAAAGCAAGGTCCATAAAGACATGGATGAGCGAGTTTGGTGTGGGGGAACCTGACTGGACTGCACAGAGTCCTGACCTCAACCTGATAGAACACCTTTGGGATGAATTAGAACGGACACTGCGAGCCAGGCCTTCCTGTCTAGCACCAGTTCCTGACCTCATAAATGCACTTCTAGAGGAATGGTCAAAAATTCCCATAAACACACTCCTAAACCTTGTGGTAAGCCTTCCCAGAAGAGTTGAAGCTGTTATAGCTGCAAGGGGTGGGCCAACTCCATGTTAAGTTCAAGTGCATTTAAAGGCAGATGTCCCAGTTTTGGAATGGCTCACAGTCTACTTTGATTCATAGTGTTTTCTATCAGGTTGAGGTAAGGACTCTGTGCAGGTCAGTCAAGTTCCTCCACACCAACCTCGCTGCTCCATGTCTTTATGGAGCATCCGCAAACATTTCCACAAAGGTTGGAGGCATGAAATTGTCCAAAATGTCTTCGTATGCTGAAGCATTAAGAGTTCCTTTCTCTGGAAAAACAACACCTGAATTCAATGATTTGGAGGAGTGGCCCAAAACTTTTGGTAATATAGTGTAGTTCAGGGTAAAAAAAAAGAGGGGATAATGTGTGATTATTAATTTAAGTTCAAAGTTGAACCATATTATCACCTTCTCAACTTCCAGATTCACCTTTACTTTTGAGAGACTTTAATTTTTGTCCTGTAGAGAGATTAAATTTCATTAAGATTTTGGTAATCAAGAATGGCTTCTTTCACAAATACTACAGCATTAAAAATAGATTACAGTAACTCATTGTGTCTTGAACCACATCAGAAAGTTGAGCAGATTTGGCCTCATAGCCCTTGGAGACCAAATGTGTATTTCCTTATTAACTCCTTTTTAGGGCAAATAGATTGTTAGATGTTTTACTAGTGGGTTGTTCAGGGGCACGGTGGCTTAGTGGTTAGCATGTTAGCTCTTACCTTACCTCTGCTCTGTGTGTGGAGGTTGTCCTCTCATGTGCTTCAGGGGTTTCTTCTGGGTACTCTGCTTTCCTCCCCAAATTGAAAGACATGCTATGTGGGCTGATTGGCTTCTGTATCACATGTAATATGTCCCAAGTAGAATGAGTGGTACAGAAAATGGACAGAACAGTATGGCTTTTATGGTGCTTTTAAATGTTGTGGTGATTTCCGGTGAATTGTGCTCTCTTGTGCTATTCACCCATTAGCTGAAAATTGCAAAATGCATTATATTATAACACAGATGCTGGAATTGGGTTTGGGGTAAGTGTTGTCATTTCTTTTGGTAGTTTATCACATATTATTGATCCTTCTGTGAGCTTGCTCTAATTTGTTGTCATTCATCCTTTAAATGTTTCTGAGAAAAGATGTTAGTTAGTTAAATAATTAGTATTAGTCAATAGGTAGCATGTGGACAATGTTGATGTTTTCCAGTTGTTTAGTGACACTGTTGAACAGTGAGCATATTGTGTCCTTGTGTTTCGCAGTCAAAAGAAGTACAAGTCAAGAAATACAATATATGGCTATTTGATTGTGGGTCCCTGACCATCACACCCATGCTTGCTGAACATACCATTACAGATTTTGTTATAATGCTCTCTTCTGGGAACGCTTTCCGCTAGATTTTGGAGTGTTCTTATGTTGATTTGTCTATTCAGTCAAAAGAGATTGGGTGAAGAGGCCAGTTCATCCCAGTTCACTGGGGCTGAGGTCAGGGCTCTGTGCAGGGCTCTCAGGTTCTTCCACTCTACAGTTGGCAAACCATGTCTTCTTGGTGTTCTCTTTGTGCACAGGAGCACTGTCATGCTGGAACAGGTTTGAGCCCTTTAATTCCACTAAAGGGAAATCTTAATCCTACAGCATACAAAGACATTCTGTACAATTGTGCACTTCGAACTTTGGGGAGTTGTGCAAATACTTTTGATACATTTTTACTTTATTACCGAGTTTTTGTTGTTCTCAAAATCGGGCATTATCATGCACCCCAAAAGTTGTTTGTTGTGGTTTGTTGAGCAAAATTTTAATAATAATGTTTTGCATAGATTTTCATAACTTCAGCATGCCTCCAAACTAAGTAATACCTACTTTTTATTAATATCATCACTCTGGTATCTCAAAGCAGCCTGATGTATCCAGCTTTCATACCTTTCCAATCTGCCTTTTTTTAGGTTGTTATAGACAAGCACCCAGTTAGATTCTTTGTGCATAAAAGGCCCCATGTGGACTTCTTCTTGGAGGTGGTCAGTCAGTGGTACGAGCTTGTAGTGTTCACTGCTAGCATGGAAATCTACGGATCTGCTGTAGCGGACAAGCTGGACAGCAACAAAGGCATCTTGAAGCGCAGATACTACAGACAGGTGACTGACTGAAATGGCACGTGCTTGTGCCAATCTTGTACACATGCTCAGTGCCCACTATAGACAGTTTTTTATATATATATATATATATATATATATATATATATATATATATATATATATATATATATAAAGCACTATAAGGCCACAGTGAGGCAGACACTTGACCAGATTTAGACCCCACTTACATAAGGGTGCACAGCAAATACATCATTGTTTATATATTACCTGCCAAATTGAAAAATTGAGGTTGGGTATCTCGGTATCCATCCTGAACTAAATTTTAAGCTGAAAGAAATCTCTGGATTTTTGTACAACTATGCATGTTGAACTACAGCACTACAAAGTGGTTGAAACCCAAATAGTGCATTATCCAGAAAACAGGCCCTGAATTCAAACACAGTGCATCTCTCGCGCCATACTGCTCACATTGTTGTTTATTTTGCATTTATATAAATTCATGCCTAAAGCTGTCAACACTAGAGATATTTATTTCCTTATTGTGTGTCTCTGTCAGCATTGCACGCTGGATCTGGGTAGTTATATAAAAGACCTGTCAATCATACATGGTGATCTTTCCAGTATAGCAATTCTTGACAACTCTCCTGCAGCATATCGCAGTCATCCAGGTAACATATCAGTTTGTTGTCTATCTATTACTTACATTTATTATTTTATTTTTGTTTAAATATGGGAGTGAGATAGTGTGTGGGTGATGGTGTGTGGGTGATTGTGTGCACAGTTTAGTCTGAACATTACAGCAAAAACGATATGCTTTTCCCATTTTTAAGACCTGTTTGTCCATATGCACACAGTTTTCTGGTCTTGTTAATGAAAAGTAAAACCATAACAGAGCATATAGATGGTTTTTAAAATAACATATTTTTTTACATGAACACTCTTCTCAAAAGCTCTCTTCTCTTCTCTTCTTAAATATACTGGTTCAGTGTTTACAGTGATCTTATGTATAGGCTAATGTATTTTAAAAGGGTATGATGGGAACCAAAACGGCAAATTCTCACAATTTCTCACTACTGGTTTCTTAGCCAACTATTTATATTAAAATGAACTTGGTCACTATTTGCTACAGCTTAATGTCAGAGCTATCATGGTTTTAGTAGGTTGTTTTGGTTTATTTATTTAATTAATTTTTGGACAGAGATGTTTTTCACCATAACTGATTTACTTTTGTTCTCACAGATAATGCAATACCTATAAAATCATGGTTCAGTGATCCCAGTGATACAGCACTTCTTAACCTTCTGCCAATGTTGGATGCACTAAGGTGAGGGATTTAAGCAGAAATAGCAAAATATCATCGTTTACCCTGAATAATTGTCATTCTTTGTTTAAAATTTGTCTTCTTTCTACAGATTCACAGCTGACGTCCGGTCCGTCCTTAGTCGAAACCTACACCAGCATCAACTTTGGTGATTGTCCCATTGAGAGACGCTGTGTTTTTAAACTTCTTCCCACAAAGACTCTGTCCCTCAGTTCCTATCCCTCTTTAATACAACACCAGCATGAGTGTGTGATCAGGTGAAGGTACAAACTGAACTTGCTTGAAGAAAGGGGAAAAAACACTGGGAACGTATTCCCTTGGTGTATTTTCCATCTTTTTGCTGGAGGCCCTGTCTTGAATTTCCTCTGGAATACTGCATGATGACTGTGCTCAAACCCATGAGCACAGATGCAAAGCCCTGAAGGGACGGTTTTATTAATACAGTGCCATGGTTTTAATACAACAGACTTGATGAGTCTGCATTTCTCAGGTTATTGGAGATGGACAGTGTTCTAACCTCATGTGAATATATGGATGAAAGAAAACTGAGCAGTAATTTGGAGTCCTTGTTTCTACCTGCCTTCCTTCTTTCTCTTAAGTAAAGTCTTTGTAACCAACAGCTTGGGAAAGTGAGTGTAAACAGGTGTTTTTGATTTTCTTCTTTTTCTTTCCCCATTTTTTTTCTTTTTCAACTCTTGACAGTACTTAATGGATGAGCATTGAGACAAAAGTGATTTTAATAATAATGTCTAATTTGGATGGAGAAATAAGTGGCACATCTTGATGTCCTTTAATCAGATTTCTTGATCCTTACAAGGTCCTTGTAACAACACTACATATTTTATGAAGGTTAATGTAAGGATTATTTTTTTTTTAAATATAGACCCCGGCAGCTACTGGCTACTTTACATCAGGGGGAAATTTAATGTTATTGGGCGGTTGTTGATGTGCCATGTTTAAAGAAAGGAGTATTTAATGGTTTATATTTTAACAAACAAATTTAAGTTGGCAGTTTGATCTATAAATATTTCATGACTTTTTTTTTTTTTTTTTTTTTTTTTAACTGAACAGCATATTTTAGTTGGATGCTTTCAGAGAAGTCTCCCATGCAAACTTCAAAATCAAAAAAATATCGGCATATTTTTCACACGCATTTATAAAGACATGCAAGGGATGAATATTGTATTGTAAGTCTGTATAAATGTACTCAACAGTTGGGTAAGCAACTGCTACTATTTTGATTTTGTTTTTATGTTTATCTGCTCAATAGTATAAGATTCTGCTCAAGTCTCAGGGCAGCTCCCTTGGACTCCAGTCCTGAGATTAATAAAACACATGACATTGTGAAGTTTATCTGGGTCTTTGTCTCTCTTTTTATTTTTAAGTTAAACATTATTTGAGCTTGGTTTTGTACAGTATGTAACTTCCATCAGTGTAGTGCAGTGTAACTGATCTAACTAAAAAGAGCTTACTTAAAACGGAAAGATTTTTAAACCATTTTAGTTGCCTAAAGCCATATGATGTACAGTGCTGAATTTCAGCAGTGGCCTGAAAATGCTGATTGATCCCAGACACACACACACACGCGCACACACACACACATTATTTTATATATATATATATATATATATATATAAAGTTTTCAAAGGAACTATGGCAGAATCTCCAAAATGCTTAGAAAACGTAACAAATTCCTTATAAATCAACACAAAATGTACCTGAGACGATTTTGCTAATTCATTTTGACTTTAGTCCTTTTAACTGACCTCTGTACTAAATATTTTAAATATAGGAATGATTTAATTGAATTTTTTTTTATAAAAAGCCAACTCCTCCTTTTTTGCCACACTGCTGTACATTTATTTATGGTTTACATGCAGCCATTATTTGTGCATTAGACTCATATCTAGCATGGCTGAATATAACTAGGCCAAATCAGAATATATTTAAAATTAAGGGGAATTTCTCATTTTGAACAGTGCTCTTTTTTTTTTTACGAATATGACTTTGACAACAACACACAGGTGTGGCCCACATGAGTAGTGTATATACAGTGGAGATCAAAATTGGAGAACAATCTACAATTTCCTATATTTCAAGGTCACATAGTCCTTTTTGATATGATCTAAACAGGAATAAAAGTTTTTTAAGCATATTTCATTAGTTACATATGATTAGATACCTCCTTAGAGGTTCATTAGATACCTCCCAGTGTTAATCTGGCACCTGGTGCTAATTTCGTTAATTATCTTACAAACTCTATTTAACTGGCAGCCTAACTTTCCAGTTTTCACTGACTTTGCAAGATGGTGAGTTCTTCTAAAGTGACTGAAACCCCCCTGGCAGCAGGTTGTCCAGATGAAGGCTAAAGGGATGACCCTTTCATCCATATCAAGAGAAGTTGGTCGTTCCAAATCTGTGATTTCTAGAATATTGCATCTTTATATCACATTCTCATTCTCTCAACTCTTTCAAGTACCCCAAGAAGGCTTGCCACGAAAGACGAATGCAAGAGAGGACAGGATAATGCGGAGAATGTCAATGGGCAATCTGTTCAACACTGCAGCTGGAATTGCTCGTCAGTTCAGCGCTGAACAGAGTAAGGATCTGTCTCGTCACACATTGTCTCGACGTTTAAGAGAATTTGGACTGAAAGCCCACTCTGAAGTGATCAAACCTCTCAGTAGCAGAAATAATCTGGGCTGGGGGGCACGGTGGCTTGGTGGTTAGCACGGTTGCCTCACACCTCCAGGGTTGGGGGTTCGATTCCTGCCTCCGCCATGTGTGTGTGGAGTTTGCATGTTCTCCCCATGCCTTGGGGGTTTCCTCCGGGTACTCCAGTTTCCTCCCCAGGTCCAAAGACATGCATTTGTTGGTTGATTGGCATCTCTAAATTGTACGTAGTGTGTGTGATTGCGTGAGTGAATGAGAGTGTGGTGTGCCCTGTGATGGGTTGGCACTCCGTTCAGGGTGTATCCTGCCTTGATGCCCAATGACGCCAGAGATAGGCACAGGCTCCCCGTGACCCGAGAGTAGATCGGATAAGCGGTAGACAATGAATGAATCAAAAGGCTAGACTAACCTTTGCTGAGGAGCATGTTGTGTGGACAGAGAAGTGGTCCAAAGTTCACTTCAATGATGAAAACAAGTTTAATTTATTTGGGTCTGATGGGAAACATCATGTTTGTCATCAAACTGGGGAAAGACTGAACCCAAAGTGTGTAAAGAAGTCCGTGAAAGGTGGAGGGGGGAGCGTCATGGTTTGGGGCATGTTTTCTGCAGCAGGAGTTGGGCCTTTTTATACAGTTATGTGCAGAGTTAATAAGAATCAGAATCAGAATCAGAAAAGTTTTTATTGCCAGGTACAGCAAAGGGTTCGCGAAGAGCACTTTACAGTACTAGGAATTTGTCTTGGTGTCAGGTGCACACATATAAACAGATAAAATTTTAAAATAATAAAATAAACTATAATAAATTAAATAAAGTTGTTCACAGCAAGTGACTTACGTGAAATTGAAGGAGACTGTCCGAACATATATACAGATAAAATATGTACACAATCGAGAATGATAATAAATATGTACACAGAAGTTTGAATGTGTGTGAAAAGAAGAGCAATTTAGAATGTAAAGTTTGAGTGAAAGTGACTGTCCAAATATGTATATCCAGTATGTACAATCGAGAATGAAATAAATATTGTATACAGAAGTTTGAGTTTGCCGAAGATGTAGTGCAATTTAGAATGTGAAAATGTCATGGTTGTCTGTAAGTTCTTGGGGATGGGGGGGGTCATCTGGGGGTAAGTGGGACACTGTTCAGCAGGCTGACTGCAGTGGGGAAGAAACTGTTCTTGTGGCGTGAGGTCCTGGTCCTAATGGACCGGAGCCTCTTTCCAGAGGGGAGGTACCGAAAGGGTTCATTTCCGGGATGAGAGGGGTCGGCTGCGATCTTGGCTGCACGTCTCCGGGACCTGGAGACGTACAGTTCTTGGAGAGATGGGAGACTGCAGCCAATCGCCTTCTCAGCTGAGTGGATAACATGCTGCAGTTTGGCCTTGTCCCTGGCTGTAGCTGCAGCAAACCAGACCTTGATGGAGGATGTGAGGATAGATTCAATGATGGCAGTGTAGAAGTTAACCAACATCTTCACAGGGAGGAGAAACTTCTTCAGCTGCCGCAGGAAATACATCCTCTGCTGAGCCTTCTTGGTGAGAGACCTGATGTTCTGCTCCCACTTGAGCTCCTTGGTGATGGTGGTGCCTATGAAATGGAAGAACTCAGCAGATGTCACCGGAGAGTCACAGAGGATGACGGGGGAGGGGGGCTGGGTCCTTCCTGAAGTCCACTATCATCTCCACTGTCTTTAGGGAGTTAAGCTCCAGGATGTTCATGCTGCACCATGACACCAGACGATCCCTCTCACCCCTGTAGACCGACTCGTCCCCATCAGAGATGGGGGCCAATGAGGGTGGTGTCGTCAGCAAACTTCAGGAGTTTGACAGATTGGTGACCAGATGTGCAGCCGTTGGTATAAAGGGAGAATAGCAGAGGAGAAAGGACACAGCCTTGGGGGGATCCAGTGCTGATGTGCTGGAGGTCAGAGACATGCGTTCCCAGCCTCACGAAGTGCAGAGTTGTAAAACACTGTTCTATTAGCATGGTATAGCCACAACAAAAGTTCCTTCAAATGTTGAGCAATGAAGATTACATTATTCTTGAAAAAAATCAAGTGTTCATAAATTGTTCTCTAACTTTAATCTCCACTGTAGAGCACCATACAGTGTTTAGATGATTTGGCTTGAGAGTATGTGGCTGAAGTTCATAGAGACAACTGATTGTAGAGAATCTTATGGGAATCCATACCTCACCTTAGCCAACACTGATTTAGAGGGAAAACTCTGAGTATTATTTCATTTCAAAATTATTTTATTGCAATTTAAAAATGTGTTTTATTGATTTTAAGTATTTTTTTTTTTTTTTTTTTTTTGCTGAGAATTTTTACTTCTCAGAAAACTTGCCTTACTGCACCCAGAGGTGACAGACAGGTATGGATACATATTTCACTAGAGCTGACAGAGATAACAGAGGGTGGGTAACCTGAGGAAGGAATGTTGTTATGTTGGTATTTATGACCCTTTACTTTTATTCTGTATTTACACTAGAAATAAAATTCATTATCTAGAAATGTATTTGCAGTGTTAGTAACAGTCTAGCCTTAGCTACCAGTGCCATGAATGTGGTTTGCTGGAGTAATACAGAAGTGTCACTACTAGTTTACATTTGTTGTGTATATCTACTGCTGTAATTTGGTGCTATTTTGCAAATATTTGTTGTTGAAAGTACTTTTTATTAGATTGGCATCATACTTCTGACGAATAACATGATCAGTATGTTTTTGCCTCCCAATATGACAAGTGAAGACATTGACTTATTTATAACATTTATGTGTGCAGCTTTTTATTATTTCTTAGTGTTTTTAGGGGCACTGATGAAAATTGGGATGATGAATCAAATGCATTTAATAAAAGAATAACATTTTTATACTACTACTAGTAATGGTTTGAGACTGTGAAAACAGTTAACTGGTGATGAACTCAAGATCACCGAACACAATAATAAAGACCATGATCAAAGAGAGGAAAAATGACCTCAGATGGCCACTGAATGCACTGCAAGTAGATGGTGTGTGACCAGTTCTTTTTTTTTTTTTTTTGCATGTTCACTTACTTATTTGCAGATCACTGAGTACTTTCCTTTTTTACTGTATCCTGAATCCAGATTTATGTATTTGGTTTCAAATTTTTAAATCACTGAATAGTAAATGTGTCCATGTAATTTTGTCATTTACATAATTATTTACATTAGAATTATTATATTACATGAGAATTACTTACATAATGTAAAGAGTGTCTACAGACTACAGATGTGTCTGTAGTGAAATTTGTGAAATTTCCACTCCCTGCAATGAAATATGCTCCACTCATCTTAAAAGTCTAGTACTTATCAATTCCTGGGAATACTGGGCACAAGGTAGTGGGAAAATTCATCCATGTTGAGAGGGCACCACTAGTACACTACCTGTACACCAAGTTTAGGATCAAACCCAGGACCCGGTAAATATTAAAAAACATATCACACATTGTAACTTGGATTAATAGGACATTTTGATTCTGTCTTATACTTATTATACTGATTTTGTATACGTATTGTGGTTAGGAGCACATTAAACTATGGGATAGAAAACATTTGTAGTGTCACTGGCTTTGGCGTGTCAGCCACTGGTAGCCACATATGGGCCAGATCTCAGCTGTGTAAACATTCTCCCAGTCCCAGATGTAAGGCACATCAACTTTTTTTTAAAAACATGGTTCACTTCTTGCATAGCTCATGCTGTGCAGAGATGAAACAATAACAATTTTCTGATAAGGACAGTTGCTTATGTGAACCAAATCTAGGCCAAAGGAAAATTGCTGATCGGATTGGTACTCGTGTCCATGTTTTGTTTTCCTCCTCTGACCATGGATACAGAGTTGCCAGGTATGCATGATGAAGCACCCCAATACTAAAGACAAAACATGTCTAGTCTAAACTTAAAAATAACCTATATGTAAAAACATCTAATGCCATTGCTGTTCTGCCTCACAGCCCCAGGGTCGATCCCCAAATCCCACTGACATTGTACAGTTTTGCGCGTTCTCTCCATGTTTATGTGGATCTCCTCTTGTTCTTCCGGCTTCCTTCTTCCCACCCCCAAATACGTCATGTTTAAAACAAGTCCTGTTGTGATAAAAAGACGGAACTGGCAACCCCGTGTACTCCTCCCCACCCACTTAATCATGAGGACAGCACAAACACCGACCTAATAACTCTGTACTTTTCCGCGCTATTTGGGTTTACAATGTGGGCCATGAGAAAGTAGTGCCTATATCACTAACGTAAATGTAAACCACAAGTATCACTATTTATATTAGATTTATTATCAGATGCATTTTTCAACAGTATAGCTATAAAAAGCGAAAAGGAAAGTCACAGTAAGTCTGTGTAAAATCTAGGATTTAAAAACATTGCTTGACGCATGCGTTGTTATTGTATTCATCCGCGGAAAACCACCGTCACAAAACAGCGCTGCTAGTTGAACTGTCCAGCTTTGACTTTAGAGATCATCGTTTATAAGCGACATTTAATTACATTGCAGCCTGTGACATTGAGCTGCGATGAAGTTCCAGTATAAAGAGGAGCATCCCTTTGAGAAAAGGCGATCAGAGGGAGAGAAAATCAGGAAGAAATACCCGGACAGGGTTCCTGTAAGTAGCTGTAAACAGCCGAGCTTGCTAACAGCTGGTTTGTTCAAGTCGTCGAAACTAGAGGGTGTAACGTTCGTATTAAAAATACATTTATACACTTTCTGTTTTAATTGCTTAAGTATAAACAGATACGTGTGAGACCTGTATAGGTTTATTAAACACGGGATTGCGTCAGTCGAGCTAAACAGCGAGCTAAGGACACGAGTAGTTAGCATCCTGTTAGCAGCTTGTTTTTACTCTATGATATGCGACATCAAACAGGACTTTTATTAGTCAGTACTAGCAAATTCAGTTTGCCGATGACCCAAATAAATCGTAGCCAAGGTAAAACGTTTGGGGGGGGGGGGGTATCTAAAACATTTGACGTGTGTTATCTTAAATTGATTCATAAGTGACTGATTCCAAAGATTCGGTTCAGGGTCATACGCTTTTAAATCAGTCACTTATGATTCAACTTCACTGAATATGAATGAATCGATTCACGTAACATGAATCGATTCACGATTCTGTTTTGTACGATTATATTCTGTGTAATAGCAAGACGGCTAGCTAAGGTAGGTGGCATGCTAATGCTTTGTGTCTTTCTAATCGATATACACAAAGCTAAGCTAGTAATCGTCATGTTCATTTTTGTATTTTTAAGCGTTATATATAGTTTCTAAAGTTAAGTTAACAATCAGCGTAGTTAACTGCTGCATATAGTAAAATGTAAATAAGGATAAAATATACCTTTCTATATAATATTAAACTTCTCTCCCTCACTGATTACTGTTTGTTCTTCCCCAACACAGTGAGAAAATACATTGTCTACATATAGAAATCTTTGTTAAGGAACATGTGAGATTAAGCTTGTTTCTTTCTTTGTATTTTTGTTACTGACAAACTTTAAGGGATGGAAACACTTTGCTTTAAGGGATATATCCAGAATAACAATTTGTTTCAGTTAAAAAGGTGAATATGAAGTTATATTTCAAAATGCCTGGGATCAGTGCAGGAATGGAAAAAAACAAACAAACAAAAAAAAACCTAGGAATGAAAAATACACTGAACATCTTGTGCAAAGATAAAACTGGACACTAGGAGTGTTAGAATATATGATAATCTAGGCCAAAAATATCATGGTATTTATGTACTGTTTAAAAACTCACAGTCCAGTTGTGAAAATTTAGCCAAACAAACAAAAAAAAGACATAAAATCGTTGTATAAATGAAATGAAAGAAAATTCCAAATCATTTTTTTTTATTTGTAAAGACATTTTTGATGACAACATTCATATAAAATCCCATACATGTCAGCATTTTTATCATGTTTTCAATGAAACGCTACACTCAAACATACAGTGATTTTATTGCTGTATTTCTTCAATCGCTGTACTGTGAAGTCATCAGTAGGCGGTCCTACTACTGGTTGCCATAGTAACAGTTTAATTCTTTTGTTAGTGGGTGGAGCAAATAGCATTCCACAACAATTCAGTTTTCTTGCTCCTTTAATGAAAAGTTCAAGAGCTCAATAGTTGCACGCCCGCATCAAGTCACCAATGTCAGCAGAAGTCATTTGGTCTCGTTAAGTTTGAAAAATCTCTGGTCGAATTGTTGCTTCAAGTGGGTGTATTTGTGATTAAAGCAAAAAAAACAAACAAACAAGTAAACAAACAAACAAACAAAAAATAACTATTTGACTACACTGGTACCTCAGAAATAAAGTTTTGTCAGTACAGCAGTGCCATTCTTCTCAGTGATTGACACTGTGTATGATAAAGTTAAGATAATGTAATTTTTTTCTTGTCCTTTTTTCTTTTTTTTTTTTCTTTTTTTTTTTTTTTTACTTTTTTTTTTAAATTAATGAACATGTGAGATTCACAAGAGTTAGGATTAATGTACTAAAGTATGTAGATTTCAGAACAAACAAAAGGATTCAGTTTCAAAAATCAAGAGCAATATTCAGGTTTTGATGTAGCCTTCTATTTGTCTGTATTTTTGACATGCCTGTGATTGCTGCACATAAACCCAGGAATGAATAAAACCCTGAAAATATATTATATATTTGTACTACAAAATGAAGGACCATCAGTTTCATCCATCTGTAAATTTTCTTTAGCGCTTATCCTACTCATTGTCATGGGGAACATGGAGACTATCTGGGGGGAACCCATAACATGGCACACACACATACTCACACACACTCATTCACACACTACAGACAATTTGGAGAATCAGCCTAATATCATTATGACTACTGAGAGGAATCCCTCTAAGAACAGGGCAAACATGCAAACTCCACACACGCAAAGCAGAGGCAGGAGTCAAACCGCCAACCCTGAGTCAAGCATGTGCTGTCCACTAAACCACCATACAACTGGACCATCAGTTAGTTAAGCTAAACTAAAGTACCTGTGCTACTTGTATTTGTTTCCCAACACACCTCAGAACCTATGTGACCTCTGCTTCAGTGCTGGATCATTATATCACATGTTTCTGCTTTTTGTTTTGGCACTAGGTAATTGTTGAAAAAGCTCCCAAAGCCAGAATAGGAGATCTGGATAAGAAGAAATATCTGGTCCCCTCAGATCTCACAGGTAAGCAATGCAATGCAGCAATACAGCAAAAAAAAAAAAAAAAGCCTACATATAACCTGTTATTATTAATTATTACATATACATGTAATTATTGCCTGTTAAATTGTCAATGATTGTCTTAGTCAAAGTTTTAACCTCTTTAACATGCATGTATAATTTACACTGAGAGAATCCTTACACTGAAATCTGAGACCTGCTTGGCTGCAGTTCATGCCGAGCGATATAATTAGCGAAGGCATTATTCAGCTTCTGATGCTGCTGTAAAAAGAATGGCTCCCTCGTTAGCCAGACTGAATCGATTATACAACCAGGTGCTGTAGTGAAGCCAGTGGAATATATCGCTGTTTTCTTCACATCCTTTGTGCTGGTCAGAGTCCCATTATCTGTCATTTCTATGTTTTGCTGCAGTTGGCCAGTTCTATTTTCTCATCCGAAAACGAATCCACCTAAGGGCTGAAGACGCTCTATTCTTCTTCGTAAACAATGTCATTCCTCCTACCTCTGCAACTATGGGCCTGTTATACCAGGTAAGCCACGCCTGAAATGCCCTGTATGAAAGAAAGAATCTACGTCTCTTCATATATTGCTTTCTTTTTAAAAAAAAAAAAATTGAGTAATATTTCTTTCTCTCTTTTTTTTTTTTTTTTCAGGAGCATCATGAAGAGGATTTTTTCCTCTACATTGCCTACAGTGATGAAAGTGTGTACGGAGAATAGAACCAAAGGGAAAATATCTTCCCCACCTCCTTTTCCTTCCTTTTACAAGAGTATATAAACCCATATCGGCAGCCTAGAGTTCAGAGCTTCTGACATCAAATGCACTTTTACTCTTTTCTTTATTCACATTTCATGTTTTTTCCTTGAGTCTGGAATTTTTGGTATTTAGTCATTTACTACACGAAGGTCATTTTTCTTTATACAGTTTTCTTTCCTTCTAATATCTGTTTTATAAGTGGCCCCAAGCTGATCCTCATTATGATCCTCACCACCTGGCAGCAGATGGAGCTTAATTGGTAAAAATGAGTTTGTCTAGATTTTGCAGTTGATCTTTTGTTTCACCAAACCTAGTGAATTGCTCTCCCAGTGCTTAGAATATATATTTTGGGGCATTGCACACGTAAGTGCTGCTGTTAAGGTGTTTGTTAAAAAAAAATGACAAAAAAAACAACCCAAGAAGTCTTTCTCCAGTTCTGTTTCAGAATATTCCTTCAATATAATATGAATATTTAATGAGAGTTATTGTACCTGGATCATTCTGGGTAATTTGATTTGAGATTGTATATCTTAGTTGGATTATTTTGCTCTTTTATTCTTTTTTTTTTTTTTTTCCTTCTTTTTTTTTGAACTCGGTATTCAGCTGCATTTCTGATACCCATAACTTGAGGTGACACTATAAACTAAACATAAAAAAAACCCCATCATTGTCTGCTTGTCCTGTTTGTTTCACTGGACTTGGGTTATTTCATTCTCAGTCAGTACAGAAAGTAGTGGAACAACTTTAAACTTTAGTCAAATTCACATTAGTCGCACTCTTAAATATATCCAGAAATCAGAGCATTGTGTAATGTGTGTGTATGCATTCACACTCCAGTACATCTCTCAGCACCATGGACACACACTCGTTCATACATAGGGATAAAAACAAGGGGATGTGTTTAGGAGGTAGGATGAAACTCGCATTGAGGTCAAACAAGAATATGTGAAACTGCACACAAACAGGATCGAACCAAGGACCCTGGAGCTGTGAACAACGCTACTTGTTACACCATCATGTCAGTCTATAAAGTACATTGAAGGATAAAAGAAGTGGCTCAGTTCTATAAAATATAACTGGAAGTCTAAAATCCCAGGATGCAAGAGCTATTGTTAGGCTATTGGGGGAAAAAAGTCAACCCCCCTGCTACACACTTCTATGAATGGACCTGCACTGAACTGTATGGATGGTATGAGGCAAAATTTGTACATTTTCAAAATCCTTATTTAACATCACTTCCAGCTATAACACTCACTTCTGATTTAGACATAGCACTACACAGTCTGCCAAGATCCACAGTGCAGATTATATATTAAATTAGGATGCTGCAATTGTGTTTTATTGTGACTGTGCTTACACTGATCAGGCATAACATTATGACCACCAGCCCTGACCCGTCATGCACCGTGTATGCTGACACCTTTCTATCAGAACCAGCATTAACTTCTTCAGCAATTTGAGCAACAGTAGCTCGTCTGTTGGATTGGATCACACGGTCCAGCCTTTGCTCCCCACAGACATCAGTGAGCCTTGGCTGCCCATGACCCTGTCGTCAGTTCACCATTGTTCCTTCCTTGGACTACTTTTGATAGATACTGACCAATGCAGACCAGGAACAGCCCACAAGAGCTGTAGTTTTGGAGATGCTCTTATCCAATCGTCTAGCCATCACAATTTGTCTTTAAGTTGTTTTATTCATAGAGAAGGCTGTCAATTTCAGCTAACAGGTGCCATGATGAGGAGATAACCAGTGTTATTCAAGTTACCTATCAGTGCTCATAATGTTATGCCTGATCAGTGTACAGCACCACTCTCCAGCTGTTTAAAAGTTTTCCTCTACAGCTCTTGCTTAAACAGCTCCACTGTTCAGAATACATCAGTGTTAAGGTTGGCATTCATCAGAAAGTCTCTGATTCTTAACATTCTAGATTAAAAGGTTGATGTTGAAAATGATCTTTAAGGAGATATAACATTGAAAACAATTGGCAACTTGGCCAGGTCAGGCCATCCAAGCAAATTCACCCCAAGAGCAGACCGCAAGATGCTTACGAAGACATCTCCAAAAACCCTAAAATATCACGGGACCTAGAGCAAGCTTTTGCTACAGTTATGCCAAAGTACATCTACAATCAGAAAGAGACTACACAACTTTAATTATTATGAGAGGTGTGCAAGAAGGAAACCTTTACTGTCTAAAAAAACATGAGGGCAAGACTGAAGTTTCCCAAAGAACACAGAGACAAAGGCCAAGACTTCTGGAATAATGTTCTTCGGACAGATGAGTCTAAAATTGAATTATTTGGACACCGTAACAGGGCACATTTAGCGTAAACCAAATACAGCATTTCAGCAAATGAACCTCATACCAACTGTGAAACAAGGAAGTGGAAGTGTTATGGTTTGGAGATGCTTTGCTGCAGCAGGACCTGGCCAGCTCACCATCATAAAATCCATGATGAATTCTACATTGTATCAAAAGGTGCTTGAGGAACATGTAAGACCATCTGTAAAAAAAAAACCTGAAACTAAAGCAGAACTGAACCTTGCAACATGACAATGACCCAAAACGTACCAGTAAATCCACCAAGGACCGGCTGAAAAGTAAAAAATGTAGAATTGTGGAATGCTGAGTCAAAGCCCAGATCTAAATCCTATTGAGATCCTGTGGGGTGATTTGAAATGGACTGTGCATGCAAGAAACCCCCAAACATCACACAGCTGAAAGAATTCTGCATTGAGGAGTAGGGGAAACTTTCTTCCAGTCGATGACAGAAACTGGTAGATGGCTACAAGAAATGTCTCACTGAAATTATTTCAGCCAATGGGGGAAACACTAGCTATTAGGGCACTGTGAGGTGAAATACTCATTTTTGTTGATTTCTTTTGTTTAATAAGTGATATTTTGTTGTTTACGTGCAAATACATCACTTTCAACTACAGGTACAAATTAAAACAAGATCAGAAATTGACATGTTGACATTTCTTAATAAAAAAACGAATATTTAATGGGGTGTCCTAATGTTTTCACATGACTGTATGCTAAAAATGGTACACTATATGCCATCTTACCATCACACACAAGTGGATCTTCCCCAAACTGTTGGAAGTATAACATTAACTGTCTAAAATGTCTTTGTATGCTGTAGATTTATTAAGATTTTCCATCACTAGAACTTGAAGAGGAAGAGCTCGAGTGTCCTGCACAGATCCCTGACCTCAACCCCACTGAAAACCTTGGAAATGAACTGGAACACTGACTGTACTCAAGACACACCTTGCCCACCATTAGTGCCTGAGGGATGAGGTGTTGGACTACTGATCGGAAGGTTGTGAGTTCAAATCCCAGGTCCACCAAGCTGCCACTACTGGGCCCTTGAGCAAGGCCCTTAACCCTCAATTGCTCAGTTGTATAAAATGAGATAAAATGTAAGTTGCTCTGAATAAGTGTGTCTGCCAAATGACAGAAATGTAAATGTGACCACTTTAATGCTCTTGTGGCTAAATGAACACAAATTTCCACAGCCACGCTCCAACATCTAGCCTTCCTAAAAGATTTTAGTTTCATATAGCAGCAAAGAGACATTTGACACCACATTTTGCCTGTGCTAACTTATACCACTGTTTCTAAACATATCTGCATCTGAATCACGTATCTATTTCATTAATATTTTGTGTTATGCAGTCGTCCTAAAAATACAACAGAAATCTGATTATAATTGTATGAAACGCTTAATTGTATGAAACTATAATAACTACAAATCCCAACATCCCGTTTCTAACTTCCGGAGTGTACTTCCTGGCAAAGGGAAAATAAAAGTCTCCAGTAAAAATATTACGAAATACCATGGAAACGCGACGCTATCTTTAATTTACATTGCGCTGTATCAGCTGGGTCAAGGTTCTGAAAGTCAGTGTTTTATTTCCTTAATTAAATCTAAACCTTTGAATTACTGGCGATATTTCAGCAATGCCTCAGAAAGCAGTCAAATTTGTGGCTGAACTTTATGTTAGAGCGGTAAGCGGCGTTTTGCCTTTTTCTCTTCTCTCTAAGCTAAAAAAAAACTGAAGAGGTATATAATAGGTAGGTATAATAGGTATAATTATTTCATGCTTATTTTCACGGTGTCAGTCAGATTGTGGATTTTCTTAAAGCAACAAAAAGAAATAGTAGTAAATAATAAATAGACGTTTAGATAGAAATTAAAATGCTATTAGTTAGGGCTGTGATATTGGCTCAATCCAATATGAATTTGCACGCCCTTGTAAGTGCACTAGTCTACATAAGTCATGAAGCTGAGGCTTACACACCCTTGCTAGTTTACTACATTTATACTATAGAGCCATTTGGCATTGTTTTAGTGGTTTCCATGCTCTGACAGGTGTGTTTTAGTGGTTTCCATGCTCTGACAGGTGTGTTTTAGTGGTTTCCATGCTCTGACAGGTGTGTTTTAGTGGTTTTCATGCTCTGACAGGTGTGTTTTAGTGGTTTTCATGCTCTGACAGGTGTGTTTTAGTGGTTTCCATGGTCTAATAGGCGTGTTTCAGTGGTTTCCATGGTCTAATCTGTGTTTTAGTGGTATTAGAGCAGGCAAAACACTAACATATAAGGAATGGGGGTATTTCGGGACCGGGTTTTGGAGCCTGTCTTTCAGATATCTATGTACACCAATCAGGCATAAAATTATGACCACCTGGCTTATATTATGTTGGTCCCCCTTTTGCTGCCAAAACAGCCCTGATCCATCGAGGCATGAACTCCACTAGATCCCTGAAGGTGTGCTGTGGTATCTTGCACCAAGATGTTAGCAGCAGATCCTTTAAGTCCTCTAAGTAGGACCTTCATGGGCTCTTACAACTTACAGGACTTAAAGGATACTTTTGATTAGATACTGACCACTGCAGACCAGGATCACTCCACAAGAGCTGCAGTTTTGGAGATGCTCTGATCCAGTTGTCTAGCCATCACAATTTGTCCCTTCATCAAAATGTTCACTTGCTGTCTAATATATTCCACCCACTAACTGGTGCCATGATGAGGAGTGTTATTCACTTCACCTCTCAGTGCTCATAATGTTATGCCTGATCGGTATATGCTGCTGTTCTGTAGGTGACCTGTCCTGGAGTGCACCTACCAGCAAAGGATGACATTTATCTCAGTGTGTGCCTCATGAACCAGTACAGAATGTCACAATGCCTACCAGCTGTGTTCCCATTACTGTTTAAGACGAAGATGACGTTTGGCAAGGTTTTATAATTAGTGGACATTATTATTATTATTATTATTATTATTATTATTATTATTATTATTACTATTATTATTAAGGCACTAGGCTTTCACTTTATTGGCAGATATTCAAGTATGCCAGTGATCCTGCAAATGTTGCTGAAATGTTACAATGTAAGCAATGAGAGTGTTCATTTTCCATATTTTCTATTGCTGTAAATTCACAATGAGCTTTGTAAGAATGTGCACGTATAGTCCGAATTCATTACTTGCTTTTTCCTCTTCTGCAGGTGAAACTGTTAAAGTTGAGCTCATACAGCTGATTCCTCCAGGTAAATTTTGCTGATTCAAGGCACTTGATATATCAGGAGAAAAAACTAATAAATGGTGATTTAGAGAACTGAAAGTATAGCCAGTAATTGTGTGGTGCACTTGTCCTTGCTTGCAGTTGGGGAAGTGTTGGCCACATACGAGGTCGATGCTAGAAGCTTTCTTTTCCCAGAGCCTAAGCTGGTGCCTTCTTTTTCTGGGGAAGACCGTGAAGTGCTAATGAAAAGAGACCCTACTTTCCCTGTAAGTGACATACTAACTGCAATTATGCTCTCGTAATTTAGATACAACAACATAAACATAAAGTGGAGAGAGAAAAGAGAAAAATGTGAAGTGCTCAGAATTACTTGGTTTTCTGTATTAATTACTAGTAGGATGTGCCCTGATGTTCCTCCAACATCATCTCTCTCTCTCTCTCTCTCTCTCTCTCTCTCTCTCTCTCTCTCTTTCTCTCTCCCCACACACACACACACACACAGACACACTTGTCTTGCTACACTTTTGAGGTTCTTACATTGACTATTAACTATTAACACAACTAGTTAATGCTATAACTACTCCTAAATCTAACCAGAAACTTGATATCAGTAACTAAAAGGAAAAAACCCAGATACAAGCATACAAAATTATGTGAACTGTGAAAGCTAAACTGGTAGAACCTTCTTCAGCAGCAATAACCTCCATCAAGTGTCATCCATGAGGTTTGTGGTGTTAGTAACAGAAAGACACTGCAGAGGAAATGCACTTTTTCCAGACAGGAATGTGAATGATTAATGTCATCATTCATTCATTCAGTATACACTTCATCCTGGTCATCCTGGAAGGAAATTATTACTGTATAATCATAAGGTCCAACTGTTTGTGTTATTAGTTTCAAAAGAATGCATTTTTAATTAACACATATGTAATGTAATAATGGGTTTGTTGGCTCTTCCCTCATAGGGTATTTCTCCAAGATTAGAGTTCTCCACCAGGACAAAAATCAGCGAGTGTTCTGAGAGGGATCTTTCCCAGAGTGTCCCTGTGGTATATTTCTGCCTTTCTGCAATTTTATCATGTAAAACAGCACATATTACAGAAATAATTTCTACTGCCACTGTCTCTTTATTAATTACCAGAAAATAATAACACGGAAAAGAGCAAAGTCGTCCAAGCATCAAGGCTGCTACTCTGCACAACGAGGTTTCAGGAGCACAGAGATGCCGAGGTCCCGTTCCCTCTCCCCATTCAGGAGCTCTGGTTCAAACTGGAACAACACTGAAACTGTAAATAGACATGTAAGTCTTACATGCTCAAATTACACCAACAGTTTCTTTATTATTACAGGTAAATGAGCTATTAAAATAATATCATTTCGTTGGTATGCCTGTGTGGGGCATGGTGGCTTGGTGGTTAGCATGTGTGCCTCACACCTCTGGGGTTGGGGGTTTCATTCCCACTTCTGCCATGTGTGTGGAGTTTGCATGTTCTCCCTGTGCCTTGGGGGTTTCCTCCGGGTACTCCGGTTTCCTCCCCCGGTCCAAAGACATGCATTGTAGGTTGATTGGCATCTCTAAATTGTCCGTAGTGTGAGAGTGTGTGTGTGTGTGTGTGTGTGCCCTGTGATAGGTTGGCACTCTGTCCAGGGTGTATCTTGCCTTGGTGCCCAATGAGGCCTGAGATGAGGCTCCCCGTGACCCGAGAATAGATCGGATAAGCGGTAGACAATGAATGAATGGTATGCACGTATATTGTTGCACTTGTGTAGTATAAACAGTAGTGTCCAGCAGGGGGCACAAAGTTCATTACAACGGATAGACAACTAACGTACACATGGAGAATACTGATATTCTTGTTATTTTGTTCTACCCCAGAAAAAATCAGGGCATGAACACTCATCCCATTTTTTAACCTGACTGTAATAGAAAAAAACAGTTTAAAAACCTAATGTGTAACACCTTATCTCTCAAAAAATGTAAATAAATAAACAATTTAATAAAATAACTAAGCTGTTTTGTATATTTTTGCACAGAAACGTGTATTTGAAACCACACAAGTCATTTGGTAGCTTGGTAGTGCTATATTCAATAGTAGAGAGCTTTATAATCATTACAAGTATACAGGAGAACAAAATAACACTAGCCTTGGTGCAGTATCTTATAGAAAGGTGAAATTGTGATACAAGATAATGCCCAGACAACATGTAGTGCAAATCAGTACAAGTTACACTGCAAATCAACAACAAGATAAAAGACAAGAAATACATGATGTAAAGCGGTCCCACAGTTAGCACAATAGAATAACAGGCAAAAAATAATGACTAAGGCTTGACCGTGTGGAACATGCAGTACATCCAGTACCAGCAACACACTGACTGGAATGTGGTGTGATGGATAGAGTCCTATCAGCACTGCCCAAATGTAACATTCCTTAAGTGTTAGGAAGAAAGTATCTCTTGTGCTGCCATAACCACAAATGTACTCAACAAGCAAAGATGTCCAAAGAGAGTTTTGTGGCCAATTTTAGCCCAGTGAAAACTGCATGTATGAACCATCACATATTTGACACAGCAGTGTGAATTGTTTCTGAATAGCAGAATGTGTGCAGTGCTGTGCCCTTTCTATCTTTTCAGGTTCAAAACATAAGCATAATGGTCAATTTCTTTCACTCACATTGTCATAGGATTATTTGGATTATTTCTAATTTTTGTGGAATCAAGAGCAACAGCACCACCAGGGGTCAGGCTAGGACTAATTTCTTTCTAGCCCAGGCTATAGAGCCACACAGTCCAGATAAAACAACCACACAGTCAAATAAAACAACTTTGGGTAGTTGGTGCAGTCCAGTCTCTGGGTATTGAAGAGTCTGATGGCTTGGGGGAGAAAAATGACAAAACTGTACATTTTGTATGGTTAGAAATGAAATAGCTAATTAATGTCAAGCACAGCGTTTCTACTTACCACAACTGACTTAAAAAATTATATTGTTCTGTGAAATTTATTACACATTGTATTTCTCATTTAATTTCCATTTGAATTTGCACTCATATAATCGTTTCATAAAAGCAGCCAGAGATCTTTACTATAAAAAGGACAGTTTGAACTTACATTTTTTTTGTCAGACCTTTGAACCAAAGTTTGGCTTATGAGCTATGTTTGTTCAGCTGAAATTGACAGCCTTCTCTATGAATAAAACAACTTAAAGACAAGACCAGTTGTATGCCTATGATGAAGCCTTGTCCTGTAAGACTGCTTAATAGTTTCATAACAGTCATGCTGAGGTACTGATACGTAGATGATTATGATTTAAAAAAAAAAAAAGATCCAATTTACTTTTGTTTATTTTTATAGATAACACTATCAACCCCAAAGGTGTTTTGAGGTGAAGGTGTGGTTTTAGACATGCTGTTTGTACAGTGATGACCTGTAGCTATAGAGATTTGCTTATATATAAACTACATTAGCTTTATGGCTTCAAACTTTGGACACCAGACTTCTTGACAGTCCATTTTGAGATATAAACATTGGGTCTTTTGTAGGTAAATCCTGACACACTGATAAACCTTCTGTCTGTTTATTATTTCAGCTCACTGATGATAACTCCTCAGACACAGATGAGCTCCTTGACAACACAGAGAAACTGTCCCAGTGCAATCGTCTATCGAGACATGAGGGATCTCCCAGCTCAGTTGCACTAAGTTGTTCCAAAATGGCCTGCCCGAAGCTGAACAGGTTTGAGTGAATGTGTGTGTTTTTTTTTCGTTTAATGTCACCATCTCTTCCCTTTCATTTATGGCTACGTTTCTTCTAGCTATGTTGCATGATATAGGTTGCACTTATGTCACTCTGGTCAATAAGAGGAATCTGAGGCTACAGTGGGTGCTGGTTCATCAATACTGGACAATTGTCACTTGGTCTTTCTCCAATCCTGTTTTAGTGGACCTGTGGCCACTTTAGCATTTATTCCATTGCTGGAGTGGAACATTTTGCAATTGATATCAAAAGATTAATATTAGACAATGAATCAGAATTCCAGCTTTCATTTCCTGACATTTACATCTAGATGTGTTAAACACCTTACAACATGGCACCTTTTGTACAAACCCACACATTTTCAAATAATCTTTATAGAAGACATTCTGTCAAGAGGTAAAGAAGCGAGTGCAGGCAGGTTGGAATGGGTGGAGAAAGGTGTCGGGAGTTCTGTGTGATAGGAAAATATCAGCGAGAATCAAGGGGAAGGTGTACAGGACAGTGGTGAGACCGGCCATGCTGAATGGTTTAGAGACAGTGTCACTGAGGAAGAGACAGGAGTCAGAGCTAGAGGTAGCAGAGCTGAAGATGTTGAGGTTCTCTTTGAGAGTTACAAGATTGGACAGGATTAGGAACGAGTACATCAGAGGGACAGCTCATGTTGGACGTTTGGGGGACAAAGTTAGGGAGGCCAGATTAAGATGGTTTGGACATGTTCAGAGGAGGGAGAGTGAGTATATTGGTAGGAGAATGTTGGACATGGAGCTGCCAGGCAGGAGGCAAAGAGGAAGGCCAAAGTGGAGGTATATTGATGGAATTAATGAGGATATGAAGCTAGTGGGTGCAAGTGTTGAGAATGCAGAAGATAGGGATAGGTGGAGAGAGATGATTCGCTGTGGTGACCCCTGAAGGGAAAAGCCGAAAGAAGAAGAAGAAGAAGAAGAAGAAGAAGAAGAAGAAGAAGACATTCTGTCGGTAGATTTACAGAGAAATGCATCCAATTTATAAATAGTGGTCCGCTCATTTTCTCTTGAACTTAATAAGGGAAATTCAGCTTAAATTATGTGGAGCTTCCACTACAAAATCCCTGTGAATTAGTGGTCACTTTAAATATAATAATGTATTAGAATAAGTTCATTGATCCATAGATTTGCCTTGCAACTTTAAATATTTTAAAATTGCATATTTTATTTCAACAGTTCTTTGTTGTATTTACCAAATTCATTGGAGGAGGTTCAGGAACGAGTGCGCAATCTCCTCACCTCTCCCCAAGCCATGCACAGACTGGCATATGTGAGTAACACACTCTTACACACACTGATGCCATATGTGTACCTTGTTACATGTTCTTTCCTTTCTGATGGCAGGGTGCAACCAGGTCTGAAAGAGATGAGGTGTTGGAACGCAGGTCCATATCACAACCCTCGACTTTCTGAGAGCAAGGGTAAAAATGGATGAAAAATACTAAAATATGGATATTTATGAACACGTTCACAAGAATGCTTCAATATTAAAATGATTTTTTCATTATATAATATTATATAATTATATTATAATCTCAACAAACCCTTTATTAGGAACACCATAACAATATGGCCATAAAGGGATGCACATCATCAGCAACAATACTCAAATAGTCTGTGGCATTCAAGTAATAATTGATTGGAATTAATGGGACCAGTGTTTGATAAGAAAACATCCCCCACACCATTACACCACCTCCACCAGCCTGCACTGAACTCATCCTGTTGGTGCCAAATTCTCTGTGTGTGTTCCATCTGTGTGCTTCAGTAGAAAGACTCATCAGGCCAGGCTGCATTTTTCTAGTCTTTAAATGGCCAGTTTTGGTGAGTCTGAGCCCACTGTAGCTTCAGCTTTCTGTTCTTGGCTGATAGAAGGGGAACTCAATGTGGTCTTCTGTTGACCAGTGAGATAATTGCATGAATAAATATGTGTACAGATGTTCCTAATAAAGTGCTCAGTGAGTGTTTATAATATCATGATATAATATCATTTGTATCTCAAAACAGTTCAGGGAGTTCTCTCTGAGTGAAATGTTCTGCTGTTTTTTTAAGGTGGATACTTGATGACTGATTTTTTTTCTCTCCTCTCTCTGAAGCAACCAAAGATCTCTAATACATTTCAGCACTAATGATTTGCATCACATTTCATTCAGGGTTGTGCACTTGTATGTATATATGTGAGTACATTCTATTATTCTTGATATGTGAGAATGAATCATTAACACATGCTGTTCTACTCATTGTCTGCGACGGTTTATTCATTTCCCAGACAATAATAAAAGTATGAGAACAAAATAAGAGGTCATTGAGTTTGAGCTGATTTCCCTAAGTTACAGAACATGCTTAAAGTAATAAGATTTGTCCATTTAGTAACCCACCTCTGCACTGTTTAATAAATTAATTCACTATACAATTGTTCACTGTTTAGTGATTTGATTATAGTGACTAAAACAAGCTTTAAAACTGTATTCTGTAGAATAAGCCAGTGTATAAGGCAGAGAGAGAGATGCCTGATTCAGAGCAAAACTCTGGTGTGCTAAAGACAAGGCCATTAATAAGCAATGATCTATGATCTGCAGCTGTTCATCACTATCTAATACTGCTGCCTCTGATAGCATTTTAATCATGCAGTCAAATAACATTATATAAAATTAAATAATATCTGACTTTTTCCCAGTTCATGATTTATATAAAGAAGCTATACATTTTATAACCGATTTTCATTAAACCAATAAATGCGCTAATGCAGCAACTGACGAAGCAAAAAACAGAGTCAGATTTGTTGTATTTTATTCATCTGTAGTTACATAACATGTGGAATTATACGGTAAGCTAACTGACTGTAATTGACTGAGACTCTGACAAAAATGTGCTTTGAACAGCCTATACAATGTAAATTCTCCCCATATTTTACATCAGTCATATCAACAATTTCCTCTGCCACTTCTGGCCCGACTCACAAATCCAAATTCGTATGTGTAAATCAAGCAATAACAAAATAAATTGATTGGCAATAATACACATATATAACCATATGAACTGTGGAGAGAGATGATTCGCTGTGGCGACCCCTGAAGGGAAAAGCCGAAAGAAGAAGAAGAAGAACCATATGAACTGTAGTCACATTGATGGGAATATTTTAATAACACTTTATATTCTCTCTGCAACTGTGCAAAGTGTCCCAGTAGCTTTTTCATTGTGTTTCTAAACACCAGGAAAATGAAAACTGGTTAAAAAAAAACAAAAACCCAAGGGAATGGTTCCTCGCATTGAGATTATAAGAAACCTCAGCATTGCTCAATGACTATAGCATGCTTTGGGAAGAGAAGTCCATTTGCCTTCATCCTCCCAGATTGATGGCATTATCATGCGACAATGGCACTGTAAAATAGCTAGTTAGAAGGGAAACAAAATGATCCAGGATTCATTCATTCTTCGAAGGCCACATCAGAGGTGTTCATCATATTGCTTCATGCAATATTTCATTAAAGATTAAAAACGTCTTCCATACTAAAACATTCAATTTGGCACAAGTTAGTGATCTACAATGCTCATAGCTTATGCCTTTAACAGCAAATGTTTGGACAGATTCATGATTTGAGGGAGAGATGCTTTAAAGCAACCCACTAAAAGCCAATTACAAGGCTGAACAGAACAATATTGCTTTTTAACACTACAGGTCATAAATATAATAGTTTTGTTAAGGACATGCTCTTCGTTGCAATACATACAGTATACACAAATCTGTGTTGCTGGCACAGTAAAAATCACACATATTTAAAACAGGGTTCCCCAATTTTTTTGAACCATGGACCGGTTTGATACCCGACAACTTTTCTGCGGCCCAGGGGGTGGGGTGGGGGCTGGGTTGATAGGGGGAGCTCTCTCTAGGGAGATTGACATTTGTTTTTGGGTCATTTTAGCATGAGTTAGCTTGCAGACTTTTGCCGAGTTCACACTGCACGATTTTCAAACTGGTCGGATCAGTGTTGTTTTCACACTGCACAACTATCTGGGGTAGCATTCAGTTGCTGCTGTGTTCACATTGCACGATGGATCGGTGACAGGAGGTTACACACTGCATGAGTTCACAATAGGTCATCACCGAGGTATTTTTCAGTCAGAACTCCTTTCACACTGCAGGTTTCTGAGTCGCTGACAGGTCCAGATATTTATTCGATTCTCTCAGGTGGCGTCTTTGGTAATTCACACTGCGCAATTGTCACTCGTATGCACGAGCTCCAATTTGCCTCCGATTTTGGGCATTTGTCGGCGATTTCGCAAAACCTGTTGGTGAGTGAAAATCAGGGCTAAAACCGTGCAGTGTGAACTCGGCATTACTGATGTATGGAAAAACCCGCGACTGCGTCAAGTGTGGGAGTGAGGTGTGGGCGGAAGTGGCAATTTTTAAAAAAATAAAATACATATAATTTACTGGAGTATCAAATGATCCATGGCCCGTTACCGGTCCGCGGCCCACTGGTTGGGGACCCCTGCTTTAATATACCTCTAAAGCAGAACAGATTGTTGAGCATTTACATGAACAACTGTTAGTATTAAACCATTAAAAACCACAACGCAGGTAAGAAAAATGTTTAAAAAGTGCCTTTGCATATCTCTTGGCAACAGGACAACACATTTTGGAAGCACTCACAACATTTTTTCCTCAATTCCATGAATGACTTGGCATAAAGTAAGTAGTAGGTTCAGCACAGTAATAGGGAAAATGTGGGGAGAGAACAGTAATGACAGCTATTGAAAATGTCTGCATTTGAACGTGTCCTCCCGGAATGAGCCTCCCCCCTTGTAATGGCACTGATTTCATTTTTTCTATACCTCTGAATTCTTCTAGAGGTAATTTAATTTAATCATCTGTAACTGGCTTGGGACTAAAACTGTGAGGTCTCTGTAAAAGAAATGGCATCACTCTTGTCCACAGTGAAGCCACCATTGACGTAGGATTTCTTCTCGCACTCTTCATCATCAAGAGTGGTCTCCAGGGCGAACGGATTGGCCACGTCGACATCAGAAGTAAGGTCCATCCTTTCCAGCTCTCGCTTTGAGAGCTTCTGGACTATTCCAGCACCAAAGGCGTCTCCAAGCACATTGACCATAGTGCGGAAACGATCACTGAATAAAAAAGTGATGGGGATAGAATGAACGTTTCACAATGACAATATTCAAGCTAAAAAAGAACAATGCAAAGTATCTTTAACACACATATATAATACCTTTTAACAATGCTTAATTCTTCTTAATAAGTGTAGCCTTCAGGGGTGTTCTTTTCCTTGCTATTTCTTGAAAATGCTAACTTTTCAATCCAGGCCACTTGAGTGCTAAGCGCTAAGTATTAAGCTCTAATTTCCCCCTCAGATGGCAACGTCAGCTGAGGATTAGTAAAGGTCGGCATTCATGTGGTCCATTAAACCACCTAATGCCAGCTTCTAAGCCCTAAACTGAATTAACATCCTACACACACACCCTCAACACTAAAGGGCATGAGATGCACAAATTCTGCATGAAACAAGACTGCCAAAAAGCTTTCTGACATCAAGTCGCCATAATTCCGGCTTTGTAGTCATCTGTGTTTGAGTAACATAAAACGTTTTAAATCTAACTGTATTATTAGCACTGGATTACAAGATTTAAAAAAATACGTTAAAGGTATGCATAATTGTCCAGACAAATTCCCAGACACTGCGTCTAAAACTATTGGTTCAACTGTATATAACGCTAATATATAAATGAACTCTATACAATAAGTAAATTTTGTAAAATCCATCACTTCTGAATATATTACCCACCCTCTACTTTATTAGTAACACTTGTACATTTGAGCAATTATCAGCCAATCATGTGGCAGCAGCAGCATTGTCATGCCAAATCACAGAGATTAGACTTTTCGTCCCAAATTCTGATGTTTGATGTGAATATTAACTGAAGCTCTTGGCTTGCATCTGCAAGAGTATATACACTGTGCTATACATTGGTCTGTTTGGCTGAGTGGATATTTAAAAAAATAAGTGAATGTGGCCTAATGAATGGGCAGTGATAACCCTGACCTGGAAGATAGACTGACCTGGAATACAGAATTCCTTAATGTATTTTCTACCACTCTCTGCACATAGTGTGTATCCCACTGTTCTGATTTATACAGTTCTGAATAACACTGTTGTGTTCTATGATAGCTGTTCAAATGCATATAAATGAGAATCTGATTAGTAATTCAGATACGCACATCAGCCAATCAACAGCCACAATTAGGGTGACATCACTGGCAGGAAGGCCCACCGCTGTCAGCACGATCACCATGGTTACCATTCCAGCATTAGGAACCCCAGCTGCTCCGATGCTGGCTACTGTTGCTGTAATACTGCAGAGTTAGCATTAATTAAATTACTGCTGAGTCTTCTGGTTTTCAGAAGACATAACAAGACATAAATAATTAAAAATATTTCTGTTGCACTACAAATCCTATAAAATTGTAACAAAATTCTACCTCGAATTCTTTTTTCAGTTTTAGAAAATACACCCCAGATGTGAATGGATTTTAATCTACACTTACCTAATTGTCACTATTTGTCCCACATCAAGGTCAAGACCATTTAGCTGGGCAATAAATATGGCCGCCACTGCCTCATAAAGTGCTGTACCGTCCATGTTAATGGTGGCACCCACTGGAAGGACAAACCGGGTGATCCGCTTGTCAATCCTATTATTTTCCTCTGCACATCGGAAGGTGACTGGTAAGGTCGCAGAGCTAAAAGAAAGCAAGTTTAATGTTTCATGTAATAATAATTCTTGAAGTGAAGATCTCACTTCACAGTTTATACTTCATCTTATTTATATATATATATATATATATATATATATATATATATATATATATATATATATATATATATATATATATATATGACTTTAATATTTCACAAACATACATATAGTGATTAAAAAGGACAAAACTGGTGATTATGCTTTAATTTTTTTGTCCTCACACAAATCTACTCAGTGTTAAAAAGAGATAGATTTCAACCCTCTGTTCACACTGCGCTTAACCCCGGGTTATCTTCGTTCTAAACACCGCTTTTAACCCGGGATTATGAAACCCTGCGGAGCGGTGTTTGCTTGTTGCTACTGGACGCTTTGCAACAGACAGCCAATTAGTGATGTGTCGTTCATGAACGATTTGTTCATTTTGAACGAATCCTTAATATAACTCGGGATCAACGAGTCGACTCAGAGAGCGATTCGTTCATTTTGTATTGTCCGCGCATGCGCAACATCCTATAGGTTATTGTACTGGAAACATGATTAGGTCATCTCCTGAGTCGTTAGTTCATTACGCGACCACTTCCTGATAGGTATCTTAAATACGATAAAATTATCAAAAGACGTGTGCAATGAACATTTTCTGAAAGATGAAAAAGTTCTGTTCTTGTTCCTGTCAGTCTCGTTTTGGCCTTGGTTGATTTATAGTTTTGTCTTATTCTAAATGTGATCAATGTTTGCGTAAGTAGATATATCGAGGTAATTGGCTATTAACACGTAACACTGTAATTATATTCTGCTGAAATGAACCAAATGAACGAAAAAACTAGTTGAAAAGGATTACTGTAGTTCATGTTGCTGAACGAGATTCAAAGATCCGAGTCAGTAAAATGATTCATACGTCCCATCACTACAGCCAATCAGAAATTGAGCGGCGAGGCTCATGTCACGTGCGTCATGTAAACAGCAGCCAATGTTGCCAGATTGTGCGAAGTTCCTCCCAATTGGGCTCATTTTGGTTACGTCTTACCGGAAAAAATGTATTTGGCGGGTTGATAAAATTTGGGCTGGTTTTTGATGCAACTGGCGGGTTTTTATTTTTGACTATACACATGATATTTCATTTATTTTCCATTCAAACGAACTTTACAATAAAGTATAATATGTAATGAAAAGGTGAAAAGGTTAATACACTCAAACTAGGCTCACAGCAATATGACCACAGCTTAACTGACTGAGTTCCACAACAGCCTTAACTTTTAACCTTTGATTAACAATTACTTTTCACACTATTCAGACATTGTAGAACACAAAATAAGCTAAGCTTCACCTTGAGGAGATCATTAGAGCTGTTACCAACGCCTGTGCCATCCCCAGAGCAAATGTGAATGGATTCTTTCTTACAAATGCGAAGTAGATCAGGGGTAGGAAAATAATGGCATGGATGGCAAGTCTGTGAAGGTAGAAATGGCATATATTATTATTGTGCATATATGAGTCAGTGTAAGTTAAATAATATGTATTTCTGCAGATTTAAAAAAAAAATGTTAGGGAATGGTGCATCTTCATATATAAGTTCATATATATATATATATATATATATATATATATATATATATATATATATATATATATATATATATATATATATTATATACTCATGTATATGTATTACTTCTAGATAATTTATAGTATTCTGTATGTCATGTCATATGCGTATCTGCATATGATGTTGATAATACTGTATATATACTGTATACAACTGTAACTTATCTCTATAGTACTCCATCTGTACATAGGTACTTATCTGCACATATTAGTTTATCTACACTTCTGTATATATATCTACACTTCTGTATATAAAACACTCGCTGCTCATTGCACTTCTGGTTAGATGCTAAACTGCATTTCGTTGCCTTGTACTTGTACATGTGTAATGACAATAAAGTTGAATCTAATCTTATATATATATATTTATGTATACAGCAATACCCCGAAAATTCACGGGGGTTATGTTCCTAGACCCCCCGCGAATTTTGAAAATGCATGAATTTTGGACGGACAACTAACAAAGGCCTATAAACACCTATCTTCATATGTTAAACACTAAATACAGGTGCATCTCAATAAATTAGAATGTCGTGGAAAAGTTCATTTATTTCAGTAATTCAACTCAAATTGTGAAACTCGTGTATTAAATAAATTCAATGCACACAGACTGAAGTAGTTCAAGTCTTTGGTTCTTTTAATTGTGATGATTTTGGCTCACATTTAACAAAAACCCACCAATTCACAACAAATTAGAATACTTCATAAGACCAATAACAAAACATTTTTAGTGAATTGTTGGCCTTCTGGAAAGTATGTTCATTTATTGTACATGTACTCAATACTTGGTAGGGGCTCCTTTTGCTTTAATTATTGCCTCAATTCAGTGTGGCATGGAGGTGATCAGTTTGTGGCACTGCTGAGGTGGTATGGAAGCCCAGGTTTCTTTGACAGTGGCCTTCAGCTCATCTGCATTTTTTGGTCTCTTGTTTCTCATTTACCTCTTGACAATACCCCATAGATTCTCTATGGGGTTCAGGTCTGGTGAGTTTGCTGGCCAGTCAAGCACACCAACACCATGGTCATTTAACCAACTTTTGGTGCTTTTGGCAGTGTGGGCAGGTGCCAAATCCTGCTGGAAAATGAAATCAGCATCTTCAAAAATCTGGTCAGCAGAAGGAAGCATGAAGTGCTCCAAAATTTCTTGGTAAACGGGTGCAGTGACTTTGGTTTTCAAAAAACACAATGGACCAACACCAGCAGATGATTGCACCCCAAATCATCACAGACTGTGGAAACTTAACACTGGACTTCAAGCAACTTGGGCTATGAGCTTCTCCACCCTTCCTCCAGACTCTAGGACCTTGGTTTCCAAATGAAATACAAAACTTGCTCTCATCTGAAAAGAGGACTTTGGACCACTGGGCAACAGTCCCGTTCTTCTTCTCCTTAGCCCAGGTAAGACGCCTCTGATGTTGTCTGTGGTTCAGTAGTGGCTTAACAAGAGGAATATGACAACTGTAGCCAAATTCCTTGACATGTCTGTGTGTGGTGGCTCTTGATGCCTTGACCCCAGCCTCAGTCCATTCCTTGTGAAGTTCACTCAAATTCTTGAATCGATTTTGCTTGACAATCCTCATAAGGCTGCGGTTCTCTCGGTTGGTTGTGTATCTTTTTCTTCCACACATATAAAACTAAACCTATACAGTACTGTACTATAAAGTACATACAGTAAGATACCGTACATACTGTACGTACATGTACGTCTACTGTCCGCCACCTTGTGCCTGCCCGCGTCTTCTCTGAGACGCTAAACTCTCGTGAGTGCATTTTCTATGAGACACTGAATGCTATGCTACCATTTTCTTTGCTTAGTGTTTCCTCTACTATTAATTTAGGGCATTGGTGGCTCAGTGGTTGGTTTCTCGCGTATCATGCAGCAGGCCCGGGTTCGATTCGCAGCCAATGCCTCAACCCCAGCCAATGCCTCAACCCCAGCCACTGGATGCAGTGCCGGTCCCAAGCCCGGAAAAATGGGAGGGTTGCGTCAGGAAGGGCATCCGGCGTAAAACATTTGCCAAGCTGTTGTGCGGACCAGTTGGTCCGCTGTGGTGACCCCGAACAGGGAGCAGCCGAAAGCAACTTCACTTCAGGGTTTCCTCTACGATAGGACTAAAATATAATCATTTACAGTACTGTATCATATTGCAGTAAATTTAGCTTCATTTATATGTTAATACGTGCTGTATTGTATCAAAACTAGTAAATTATACTGTACTGTATTACAACATTATTACAAAACATTATTTTTATGAAATCATCTCTATTTATTATTCTTCTTAACAAATTAATGCTAAAAATGATATATACAACTTACCGGTCACGAAAAACTCTACGGATTACATCCGCTGGACCCGTGGGAAAAAAAAATTCGCGAATTCGTGAAGCCGCAGATTCAGAAGCGTGAATTTTCGGGGTATTACTGTATATAATATTATTATATTATACATAATAATTATTTACCCCTCCTTGAACCGCCACCTTATTGTGGTGGAGGGGTTTGAGTACCCGAATGAACCTAGGAGCCATGTTGTCAGGGGCCTAGTGCTCCTGGTAGGGTCTCCCAAGGCAAACAGGTTCTAGGTGACGAGTCAGACTAAGAGCAGTTCAAAACCTTTATGGAATTAAAATCAAGGACCGTTACGAAGATCAATGATCGACCTTGTGGTCGTGTCATCTGACCTTTGGCCGCATGTCTTGGACACTCGGGCGAAGAGAGGGGCGGAGCTGTCAACCGATCACCACCTGTTGGTGAGTTGGATCCGCTTACGGAGGAGGATGCCGGACAGACTTGGCAGGCCCAAACGTATTGTGAGGGTCTGTTGGGAACGTCTTGCTGATCCCTCTGTTAGGGGGGTCTTCAACTCCCACCTCCGGGAGAGTTTCAACCAGATCCCGAGGGAGGTTGGGGACATTGAGTCTGAGTGGACCATGTTCTCCTCCTCCATTGTTGACGCAGCCATCCGGAGCTGTGGCCGTAAGGTCTCTGGTGCCGGTCACGGCGGCAATTCCCGAACACAGTGGTGGACACTGGAAGTAAGGGATGCCGTCAAGCTGAAGAAGGAGTCCTATCGAGCCTGGTTGGCTCAGGGGATTCCGGAGGCAGCTGAGGCATACTGGCAGGCCAAGCGAACTGCAGACAGGGTGGTCTCGGAAGCAAAAACTCGGGTCTGGGAGGAGTTCGGTGAGGCCATTGAGAAGGACTATCGGACGGCCTTGGGGAAATTCTGGCAGACCGTTCGGCGCCTCAGAAGGGGTAAGCAGCTCTCTGCCAACACTGTTTACAGTGTAGGTGGAGAGTTGCTGGCCTCGACTGGGGATATTGTCGGACGGTGGAAGAAATACTTCAAGGATCTCCTCAATCCCACTGACACGCCTTCAGTAGAGGAACCAGAGGCCGAGGACTCAGAGGTAGATTCATTCATCACCCAAGCTGAGGTCACTGAGGTAGTTCAGCAGCTCCTTGGTGGCAAGGCACCGGGGGTGGATGAGATTCGCCCTGAGTACCTTAAGTCTTTGGATGTTGTGGGGCTGTCTTGGCTGACACGTCTCTGCAACATAGCGTGGTGGTCAGGGACAGTGCCTCTGGACTGGGTGACCGGGGTGGTGATCCCTCTGTTTAAGAAGGGGGACCGGAGGGTGTGTTCCAACTATAGGGGGATCACACACCTCAGCCTCCCAGGGAAAGTCTATTCCAGAGTACTGGAGAGGAGAGTCCGACCGTTAGTCAAACCTCGGATACAGGAGGAGCAATGCGGTTTTTGACCTAGTCATGGAACACTGGACCAGCTCTATACCCTCCATAGGGTGCTCGAGGGTTCGTGGTAGTTTGCCCAACCAGTCCACATGTGTTTTGTGGACTTGGAGAAGGCTTTCAACCGTGTCCCTCGTGGCATTCTGTGGGAGGTGCTTTGGGAGTACAGGGTCCGTGGCCCTCTGTTAAGGGCTGTTCGGTCTCTATATAACTGGAGCAGGAGCTTGGTTCACATTGCCAGCTGTAAGTCTGATCTGTTCCCAGTGCATGTTGGACTCCAACAGGGCTGTCCTTTGTCACCGGTTCTGTTCATTGTTTTTATGGACAGAATTTCTAGGCGCAGCCAGGGGCTGGAGGGAGTCTGGTTTGGGGACCACAGGATTTCATCGCTGATTTTTGCAGATGATGTTGTCCTGTTGGCTCCTTCAAGCCTGGACTTACAGCATGCACTGGGGCGTTTTGCAGCTGAGTGTGAAGCGGCTGGGATGAGGGTCAGCACCTCCAAATCTGAGGCCATGGTTCTCGACCGGAAAAAGGTGGCTTGCACCCTCCAGGTTGGAGGAGTGGAGGAGTTTAAGTATCTCGGGATCTTGTTCATGAGTGAGGGAAGGATGGATCATGAGATTGTCAGACAGATCGGTGCAGCGGCAGCAGTAATGCGGTCTATGTACCGGTCTGTTGTGGTGAAGAAGGAGCTGAGCCGGAAGGCGAAGCTCTCGATTTACCAGTCAATCTACGTTCCTACTCTCACCTATGGTCATGAGCTCTGGGTCATGACCGAAAGGGTAAGAGCCCGGATACAAGCGGCCGAAATGACCCTTCCTCCGTAGGGTGGCGGGGCGCTCCCTTAGAGATAGGGTAAGGAGCTCTGTCACCCGGGAGGAGCTCGGAGTAGAGCTGCTGCTCCTCCACATCGAAAGGGGGCAGTTGAGGTGGCTCGGGCATCTGTTTCGGATGCCTCCGGGACGTCTCCCTGGAGAGGTGTTCCGGGCATGCCCCACCGGGAAGAGGCCCCGGGGAAGACCCAGGACACGCTGGAGAGACTATGTCTCTCGGCTGGCCTGGGAACGCCTCAGGGTCCCTCCGGAAGAGCTGGAGGAAGTGTCTGGGGTGAGGGAGGTCTGGGCATCCCTGCTTAGACTGCTGCCCCCGCGACCCGGCTCCGGATAAGCGGAAGACAATGAATGAATGAATGAATGGATTTGTGCTAGTTGAGCTACAAGAGCATTAGTGAAGTCAGGCACTGATGTAAGGTGACCAAAAGTGTTTGGTTTGAGGTTAGAACTGCACTGTGCAGGACACTTGAGCTCTTCACCCCAACCTTGGGCAACCATGTCTACATCACCACTACTATACACCACCAGTTGTCTGATATCTTTTATGTACCGAAGCTCAGTTAGCTATTTCATAACCACTTCTAAATGTTAGCTGGATAAATGTCCTTTTTGTGAAATACCTGAAGTAAGAGTATCTGCCAAATACTGTAAATGTAAATGTATCTGCAGTGTACTTAAGTAATAAACTAGATGTAGATGTAATAAAAATCAAAATCCTTCATCAGCATTGCTTCAAAGGTTGAAAGAAATTTCTGATGAAAATACATCTATCTATCTATCTATCTATCTATCTATCTATCTATCTGTCTATCTGTCTATCTGTCTATCTGTCTGTCTGTCTGTCTGTCATCATTAAGAGAAGTGGAGGCAAGTTGTAATACAGTGGATCAGAGAGGAGTGTTCACTTTTACGCACACCCTGCAATTTTAACAAGGTCATGATAGCACTTTATTTGTGTTCTATCCAGTCATGTGCGAATCGAAATGTTCTTGGTATGACTCAGCGGCAGCAGTTCTCTAGCCTCTTTCCTTTCCACTTCAGTTAGCTGCAGCTACAGAATCTCCTCATGGCTGTCTGGTCAGCAGCATTATTCATGTCATTGGAAATTTAGGGGAGCATACATTCATCGAAAGGTCTTATTACTGTATCTGCAGGTTGTGCAATTTTAGAAGTCCTTGCTTCTTATCTGGTCACGGACAGGGCCAACCAATATAACACAGTATTGTGGATGTAAAGGCAACTGTGACTACAGTAGTAAATCCACTTCACTGACAATCGATAATGGAGTGTTAGCTTTTCAGCAGATACTCACCCACTAAGCACAGTCACCATGTATAAGCCCATCTTCCTGAAGATATCCCAGTCATCTACTTCAATGATCTTAGCAGCAATCAGGAACAGGATACCCACAGGCATGTAACTACAAAGTCAAAAACAAGAACAATGTCATCATTAATATTACTATGTTGCATATTATATAATGAAAGATTGAAGAAAGAATACTGACCACATAATGATATGGACCAATCTCATACTGGCCTCGTTCAGGGCATCAAAGAACTCCAGCAGGATACGTCCTCGTTCCCCCATTTTGCCAATAACCAGTCCAAATGCAATGCAAAACACAATGAGGCCAAGAACATTGATGCCATCTGAATATGTGCCCACTATAGTGTAGTCTTTGGTCAGGTTCTGAAAGCACGCAGACAGACAGGTATATTATGTCGAAAAAACAATTTACCTGATGTCTTCCATCTGTGTTGTTTAACTAGAACTTTGTTTGGAAAAAGCCTGTTTTCCCCTTTACCTGTGCAACAGTTGCAATTATGGTGGTTAAAGGTGGGAATGTTGTTGTAACCATATTGCTGGTGTTTGACACAGGCAGTTCTATCTCCTTGCGCTGAGTCTTGTACTGAAGGAGAGATGGTTACATCATTCATTCATTCATTCATTCATTCATTCATTCATTCATTCATTCATTCATGAAAGTGACCCAATTTACCTGCTGAAAGCATGCCTGCACCAGATTCTCTGGAAACATATTCCTAATTAAATATAACAAAAAAAAAAAAATAAATATTTTTCATATAACATTTTATTTAAGATACTAAAGCATTAAGTGGTATCAAAATTGAATAATCAAGGATAAAAAAACCCAAATTTGTTTGATGACAATATAAAGCAATTTAAAGTAGGAGGTCATAATAATCAAGATAAAAAAAAAAATCAGTTTAAGGCTTAGTATTTTTTAAAGAAAATCAGTAGTTTTCAGGTTTTAGTATAAAAAGAAAATATGGCATCTTGTCATTTATAGTATGAGACATGTAATGAGTTATTGGACTTGTCAATGGACATATTATAAAATATTAGTAATATTAATCTCAAAAACAAGGTATGTAATGATAATTTGTACAATAATTGATTTACTGACATCTTAGTGGCTTATTACTAACAAGCGGGATAAAATGGAATCCTCAGTCCACTGATGTTGCTTTGAAGCAACATAGATTTTTTAAAAAAGAAAATCAAAATAAATATTTGATGAAAACATTACAAATGGATAAGATTTTGAATATAATCTTAAATTTATGGAAATCTTCAGGATGGTGCCATTTTTAGACAATTTTGGGGAGACCAATAAATATGACTGCTATGTATACGTATGAGTTAAAAAAAAAAAGTGGGACAGGTCATGTGATCAAATATAAACACACTATTAGTTTTCTTTACTTTTTCTCCTTTTAACAAAGAGCATTTATAATTGGTGTCTGCTTTTTTAAAGTTAATGATACTAAGTGAAAAAATTAATAGAGAGTTAGATGTGACAAACCATCAAATAATGAGGAAGCAGTAGTACCTGACAAGATCCAGCAGTGTGTCAACTGTGGTGACATTTGGAGTGGATCCTGCTCGGTCAATATTGTCTGCCACCTGAGAGACTCCAGGTTTAATAGTTATTACCAAGATTATACCTGTTGGGGATATTAGGTTTTTTGAATGAATTGTTTTAATGCAGAACAGGAATGTTTTCTACATCATTATCATTAAAAATGTTCCTTTCACTCACCAAGAATAACAGCTATGATCGTGGTGGAGAAATAGTAGATGACTGCACGGAGTCCAATGTGGCCTGACACTTCTGAATCCAGAGCTGCTACTCCTATAGACAAAAATCTTTATTGTCTTTTTTTTCATGGTGATATTAGTACTACTTCAAATAATAGCTATCACTCAATATTAAGATAAAATGACTAGACGGCTGCAAGAAGTGTGTAACAATACAGATTTATTTGCACACTAGGAACAAACATAGTGTATCACAATTAGATTTCTGTATACTGTGACTTGCACATTGTTTAAAGCAAGCACACTAATGAACCTGTTTGGAATTGACCTGCATTATTTTGACCAAATCAATAGTGGGAGTCATCAGCACTCACTGTGCCACACATCTGAAAACCTCTTTGAAACAATCAGGAGGTCCAAAGCACACCATGGTTTATTATTTGCTTCAAATAACAGCACATTACATACTGGATATACTATGATAATGATCAACAACAGAACAGTCTGCTCTTACACGAATGTTTCTTTTCAGCATAATTGTCTACACTGCAAGGTTTATCATTAGTTAAGTGTTCTATCCACATTTTTAAAAAATAACTTAGGTTTCACCAGATATGCTGCTTTTTCTTTTTTTTTGGCCTTTTGGTCAACTATTTGTCCTGTTCACTGTGATAAAGGTTGATAACAATGTTCCGTCAGCAGCAGCTACCGCAGTGAGAGCAGCTCTATTGAGTGGAGGATTTGTTAAAATTTGCTAAGGCACTAAGGCAGAGTAAAAGAAATAACAAACATACATTTGCATACTGGTGAATAATTTAATGAAAGGGAGTGAGTGCCTGTCTTTTATAATAAATAGCTGACTACATGTAAATGAATTGTTTTTTCCCCTACTTACACTCTTTATTGAAAACTAATACTGTTCTGTAAACATGGCCTCTCTACAGAGCATGATGCTACTATATGAAGTGCTACTATATCAGACATGGCCGCCAGTGACTCAAATTCCTAGCAGCCACTAAGCACTCCCACACTCTCAAGCACCAGACTTTTAATCACACTCACCTGTTCCATATTATATTTGTATGTCATTCACCTTATTTAAGCTCTGTGTTTTCTTTTGTGAACTTTGAGGTATATGCTTCATGTTCATTGCTGTGATGTTACTAAGCCAAATTATTATCTTTGTTTATTACGGGTTTTTGATCTCTGCCTATTTCTTCCTGCTTTCTGGTTCTGCTTGCCCTGTTTGCCTCTGGGCTTTGATCAGAATTATGATTAGGACTTTTCATGTATGTTTGTTCATTTGTTTTTCTGTCCCATTACTTTTGAATATTCCTAATTTTGTGACCATTTTTGTCATTCTTCTTCCAGTTTTTTGTCATGGTATTCACTGTTATTTTGCCTCTTGTTTTCAAGGCAGGCACACACACACACACACACACACACACACACACACAATTTAGAGATGCCAATCAACCTACAATGCATGTCTTTGGACTGGGGGAGAAAACCCCTGAGGCACAGGGAGAACATGCAAACTCCATGCACACATGTTGGTATGGTGTGAGGCAAACGTGCTAACCACCAAGCCACCAAGCCACCATGCCCCCCAAGACTAACATATTATATTAAATTTAAGAACAAAACAAAACCCTTACAAGTGTGAAACTTAAAATATACAGTCTTAAATACTAATGCAGCTCCTGTGAATACAAATGCCTACTACCTTAGTAAATACTATTGCATGGACTAGTAACTTCCTCAATAGCGTATTTTCTTTTCTTTTTTTTTTTTAAAGAGACCTCTTTCTGAATTAAAAGTCTACAATTCAATTTTCACTGGGGTTAAAGTTACACAATAATCACAAATAGTACTTATTACATAAAAACATAATATTAAAAGATTGGTTTCAGTGTGGGGGGCACGGTGGCATGTTTGCCTCACAACTCCAGGGTTGGGGGTTAGATTCCCGCCTCTGCGATGTGTGTGTGGAGTTTGCATGTTCTCCCCGTGCCTCGAGGGTTTCCTCCGGGTGCTCCGGTCCCCCCCAGTCCAAAGACATGCATTGTAGGTTGATTGGCATCTCTAAATTGTCCGTAGCGTGTGTGATGTGTGTGTGTATGATTGGGCCCTGCAATAGACTAGCATCCTATCCAGGGTGTACCCTGCCTTGTGCCCATAGTCTCCTGGGATAGGTCCCAGGTTCCTTGCAAACCAGTAGTAGGATAAGCAGGTATAGAAAATGGATGGATGGATGGTTTCAGTATTAGATTTACAGATATAATTTATGCAATACAGCATACTGTTGTATATGAGATTTCTTGCTGTGGTTTGTAATTTTTAAATGTATTTTTAGACTTACATTATGACTAGTGTTGTTGACTTACATTCTGTTGTTGTGAAACACAGAAAAGCTGTGTTTCACAATATTTCCATGCAACAGAAATATTTTAAGGCTAAAAACGTTTGGCCCCTTTTTTCCCCAAAATGAAATAAGGCAGTGATTTCTAGAGTGGAGGTGGGGTTGTTTTGGAAGAGAGTGAAAAGGTGAAATGCCTGTCCAGTGTTTAACTGACAAATCACTTTGCAGGAAGCAGACTGCTAAAAAAGAAAAGAAAAGAAATGAAAAACAAAAAACAAAACAAAAAAACCCTGGCCCTTTAACAACTTGGCATCATTTGACACAAGTGTGGCATGCAGTTCTAATCATGCTACTGGATGCTCACTTCCTATAATTTTTCATTAATTGTTAGATATATTACCTTTTCAGCATTTCCAGAACACCCGAAATAAAACAACAACAACAAAAACTTCGTAGATATTACAACTTAGAGTTAAATATCATAAACAGTAGATTGTTACCTGTTATCATGCTGGAGATGATTAGGGGCAAGATAATAAGCTTTAACATTCTCATCAGCAGCTCACCAGGAAACCCAAAGTATTGCTTATCAAGGTGGGAGAGTGCAGCATATTCCCTTACAACCACACCCAGTCCAATTCCTGTTAAATAGAATGTAAACTTTTACAGTGATGGTACAATTGAATGAAAGCGTCAGATTTGCACACATACAAAACTGATTATATATAAACACATTGAGCATTGCATTCAGTAATGAATAGCTCTGTATAATAACTCAAAACTGAAGCCTAGACTGATAAACGCTGATGTAAGTGAGTCTCCTATGCTGAATTACCGTCATTCTGATGAAATATTGTGAAATTTCTGTCTTTACAGTAAACAACCTGTCAGCACATCTGAGTAACTTTGATATACTGAATAAAATTACTTGCTAATCAAACACCGTGGATACCTAATCTTTTCTTCATAATCACATGGTAAGTCAAAGAATGATGATTGCTTGGAATGTATTGCTGGTTATAGTGGGTGGAACATTCTTACAAGACATTTTTACATTTTAGACTCATACATGACATTTCCATGGTTTTAATTATGATGATCAATTGTAAAGATGCAAAACCCCAGAGAAGCCAGTGGGTCATTATTACTTCTGAAATGCTAGACATCTGGAAGTATTGCTGTTCTCAACCATCCACTTTGCAAACCTCCAAGCCTGTAATATAGTTTTCTTTTTATTACCTTATTTGATGAACCATAAATCTGAAATCTTTCTGCAGTCTATAAACAAGGCTGACCTGCTGGTTTTACAACCCAAAGTCAGCCTATATTGCCATCTAGATGAAGATTGCTTAATATGTTATGATAGTAAGATGGCACAGCGGGTAGCAATGATGCCTCACAGGGTCTCAAAGTTTTGCATTTACCTTTATATTTACAGCATTACAACTTACATTCATCTCAGGTTTTATAAAGTGAACATTTGATGGTTAAGGGTCTTGCTCAAGAGCCCAGGAGTGGCAGTTTAGCTGTGTCAGGATGTTCTCTCTGTGTCTGTTTGAGGTTCCTCTGGGTATTATTATTCTCTTGTTATATTCCAGTGGACTGGATACTATGATACTAACTGCCTGTAAGTGTAAATGTGTGTGTCTACTGTGTTAGATCATGGATTGGTATCTCGTCCAGGGTGTATTCCAGTCCCTCAGGTGTTTCTGGGAAAGGCTCCAGCTCTACCCTTAACCTGATCAGAATACAATGGGTACTGAAGATGCTGAATGAATTGTATTTATTTATATATTTTACATATTTTGTAGACGTATGAGATTCAAGAGATCAATTTGAAGGTTGGAAACTAAAGCTGGATATGTTACCAGACAACTTTACTGTTCTACATTGCTTATACATTATCAATGTCATCTATATACTCTGTATTTCCATTTTATTTTTTCTTGATTTTGATTTATCTGTAAGGTTTGGGCTCCAAACTTGGGATACCAAATTATGCATCACATTTTAAAATAATAGTTGTTAAAGGCTAGGGCATGTTTATTTGAAGTTTGCTTCTTTATTTTTACACTGGAGCTACAGGGCTAATAAAAATAATGCAAATGTTGTATGACTAAATCATCACATGCTTGTCTCATACTTCTCAGTTATTATGCAATCTCCAGTATTCATGTTTATGGTGTGTCTATATAGATGTATGAGTCACTGACAGATATAAAAATACACAAAGTGCAACAAAGAGCCAAACACAGTTGTTGCAGCCATCTTGAATATGGAGCTCACTTTTAGGTGGGACGGGCTGTCCAAAATATGAAGGAGAAACTGTATGTTAGAAGTGGTTTGAACCTCAATTTAATTTATCTAAAATGACTTTTTTCTATACAGGTTCATAGTCCTGGGAAAGGCTTGCCACTAACAGTATAATTAAGACCAAAACTGGATGTTAATGTGTGTTGAAAAATACAGTTTTTATAGTCACAAGTTGAGTCTAGTCATGCTTCTCTGTGGTGGCTGCTAAATGTTTGAACAGCCAAAGGAGACTGGGACACCAACCTCTCTCTCTCTCTCTCTCTCTCTCTCTCTCTCTCTCTCTCTCACACACACACAACACACACACACACACACACACACACACACACACACACATGCACAGACACGCCCACATCCTGAGACCATGGGAAAGCTGATCACTGATTAATCACCTATGAACACATCCATCTGAAGCATCTAAAACGGCAGTACTGTAAATAACACGCTAGTTCTCGCAAAGACTCTGATATGAAGCTACAACCAAAGACATAGAAATTATAGTGGAAAAGGCAAATAAATGTCTCATTTTGCCAGCATTTTGTCAATGATTGTGAATGATTTTCACACGACAAACAAATAGCATTCTGTAGAGACATAAAAATGAGATAGAGGGAGAAAGAGAGTGCTGCAGCTGCAGAAGAATGGAGGTGTTCTCTGTCACTGCACGCTCGCATGCGACACACACAATAAACCCACAGGAGACAAAGCAACCGAAAGACATAATTATTTCTGGAAACATGCAGCTCATCACTACAGAGCCACCTTACGTTCAGACAGATCTATAATGTTGTAGCAGACTTACCCAGAAGCACAGAGACGATGGTTGCTATGAGAACCCAGTTCCTCTTCAGCATGCCTTTCACATCTCTGCCTCTCCGCTCCTTCTTGGTCAACATGTCCATGCTCATAGTCCAAAGCAAGGCACACAGGCAAACGATCAACCAAAATATTAGTTGCTACCTCTCAGTAGCTCAACGATCTCTGTCAAAACGGTGCACAGGGATGAGCAGAGAAGGAGATTTTACAAACGCAACCGAGGCTGCTTTATAAAGGATGCTGCTGTCAGTTCCAACAGGGTGGGGGGTGGGAGGCAGGAGCAGTGAGCAGTAAGTGAAGTGTGTGAAAAATGAGTGTGTGTGTGTGTGTGTGGAGCTGCTCGGAAGGATTTGGTACTCATGATAACCTTTGACCACATATCCTGGCTGTACTGCTTGTTTTTTTGCAGTGTGATTGTAGATTATGTACTGGTGGATATTATGCCACCTTTTTATCCAGAAGGGTGTTCATTATTTCTCTGTCTGCTAGTTTATTTTATTTTTTTATTTAAAATGTTATGTGGGTTTGTGTCAATTTGCTTTGACCTGATAAACTACATTTCAAACACTTGACAAAATTACAAAAAAAAGTAATCTTCTGATAACTGTAACACATTTGTGTTCATCCTTGTGTTTTGATAAATAGGCTTTTCAGTCCAAATAATTATTATAAATTTAGAACAAAGCTGGTTTTGGTTCAAACTTAACGTGCAAATATCTAATAAATAGATTATTTAGGAAATGTAATCCAGCACTGTTGTAAATGTGTAATCTATGTATTTTAACCTTTTAGATTATATTAAAAAATATCGTCTAAACATATCCGATCCAATATTGTTGACCTGAAATGGTTCATTTGGGATCCATAATTCTGTAACCAGGCAGCACAAAAAACAAAACAAAAAAATCCTTGAAAATATGTAATAATTTAACAGTAACACCATGGTACTCAACCATACAACCTTACTTTATTACATGCCAGTTAAACATTAAATAAATGTGCAGTGGCACCTTTGTTTTATTTTGTAAAAGAATGGTGTGCCATTAACAAAATTCTACTCATATTTATACAATACGGGAAATAAAAAACTTCACAAGTGTCATAGATTAGATAGACTCTGCTATACATACAATAATTATTTTGATTTGGATCACCTTGATTTTTTTATTATGAGGATTAAATCTAAAGCATGTGCATAGTTTTTTGTAGGGCTACATTTTATAGAGCAATTATGGAAGATCTTCCAGTTCAGAAAGCAGTGGCAGTGATATGGTGATGTTTGCATGCCCTCGTGTGCCAGAGAACATGTTTCAAGTAATATCTGTTAAAGATCCTTTCTATGAAAATTTATTATTAAGGGGCCAAGCACTAAAGGTGTGTAGACATCATATTGCTAGCTTAGCTCAGATATCTCATAACTAAAACACATTTTGCGAACATCCCCGTGATTTGATGAACAAGCTTTTTAGTCTGGACAATTTGAAATATTACAAATGAACAAATCTGGTTTCAGTCTGACATTTAAATATCCGGCATTTAGTAGATTACTTAGGAAATGTAATCCAGCACTTCTATAATTTACATAACAGCAAAACAGCAAAACATAAAAAACCCATAAAAATACTAAAGCCAGAAACATAAAAAAGCTGGAAATTGTCTCTGATATCTTGTAATAATTGATACCATGTATTCCACAGTGACACCACAGCACAAAAACATAAGACTTTATGGCATTTAAATCATTTTACATGGCATTTTGTTGAAGAAAGGTGTCTTATCTTTATATGATGCAGGAAGTAAAAAGCCTGCAAGCATCATAGATTAGAATTTTTTTTTATTTTATGATTTGGAGGGCTACATTTTACACTGCAGTTATCAAAGATCCTGTTCAGAAAGTAGTGGTAGTCATATGGTGATGTATACTGCCCCCTTATGGCAGTTGCAGTTAATACAGTGTTGTAGATCCTTTCTCCTTTGAGCAATACTACTACTACTACTACTACTACTACTACTACTACTACTACTACTACTACTAATAATAATAATTATTATTATTGTTATTGTGCTACTGATTGCTGTATGTTTTTTTTAAACTATTGAATCTTAAAGCAATGAGTGCATTTACAATTGTGCTTTGTGACAAGACATAAATAACATCCTCTATATCAAATAATTTGCAAGTTATTGTGCAAGTTTCAGCTAAGATCTGGGGTTTCAATGGATTATAGTGTGTCATCCACATGTGAGTTACATGTCTAAATGGGTCACTGCTAGTACCTTAATATTTATGAAATCACAGGGGGAATAAATGAGCACAAATTGATTAAACCAATGTTATGTGACCACATACTTATTCTTAGGCCGTTACTGTTGCTCAATAATGGCAGAACAAAGCAGTGTTCTGTGCTAACTTATTATAATAATATATGTACTAAAAGATATACTACAGAAAATCACAAAAACAACATTATGTTCTAGATGTGAAAAAGAAACTAGGCTTGGTGCCACTGTGTGTTTGAAGTATTAGGTAGGTAACTTGTATCACACAGTCTAATGCACAAAATGGCCTTTGGGGGGAACTATTTCATAATCCCACAGGCTTTATCTGTGAGACTGGCAGTCTTTGCTTGTTATTATATTTAATGTCAAGGGGATTTACGTTTGAGGTGCTGCTATGCCATGTGGAATATTCTATACTATTATGAGAGTTATGAGGCTTATTAGGATTAGGGATCTAGGTCTACTTTCTGCCAATCTTTATTGTTAGAAGTGATATACAAATCTATTTCCTTAAAGTATAGAGAATGGTATAGCAAGCATACATCAGTTAAAATTATTTTTTTTTAAGTCTCAGCAAAGATTTGTAATAAACAAACTTGCTATGACTTACCATGATTATGAACTGTTGTCATGTCACCAGATCTTTTGAGATTTTCATTCCTTTTTTTTACCCTCATATAAGGGAAAGATTCATTTATTGTACTGAAATTTAGACACAAGGTCACTGTCATTGTTTCTGGAGTTACCATGGATGCCTCTCCTCACTAGTTGGAGCGATGCGGTGATACAGAAGAACAGGAAGTAGATCCCAATGGTGAGAGCACATGACACTCTATTTTGACAATATTGTGTAGGGCACATAGATCAATTAATAGGGCAGCAGGAGGTCAGATGACTCTCTCTGCTTTTTTTTTTTTTTTTTTGCAAAATCTCATCAGGTCAGGTTAGCTTAATGGCACAAATACTGTACACTTAGGAGAGTGATGTTTGCTCCCAGACGTTGTATCCCAGATCTGGGAATATTTTGGCAGGACACAGATGGGTTTCTTGTCCGATGCCAAATCGACTTACTGTCAACTGTGAAGCTGGACAGTAACACTAGCTCAGAATAGACAAGACTGTGTACTGTACACATTTCTCTGTGAACATTGTACAGAATTCAGCTCAGTAAACCATGAGGCCTAGTTTTCCACTGCTACTCTGGCTAGTCAACTTATGCTAGTGAATCATATGCTTTACTTGTTCTTTAATGGGCTTCTGTGCAGCACAAATTTATGTGTAAAGCTTCATCATCCTGTACTAAAACATGAGGCAACCAGCCTCTCTAATGGAGGCAGAAGTATAAGGATTTTGAATATGTCATGACAGCAGCTATGCCTGCTCTTTTATCAAATCCTAACTTTAGCACTCTTAATGGCTTATAAATGAAATCATTACACTGTAAACCATCCCTGCCACTCACACGGAAGGATGGACCATGGACAGTGTTCATTTTGAAAAGGCCAGGATGTAGTGCAAGATTCAGTGCTGTGCTGTGCTCCTGGTTTAAACTCCAATCTTCATTCAGCTTTGATGTTGCAGTATCAGAGCTCCCTGCCAACATGGACCTCAGGCTGAATGAATGAATGAGAAACTGCCACTGATAAAATATCAAAATGTGAGGCTGTACTAGGCTCCTTCAAGCTCTGCACTTCAGTTTGCTCTTGAATGTCTGCCTAACAGCTCTTGCATTTAACTCATGGCCATAGCCAGCACATATAAAGTAAAGGCACTTTCCCCTCTTCCATGCTGTATTTTGGCTTCTTTTTTTTCTGACACTGTGAAGGTGCTTACATTATTATTCACTTCATAGCAGCCTCTTCAGCTGTTCCTGCTTTTCAATTCAATCCTGCTTTGAAATGAACACAACATGAGGAACGTTTCATTAATTCACACAAGCTTTAACTTCATGGACTTTCTAAGATTTTAGGATTAGTTGCTGCAGCACCGACACTTCTACACACAGACTTAAACCATATGTCTTTTTTTGGCAAGAGTCAGTTGTTACCTACTGTTACCTAGGGTGGGCCTCAACATTCTCCCTCATGGTGCAGATTTGAAAAATAACAATATCAAGATTAGCAAAAATTAAAAGGATTAAAAGACTGCTGTGTTCAGCATCTTGAATCCACTTTATCTTCAAAGCTAGAATAGGACAGAGGATGAGTGTGATGTAGACTTTTATAGGCTGCACATGTGAGGTCACGGTCACAAGGTGATGGCTTTGCTAGTAGTAGTAGTCAAGGAAATGAGGAAATGGAAAAATTCCACTTGTTTGGAAGGAAACCATCTTGAGCATCCGGAATGAAAGGAAGTAAAACAACATACATGTGAAAAGATTCAGTATTGTTAATGGGTTTAAGAGATTTTAGTAACTAATTAATTTCTACTAGCAAAATGCCACTTTTAGCAGGAGCTTTACTAACTCTGAAATGTTTACCAATCAGAATAAACAAATAACACAGCAAATGTATTTGAGAGAGATGGAGCCTTTTCATTTAATGGGATAAATAAGACATAAATAACTATTAAAAAACATACCAAAGGGAGCCAATCTGTTGTTTACACATTTGATTCACACAATACACACAAAATTGCACCTTATTGACATATTTAAAATGAATAATTGATATACAGTATATTGCCAAAAGTTTTGGGACGTCTGCCTTTACATGCACATGAATTTAATATGGCGTTGGCCCGCCCTTTGCAGCTATAATAGCCTCAACTCTTCTGGGAAGGCTTTCCACAAGGTCTAGGGGTGTGTTTATGGGAATTTTTGACCATTTCTCTAGAAGTGCATTTGTGAGGTCAGGCACTGATGCTGGACAAGAAGCCCTGGCTCGCAGTCTCCACTCTAACTCATCCCAAAGGTGTTCTATCAGGTTGAGGTCAGGATTCTGTGCAGTTCCTCCACACCAAACTTGCTCATCCATGTCTTTATGGACCTTTCTTAAAATGGTCCACAGCCATTTTGGAACAAGAAGGGGCCATCCCCAAACTGTTCCCACAAAGTTGGGAGCATGAAATTGTCCAAAATGTCTTGGCTGAAGAGTTCCTGTCACTGGATCTAAGGGGCCAAGCCCAACTTCTGAAAAACAACACCTGAATTCAATGACTTGGAGGGGTGTCCCAAAACTTTTGGCAATATAGTGTATCACAATACAATATCTGTAAGGAAGTAGCCAGCTGTATTTAGTGTACCTCTTCAACAACGGATACCTTATAAAAAATACCACTTCGGGAGAATGAGTACATCTGCCGTGTGTTAACAGTTTCACTGATCTATCAGATTTTCTGCCTCGGACCGCAGAACTGATGATGATTCTCGCTTGCACACGGTGGCCGTCTAAATGGGGGCGGGAGCACGTCCGTTCGAAGGCGTATCCCGAGCGCGAAACCTCTATTTGTACCCAATCAGCGTCGAGCTGAGGACCTCGACGGGGGCTATTGGCCAATCAGCGGAGAGAAAGGCGGTAACTCGTCTCTCTCGGTGTCGGTGCTTTGAAAGCAGACTGCTCTCCGGCAGGAGGAAGTGCACAGTACGCTGTATTATTTTCATGTCCGTATTGGTTCATTTATACAAATAAACATATATAACCGCCGAAATCTGATTAGCGGGGTGCTGGGATTTTTTCCGCACTGTCCGGAGAGCTTTCATCGCTTAACTACATCGGAGTGGACAGTGTGTAGCTGGAGCAGCGTGGGTTAAGGTGGGCCTTGCCCGGATATCTGTCTGACAAGCAAACTGCAAAAGGCAGCTTTATCCAAGCGTCACCTGCCTGCTGTAGGAGTTGAAAATATAAATTGGCACACATTTAAGTTGGAGCTCTGAAACCATATACAAGAGCACCTACAACACACTCGTGCAAATGGGTAAGTGTTGCTTTATTACAGTTTTGCGAATGGAGATGGTGATGATTTTACTCGAGGTGTGATTGAGATTTAGATAACAGCCGATCTGCTTACTGAGCATCAGTTCAAATGTTTGTCGTTTCGATAAGAAATCCTAGTCTAGCTAGGTGAATTATCTTCCTTTTCCAATTTAGGCACCTTTGCTTGTTTGTTTCTGTTACTGTGGCTGCCCGATCATCAAGGGAGGCGGAAGAGAAAACATGAAGCAGCAGTTTAACTGTACATGCTCAGTGGGACAGAGCCAGGTTACTGCACAAATAAATCCCTACACGCATGCCTGCTGTGCTACTGTAACGATTATTAGATAAAAATAAAATTAACCACGCTAAAACACAGGCCAGAGTGAATTTTGTCAAAGCTTTACCGTAAATGTTGCTGCTGATGGAAGAGAGAGAGAGAGAAAATCAGTGATCTGGGATGAATCGTATATATGGAGTCACTATTAATTGATCGTCATCCCTAATATCTATCCTGGTGGATCATTGAGATTTCAACGGCAGCCTGGTTATTTTGGACGATTTGGAGATTTGAGAAACCCTTTCAGTATTCACCCTGCCCGATTCCCTCCCTTCAGCCTCACACTGGATGTTTTTCATCAGATGTCATTTTCTCCGTGGTGTTGAGCTTCTCCATGTAATCATAACGAGCATGAAAAAATGGCTGTAATCAAAAAAAAAAAAAAAAAAAAAAAAGCTCTTGGTGAATCTGTTTAAAAGAGGTCACACTCATCCACGCCCTGCACACATCCATCTCTGTTGTGACTGAGGGATGAGGGATGTGCAATCTGGACAGGAGACTGGTGTAGGAAGAGCGGGCCTCAGCTTTCACTTTATTTTAACCACATACTAACCACTTTACTTGAAGCAAATCAAATCAATATATATACCGATCAGGTATAACATTATGAGCAGTGACAGGTGAAGTGAATAACACCTGATGATCTCCTCATCATGGCACCTGTTAGTGGGTGGGATATATTAGGCAGCAAGTGAACATTTTGTCCTCAAAGTTGATGTGTTAGAAACAGGAAAAATGGGCAAGTGTAAGGATTTGAGCGAGTTTCACAAGGGCCAAATTGTAATGGCTAGACGACTGGATCAGAGCATCTCGAAAACTGCAGCTCTTGTGGGCTGTTCCCGGTCTGCAGTGGTCAGTATCTATCAAAAGTGGTCCAAGGAAGGAACAGTGGTGAACCAGCAACAGGGTCATGGGCTGCCAAGGCTCATTGATGTACGTGGGGAACGAAGGCTGGCCCGTGTGATCTGATCCAACAGACGAGCTACTGTTGCTCAAATTGCTGAAGAAGTTAATGCTGGTTCTGATAGAAAGGTGTCAGAATACACAGTGCAATATTGGACAGGTGGTCATAATGTTATGCATGGTTGGTATATTTTAGTTTATTCAATCACTTCAGTATATTTTCACTGAGCAATTTTTATTAGGAACACCTGTGCACCTACTCATTCAAGCAATTATCAAATCAGTCAATCATTTGTCAGCGGTGCAGTGCACAAAAAAAATCATACAGATACACTTCAGTAGCTTTAGGTAACGTTCATATCAACCATCAGAAAGAGGAAAGAATGTGATCTGGTTTGAGTATTTTTGTGCTGATCTCCTGGGATTTTCATGCACAACAGTTTCTAGAGTGCATTCAGAATGACACAATAAAGAAAAAACATCTAGTGAGACGAGATTCAGGGACCACAAATGCTATGTTGATGAGGTAGGTCAATGGAGAATGGCCAGACTGGTTCGAGCTGACAGAATGGCTACTGTAACTCAGATAACCAATCTGTACAATTGTGGTGAACAGAAAAGCATCTCGGAATGCACAACACATCGTACCTTTTGTGAACGTGGCAATGAATGTGCTTCAGTGTTCTTCCCAGTAACCAGATCTGAATCCAGTAGAACACCTTTGGGATGTGGTAAAAGGGGAGATTCACAGCATGAAAGTGCACCTGAAAAATCATGCAGGAATTGTGTGATGTAATCATGTCAACATGGAGCAAAGGAATGTTTCCAACATCTTGTGGAATCTGTGCCGTGAAGAATTAAGGCTGTTTTCAGAGCAAAGGCAGGCTCTAACCAGTATAGTACAGTGTTCCTAATAAAGTGCTCAGTGAGTGTACACAGTGTATTCATTCATATTTGTCTTAATATGCAATTGAGCACCTTTAATTATTAATCCAACTAATTACTATGTATATGTATATGCCTACATCAAAACTTCACCTTAAGCCCCATAACTTAAAGGGGACGTTTTAGCTTTTTTTTTTTTTTTTTTTTTTTTTTTTTTTTAAAGCTTTCATTAAAAACAAACAAACAAACGCTGCAGTTTTGCATCTCAATGCTTCAGGGTCCTGGGCTCAATCCTGAGCGCAGCTTCAGAAACCTGCTGGTAGGTTGATTGTTTGTCTAAATGTGTAAATGAGTCTATGAATGTTTCTGGTGCTTTGTAATAGCCTGGCGTCTGATGTGCACCGAATTCTCCCTCCTCATGCCAAGTGTTCCTTGAACAGGCACCGAATCAGCCGTGACCCTGACCAGGATATAGCAGTAACTGAAGATGAATGAATACATTTTTGTTAGGAACAGCTTTACTCATGGAGACCAGCCAGATGTCCTTAGAAGATCAAACCTGACAGATATTTTTAAGCTTGTGGGAACATTCGGTCCCCACCAAAGTATAAAACATGCCCCCCCCCATGTACACACACTGTTACATACACCCACAGCCAGATCAGTCTTTTCATCATCAGCAGATCCTTTTAAGTTGATTTCTTTTTAAGCCTGATGCTTTGTTGGCTTTAAATCACTGTGATTATTAGATTTGGCAGTGGATTTCAGGTGTCCTGTCACTGCCTGACAGAATGCCACTTCCAGTTTAGGATTGAACAAAGAGCGCTGCTTCTGAGGGCATAACAGTTGTCCTGTTTAATGGATCAGATAAGGCCAAAAATGCACTTGACCTATGTGTACACCATGTCCTAAAGAGTGATCCCTGACACATGTTCCTGATCCTTTAAAACGCAATAGAGCATAATGACCAATATTTCATGACCCAAACCTCAAGCACTCTGCACGTGAAACCCTGTTGAACTCTCACACACACACCATTCTGTAAGCTTGTCTCTATTATCTGCATCTGTAAAGCATATAGTCAGCATTGTTCGTAATATACCAGTAATGTTTCATTAACTGCTGTGCGTTTTTCTTTCTGTGTACAGTAAAACTAAAAGGAAAAGGTGAATACTCTAACATAAGCCTAATGTTAGTCACCATAGGGTGCATTGTCCTCCAAAATTATTGGTACCCTACATGACATTGAGCCAAATTGATTATGTTGATAAGCTATTGGTCCTTGTCACAGGCTTAGGCGTTGGAAGTGTTGAGGAGAAGAAAATCCACTTTAATTTAGACAGTATACAAGCAGCAGCACTGACACTGAGTCCAGGTTTATAAAAGCATGTAGAACTAACGCACTCTGGAAACTCTGATAGATGAGTGGCAATAGCACAGAGCAGTTTTTTTTTAATTTTATTTTTACATTGTGATACACAAAACAACTTAACATACATTTTATTGTATTCTTTTACAGATAATTAAATATATAGCTCTGCAGCATGCTGTATGTAAACCCTGGTCTCCATCACTTATTTCCCTTTAAATCCAGGTTAATCTGGACTAAAGTTATGTGTTTTTCTTAAAGCTTAATTATTTAATACATCACCCAGAAATGGCTGGAACTGGCACAGCTGCACAGATTTATTTTCATCCTGTTTATTTTCATCAGAAAATACTAGGAGGAATTGCAGCATGTTCTCTTTCATCACTTGTCCGTGAAGAATCGCCTCCCCACCATATGGCCATACTCAAATCCTTCATTTGCTTACCTATTTATTATTTAGTAAAGTCTAGGCTCTCTGTAGTCTGTAGTTCAGTGGGCTTGTGGGTGTGATATTGCTTCAGTAGCAGTTAGGTACTGTGCTAGTGTTTCAGACATGGTTTTTCACTGTAATAAAGGAGTCTGACAGGCCATTTGAAACATTGCTTATTCTCTTCACCTGCTGAGTCGTCCTACTGACCTTAGCTCAGAGATGACTGAAGTAGGCGCCTTAATAGTCTCTGTACAGATCTATCACTTTTAATGCCTCTACTTTGACAAGCAATCCCCAGAATTGCCATTCACATGATTTTAATTGGCTTCCCCTGTGTCCAATTGACATCATCATGCCTAGTCCTGGTTAGGTATTACCTGTCTTTAATATAATAATAAGAAGAAGAATATAATAATGAGACTTAAACATTTCCTAGAGGTCTTTATTTGCAGTTTTTTCCTTAAATAGAATGTTGCAGTGTTCTAGAAATATCTCAGTGGGATATTTATTTCCAGAGTTTCTAGTAGTGAAACAGCTTATTTAATATGTGTGCATTCCATCATGAAATCAGAGGACTTGCTTGAAAAATGTGATCCCCCCCCAGTCTTATTCTCAGATGCGCATGATTCGAGACAACAATCATAAATTGATTATCAACTGTAGCTGATTCTTAATTGATTGTTGTTGGCAAATGGTGTGTAAATATTTTAAAACTGTTGTGTAAATAATTTAATAGTGTAGCGAGACAATTTGTCCATTACTCTGGTCATTTTTATCATACTTCACTATGTCATGATTGTCATTTATAAATTAATGCTAGGCTTAACGCATGGATCAGAGGTTACTAAATGAAATCATTTAAATAAGTGAATCAATTGAATCATTGCCATGCTGTATGGTTTAGAGACAGTGTTGCTGAGGAAGAGACAGGAGTCAGAGCTAGAGGTAGCAGAGCTGAAGATGTTGAGGTTCTCTTTGGGAGTGACAAGATTGGACAGGATTAGGAACGAGTACATCAGAGGGGCAGCTCATGTTGGACGTTTGGGGGACAAAGTTAGGGAGGCCAGATTAAGATGGTTTGGACATGTTCAGAGGAGGGAGAGTGAGAATATTGGTAGGAGAATGTTGGACATGGAGCTGCCAGGCAGGAGGCAAAGAGGAGGTATATGGATGTAATTAATGAGGATATGAAGCTAGTGGGTGCAAGTGTTGAGGATGCAGAAGATAGGGATAGGTGGAGAGAGATGATTCGCTGTGGCGACCCCTGAAGGGAAAAGCCGAAAGAAGAAGAAGAATTGAATCATTGCCCTAACAGTCGACAAGTGGAAGCCTGATGTTTACACCTCTACTTTGTAATGCTGTAGTCAGATCACACTCATGTACACAAGTTTCAACAGGAAAAGCACTCCACCTTTTTCCTGATGTTGCAAGTTTCCTGTGATTTTTGGCGGAAGCTGGTTTCGTGTTTCCAGGAAACAAGCATAGATGGATAAATAAGCAATTCATTTTTAAAAAGATGATTAAGTGATTAGTGCCCCATCCCTCAAAGTTTACCCTCTGGGAAGATTTGAAGCTCTGGCTGGAGATTAGCTAAAGAGGGAAATGCGGTGCTCTGTATCCTACATCAGAATTCTTGCTTTTCAGTGTATATTCCAGGAATACCTGATTACATCTTGTACAAACGTTCTATCAGCCACATTACTTTTTGACTGGTTTCATTTACTAATATATCAAGACACTGTATTTTCTATGTAAAAATTTTCTACTAAACATAGGGAGTGCACTGTTCAGTAAAATTTCGGTATTATGTACACTTGACCTTATCCCAGTGTAAAATGGTGAAGTAATAAATTGCACTTGCTGGTCAATGTCATTTATTATTTATTCCTTTTTTATTAAAACTGTTAGAGAGCGCACACTTTCAGATTTTCCCTAAAATCTCTGTCGATTTTTTTTTTTTTTTAAATCACAGAACCCCTGCCTGATATGAAAATTGGGGAAATATCAGACATGCTATTTCCATGAAGTAGGGAAATCTTTGTGCCTTTAATTGGATACTTAAAAGTTCACTTTTCCTGCGTTAACTTATTTTCTTAGTCAACTCTTTGGCTTCTTCACAGCCTCTGAAGTGGAACTGCATAAGCGTGATATGAGAGTGAAAATCAATATGGTAACGGTGTTGGATTTAAGGACAGAAAATGAGCTTTTTGGATTTCAGTGGATTGTACAGAAAGCTTATGGCATCACAACACAGAGTTTTTTTTAAAACAGTTTGTGGAGAGTATTTGCAGTGTCAGTCCAGTGGCTTCTTCCCATAAAATTAGGCAGTTCTTTATGTTTAGTAAAAAGACTGACTCGTGAGGCTGGCATTTTTTTTCCACTCTTTGAGACTAGTTTTTTTTGTTTTTTTTAAATTTATCTGTGTTGCGTTCTCTTAGCAGATAACCTGGACGAAGCCCTGAAGACGCTGAAGCTCTCCTCAGCGGACAGTGCATCAGACAGTGTGGAGAGCTGCCTGGACTGCCTGCTCAAAGCTTTGGCCCATAACAGTAAGCATGTCATCCTCCTGTATCACAGCAGATTTTTATTGCATCATTTCCTGCGTTTAGCCTTTTAGGATAGAAACGGACTTACTGCATGTACATTATAGATGCCCTGACAATTTGCATATTGTGTATTGTGCTGTTTGAAAAAGTGTCCGATGGACCTCCTTCAGTCTAATGGTCTGATCTGGGAGTATTTTGTAAATATATGCTGGACAGGTGACACTTTTTAAATATTCTGCTTCTGCTTATATTTATTCAGATGGGTGCAGGGTATTAGTCAGTATTACTGACTTGTTGCTCTGATGAATGTAATTGCTGAATGTTGAAGGCTTTTTGTGGTCTGAGAGGTGCTGCTGTACCGATCCTCAGGGCTTTTATAAATAATGATGGAGCGTGACAGGGAAGGAAGAGTGAAACCGTTCCTTTGTGCTTCTACATGTTAGTCACTAATTAGTCACAGCATATGTACAGTATTATGGGTTGATTTTCAGATTTCTTGGCATTACAGTTGAACTGAATCAGGTTTTTGGTAGATTCATGTAATATGTTCATAGGTGTTAAGACAAGAAGCATAAATCAATCCTACAGGATTTTTTGAAAAAGTAAAGTTCTTATTTGCCATGCAACTTGCAAAATTCTTTTGTGCTTTTAATGGAAAGCTAATTGAATTGCAAAATTGCAAACACAGGATGCTTCTTTTAAACTTCTACAAGTGAAGACACATAGACACATTGCTTTCTGTGATTGCTGTACTCACATTCAACTCGCATGAATACAAAGAGGGATTTGGATGTGTCTGAATGTGTGCTGTGAAGACGTCACACAACGCACCTTGGGCCACATCTGCAGAGATCTGTGGTAGTTTTAAGTAAAAAAATAAAACATTTTGTTAGATTTTCTGTGATTTCAAAACAAATTTCTGAAGGTAGAGATAAATGATCTCACATTAAAAGAAATGTGATAGTGCTGCATTTTTAAAAAATGATTATTATTACAGTGTCATGAGATTAATTCCTCCTAAATTCATCTTTATTTCCAGATGTGGAAGCCAGTGGAAAAATCCAGGAGATGGGTGTTCTTCCATTGATGCCTACTTTATTGGCCACACAGAACTCCTCCACACCCAAAGTAGCCAACGTCATAGCGGAGGTGGCCAAAAATGGTGAGGACTTCTAATCCTGCTTTACAATGAGCTGAGCTGTGATCCACCTGTAACAGCAATATATCTACTTGTACAATACATTTTGTAAATTGTAAAAACCCACAGCTCTTTCATGTTTTTCATGTTATTGAGAAACCTCAAAGCACTCCATCCTGAAGACTTTCACTCTGGTGACTTTTTCCAAAACTGCTAAATAAACCCAGAAATGTCATGATCAAACACATTCATATATAAATACTGCATCCTCCTTATGCACATAGTATTTTAATAGAAACATTGCAGCTGAAACTGCGGTCAGAGCCATGCTGGCTTAGAAAATTATTTAGAACTATTTTTGACCAGTCAGAATTGAGCATTCAGTAATAATCTATAAACTATTTCACTACCCTCTGTTATTGTACATTCACCCCATGTAAACTGTAGATTGACAGAGAAATGTCAGGATATAAGTCATTTGTAAGAAATATGTTGTATTCTACGGTTATTAACTCCACACAGAATAATAAAACGAGGGCAGTTTGTGATTTTTGTTCTAAGAGTGTAATCTGAAGATTCTTGGAAGATTTTTACAGACTGTTAGTCCCCGAAGTGCAGATACAGCCATGTTGTTCCTGACGGTTTGGCAGGCTGTCTAGACTGTGAGACTTTTCTTAGCAACATCTACAGCAGAGGCTTGTTTTTAAAGACATTTGGATTTAGGCAGGCTAAACGTTCAGGGAAACTCAATGCTTTGTTCAGCACAGCAGGATTTTATTCAATTTGAAGCTCAAATCTCGGTTTTCTTTCAGTGTCGCCTGGAAAGTAATCCGTTTATTGGAATAATTATTCTTTTCAACTATCTACGACACTAATTTTCAGCTCAATACAATAATCACACACAGGGAATCAACTCAATATTCACTCCAGCTACTGCATAAGTTTACGTCCCGCTCTGCCGTGCTGCCAGCCTGCACAAGCTATAAAACCTAAATTCTGCCGAGTCAGTGCTTGGCCTACTTCCCTGCTTTTAGGCTAATTATACAAGCGCTTCTTACTGCAGGAAAGCTTGGAAAGGACAGGCTGGCAGTGAATTGGGTTTGTGAAGGATAAAAAAAAAAAAAATGAATGAAAGGGCTTTTAGCGTAATGTGTGGTGTCTAATGAGGCTAGCCTGTTGATGTAGCATGATTTTGGTAGCCTCCTTCTGGTAGCATATTGCACCAGGAATGTCTGGGTTCTGTCTGTTTGAGGTGTTAGCTCTTCATGGGGAGTGGAGACATTTAAAAGATGCTATAACTGATGTCCTAGTTCTTCAGAGCCATTTATGTGACCTTTTTTTGAACGAAAAACACACGCACATATTAGAAAGAAAGAAAGAATGAAAGAAGTCCCATAACCTTACCTTGTGTAACCACAAAGAAAAGCTTTTACTGTAGTACTTTTGAAAAACATTTGTATAGGTGTTATAACACACACCCATTACTATATTGCATTTGTAATACCTGTTTTATAGATTTCAAACAATTCTGTATAAAAGCATCTGTTAGTTTACTGCATGCTTTTAACATCACTTTTGACAGGAGAGACAGTTGCTGCATTCTGTTTAACAGCAGCTGTGAGCTGAGCACCAGAAGCAACTCACTGTAGCATATCTGTAGTTACTTTAAAAAAAAAATGTTCTAGCCCATACATAAGTTTTGTAGCATAATCAGAGTGTTTTTAATGCCTTCCAAGTGTTAGTACAAGTGACGATTGATTTGTAATGTATTTGTCTCATTGCAGAATTCATGCGGAGTTCCTGTGTGGAGGCAGGCCTCATCCCCCCACTGGTTCAGCTGCTCAACTGCAAGGACCAGGAGGTGCTGCTTCAGACGGGTCGAGCCCTGGGAAACATCTGCTATGACAGCCGTAAGTCCTCCTCCCCTGCTGCTGTCGCAGCTATGAGGAACCACATTAGGGTCCGCAGGAAATTTTAGAGCATTATTGGGGAAGTGGATCACAGTCAAGGCTGTGTTCATTATATTCATAATATAGTGAATAAATCTGTCATGGTCTTTTTGTGCCTCATTTAAGTCACAGCAAATAACTCACACCCACTCACTCACCTACTCATAATTGCTTTGTTACTATGGATCTGATTTAATCTGCGGCTTCAAAGTGCAGAAATAATAACAGCCTACTGTTTATTGCTTCATTAGAGTTCTGCTTACTTCTCCCTCTAATTATTCACATTGTACGCTTGCTAATTAGACCGGTCCTTTCATGGTAACTTGTGATTTTTTTTTTAATTGATAATTAGAAATTGGAAGTCACTGCTGCTTCGCTGTCTCTCGATGTGAGTTTTCATGCTAAGCACATTGCGAAGGGCTGCCATTACAGACCTGCGTACAGGATGTGTATACCAATAAAACTGCTTTTCTGTGAACATCGAGTCTTTCACATTGTAGACTTGTGTGGGTGTGTGTATCTTTAGAGTAGGACCAAAGAAGAAAACATACACATGTGCATAGCCAAACACACTGCTATAGTTAACTGTTTGGCTGAGAAATAGAAACTGTGCTGCTGGGTCAAGTGTTTGGAACAAACAGTAAGGGATGAGACTCCTTTCTATTGGCCCTTCAGTTTTAATTGAGGAGTTTTGTGTTAAACTTGTTGAGCTGTGGAAGTTATATTTTAATAGTGATCATTTTAAAATAGACCTCAAATAAATACCTAAATACAGATTTAGTGTTCACCACTTTACATCTAGCTCTTTTTCTACCACGTACTTTTTATGTCCTGCGCTACACACTGATCAGCCAGAACATTAAAACCACATGCTAATATTGTGTAGGTTCCCCCATGTGCTGCCAAAACAGCTCTGATACTATGATGCACCATATGCTCTGATATCTTTCTAGCATAGCCAGCATTAACTTTTTCAGAAATTTCTGCTAATCTTTACGATAGGCTCAGGCAGTCTAACCTTCGCTCCCCATTTACATCACTAAGACTCTCAGCATCTCAGGAACACTCAACAAGACCTGCTGCTTTGGAGATGCTCTGACCAAGTTGTCTAGCCACTCAATTTGGCCTCTTGCTAAATTCACTCAGATCTTTACACTTGCCCATTTTTCTTGCTTCCAACACATTAACTTTAAGAACTGACTGTTCACTTTCTGCCTAATATATCCCACCCCATGGCAGGTGCCAATGCCATGATGTCAATGGTTTTAATGTTATGCCTGACCAGTGTATTTAGGACCTACAAGGCACTTTAGTATACTGTGTGTGTGTGTGCGTCTATCTGTCTGTCTGTCTGTCTATCTATCTATACTCTTATACTCAATTTAGAGCACATAATTAACTAAAAAAAATAACTCATATGGGATCCTGTCTTACAGTTTGGTTGCGGGGCACAAAAATTTTAAATTTAACCCCCGGGGGAAAAAATTTCAAGCTTAGTGTAAACTACTGTTAAAATGCAATGTGGATTTTATCAGAGTGGACATTTTTTGGCTAAGAACCCGGGAATGTTCACTCCTCACAGTGTGCCTGCACAGCAGTAGCGTAACCAGGAGAGGAGAATGGAAATTTCAAATAGCATCTTCCAAGTGAACAGATATAAATAATCATGTAGGAAAACATATAGAGAGTGAGCAAATCTGCCGAATAACAAATGTAAGTGTAATCCTATTATCATGAGACACAGAGAAAGCTGGAGCCGGATACATTGCTGCGTGTTGGACTTCATATATTGTGCTTTTAGATGCACAGACCACAACCATAAGAGGCAATGTAAACAGCAGATAAAGATGTGGATATAATTCTGTGTGTGTTCTCCGTATTTGCAATCCCCTGCCCATGCATACACATACTTATGCATCTCTTCATTATTTCCCCCCCAAACAGCATTGTCATAAGTTATTGCCTGTATCAGTCAGCCAAAGTGCAAAAGGAAAAACTGATAAAAGAGAAGTGTATGTACAGCATTAGTCTGGTGAACCCCAGCAGTGAAATACATGAATCATGAATGCGTTGGCTAAATTACTGGCAGTTGAATTGCTCATAAATGTCTGAGCCATGCGGTTGTGAGCAAAGAAAGTGTTTCTCCGTCGCTCCTGTGCCGTTGCTCTGTGGTGAGCTGGCTGATGGAGCAGCTGAATTGGAGCTCAGCTGAGAATGACCCTGGGTTTAAGCCAACACATGTCATCACAGTGACAGCCAGTCCACTGCAGGCCTTTGTTGATTTTAGAACCTCTGAGATTAATCCTGCTCAGTGTCTCAGCCTTGTGAACATGCTTATCCAGTGAATCTGCATGCATGTCCTTGAATATTGTATAATATCAGAGTATCCAGATCAATCAAAAAAAAAAAAAAAAATCATGAAACGACTCCTTCAAGGCTAAGCACAAGCTGGACTGATGCTTGGAAACAACCAAAGAGCCTGATCATGAATTCTCTCTCTCTCTCTCTCTCTTTTCTCTCTCTCTCTCTCTCTCGCTCTCGTTTTCTTTCTTCATGATTCATGAGCTGCGTTTATGTGGGGGTTGTGGGTAGTGGGCAGCTGTCCTAGACTCTGCGTGGACATGGGTGAGTGAGACCTGGAGCATTTTTTATGCCAAATGGAATGACTCACAGCTCACACACATAGCTATAGCTATAAACAAGAGAGAATTCCTGAGTTATAAAACATACTGTGTATAAACACACCTGCTCATAGATGAGCGCTCTCTCTTTCTCTCCCTCTCGCTGTCTTTCTCTCTCTCTCTCTCTCTCTCTCTCTCTCTCTCTCTCTCTCTCTCTCTCTCTCATTTTTTTAAAATAGTTTTCCTCATGAAGCCTTGGGCACACTTGGCATTTTCTCACCAGCTTCATGAGGGGTGTGTGGCCTAACTACTCATTTGGGGAAACAATTAATTTTTTTTAAGAAAAAAAAATTATAGACAATTTCAGATGCATTTATACACAGGCATTCATTGTCTTCATTTTACATTTAACACAGTATTCAACTAAAAACCTTCATCAAGATATCTTTAAAATAACAGAAAATGCTCTCCTCTACAATTTTCTTAGGAACATGTGTGCATGTGCACATTTATGCAATTATCATGCACTCATGTGGCAGTGGGTACAGTGCAACGTATAAAACCTTACAGATAAAGGTCACAAGCTTTACTTAATAGTCCCATCAAGCAGCAGAAAGTGTTTTTGGGGATTTTTTTGTAGATTGTGATTTTGACTGAAAGGGAAGATAATTAATGGTCCCCTGCAGTTTGCTCAGATGCCTTGAGGTTCTGTGAATTCTGCACTGGGAATTCCGAGATGCTTTTCTGCACGCAATGGTTGTAAAGAGTAGTTGTTTAAGTAACAGAAGACTACCTATTAGCTTGAACCAGTCTGTCCATTCTACTCTGACATCTCTCTCATCAACAAGCCATTTCCTCACACTGACCTGGCTTGATCTAGGACTGCTGTGATTTCATGTTGTGTATTTCCTGTCTAATCATAGGCCCCTTTGTCTATATTTCACACCACTCACCAACTGAAGAGAGAAAGGCTAAAATGCGCTTCAGCTTTTTCAGAGATGTGAAACCAACACATACTACCCAGGCTATTGCTTATGCAACATTACGGGGCAGCTGAATATGGTTAGGGGAAAGCAATAACAGCTCTTTTCTGTATACAGGAGTTTAGAGAGAGCCACACAGATTAAGAAAGGCCTTTTGGCATTTTCAGTGTTGTATACAGTGTATTATATGGAGTTTCTTGGTCTCCTGTAATGATAGTTTGCTTGGTGATTGTAAGCTTATAGTGGTTCAGTCTATTGATAATGATAGTGTATCAGCTTTGTGTCTTCTGCTGCCGTTCTCTTTCATGTTCTAACTAAATACACTGACTATATTCATGATGTGTTATCTTGCCAAGATTTTGCAAACTAATTTAGCATTTCCTGTTAGAAGCTTACAAATATAAAGCTATAAAACTAATTAAAAAAAAAAAAAAGAAGAATTTTGAAGCTTGAAATTCATTCATTGTCTACCGCTTATCCGAACTATTCTCGGGTCACGGGGAGCCTGTGCCTATCTCAGGCGTCATTGGGCATCAAGGCAGGATACACCCTGGACGGAGTGCCAACCCATCGCAGCGCACACACACACTCTCATTCACACACTACGGACAATTTAGAGATGCCAATCAACCTACGATGCATGTCTTTGGACTAGGGGGGGGAAACCGGAGTACCCGGAGGAATTTTATATATATATATGTATATATATATATATAGCTATATACTAGCTCAGTCTAATTAAATCCAGTGATTTTTATATATATATATATATATATCACTGGATTTAATTAGACTGAGCTAGTTAAAGCTAAAGTAGCTAAAGGGTTCGATTCCTGCCTCCGCCGTGTGTATATATATAATGTGTGTGTATATATATGTATATGTATACACACACACACACTAGAACCAACAAAATAGTTCATAGTTCAGTCAAATCTGTCTGAAAAAGATCCTCCTCCCTGCTTAAATGGGTATGTTGACTCATATTTATGGACTCATCATAATTTAGACAAATTAAACTCAAATTTTGTGAATATTATTTATCGAGTATGAGTACCAGAAATCCTGAGTGCATTTAATGTTTTGCTTTAGATTTATCCCCAGCATTTGTGACCTGCACTGCTGTCGTCTCTGCAGCTGCAGCTTTGAGTGATGGCCTGTAATTTGCTGGGGGGAGAGAAAAAGATGTTTCCTTCCTCTAGCACAGTGGAGATGTGTGAAGGAGGGAGGGGAGTTACTGAGTTGAATGGAGGAGTGGGAATGAAGAAAGAAGTGCAAAAATTGAGGTTGGGGTAGTGACATTCTATCAGATATTATTTTCACTGGAAGTATATATATACTCTAGTAGAGAAGACGAGAGGAATGAAGAGGTTTTTGTATGATGTACACAGTTTTACTAGAAATCTGTTATTTGCTGGTTTTTGTCTTGCAATCACATTGTGTGTAGTCTTCATGTGGGGGATCAGGGTTACAGTCTGGATCTAGCTTGTCTTGTTGAAAATGACTTCCTCACTTCAGGTAATGGCAACATGACTAGCCTGACTCCCTGGAGAAACAAGAAACACCAAAATGAAACCATCAGTAAAAAGGAACTGGATGTTCTGTTGTGCAAATTTATGTTTGACTATCTTTTCTTTTCTTTTTTTTTTTTTTTTAAATAATTTTTTATTTATTTGAACCTTATCTACAATTCTCCTGTTCTAATAATTACCTTCACTTATTTTGTAATATCCCAATCCCATCATATGTAATTTAAGTTGCGTTAATGCCTCCTTTTGCTGTCATTTATGATTTGCAGGTTGTTGTCTTTTTGTATCCTTTTGTTGTCCTGTTTATTTTTACGTGACCTCTTTGTTTTGCAGATGAGGGCAGAAGTGCAGTACATGAAGCGGGCGCTGCTCAGATAGTAGCAGAGCACATTAAGGCTCTGGCCCATAACACTGACCCGGCCACCGGGAAGCTCTTGACTGTCTTTTGTGGCATGCTGATGAACTATAGCAATGATAATGGTAATGACCGAACCCTAACTGTGGGGAAAAATACGTTTGGATGGTTCCCTATAGATGAATTCTGAGATGCTCAAGAAACTGTCAGTGATGTATTAGACTAGTTTGGAACTGGCAATTTAGTTTCCTCTTTGAGTCTTGGCTTAGTAGCTAATAACTATTTGGCTTTGTTGGTTTTAGTGTGTGTTATATCATGTGGTAGGCTGTTGACAGGTTGTTGAGTGTCAATGCTCAAATCTCTAGGGAACCATTCAAACGAGGACAAATGTTTCTTCTAAATGGGTCTAAATGTTCTGATGGGTCACTAATCACACTCTGGAAAGTTATATGCAATAGTCTAAATGCACATTGTTTTAAATTGAATCCTGCTTCAGGTAGCGTCTTATACCTTCAAAACCAAGGCAGTGTCTAATGTAATCTGTGTGGTTGTGTGATGGTATCAGCACATTGTATCAGCAATGAAAGGAAGTCTAGCTAAAATTTTATTTTGACTAAGAATGCATGCTGAGTATTTATCTCTATGTTCCTGTGCTGAATAATGAACAGACCAGCCAAGCTCCATTTTGTTCTCTGTCTTGCTGGCATCGTGGCTGGGCATAAAATAGTAATTACTTTCCAGCAACTTACCTTTCACAGCAAGCAAGCTAAATTAGGGTCAGAGTTTCTCATTCTGTGCTGCTGCTTGAAAATCAGTACATAGGAAGACTTAAGAATTATGGCTTGTTTTGTAAAGTGCACAAACCACTCAGACCTGTCAGCAACTCCAAGCTTGCACAGCTCACTCTCGTAACTACAAGCTTGAATAAATCACAGCAGGGTTTGGAAAGCTGAATGTCGGAATATGGGGTACATATAAGGGGTTCATATGTACACATTCCTCCCAGTCTCTGAATCTTTCTGTGCTTCTGCCTTCTTTCTTTTCCTTTCTGCACTGATCTCTGGTCTTGTCAGGTGCATCTGTGTGATAAGGCTACAATGAGAAAATCCTAATTCAATGAACTGTATTCCTCGCTTAAGTGTATTTGGATAAAAAAATTTCCTTAAACAATTTCTTATTGCCAGAGACATTTCTCAGACATTTCTGCCATAGACTCAACATTCCTCTTACTCAGAGTTGATGATTTATATTCTGTGCTGCAGCAATAGATTAGCTTTAATACTAAAGCAAACCTTTTCTACACTGCATTATGCATTGCATTAAGTGGAAAGCTCTTACAAGTTTAACAGGTACGGATTCCTGATCACCCCCTGATGTCAAACCTATGATAAGTATACGAATAGTTGTGTGTCATTTTTATTTGCCATTACATCCATTACTTTGTAAACACTATATAAGCACTGATCTGTTATTTGGTGTTAGATGACAAATAACTGACGCTGTAGTTAAAGAATAGATCAGAATGACTGACTTTTTTTTTTTTTTTTTTTTTTTTTTGAACAGTAGGATCTGCTGGAGAGGTTTGGAAATATTTGATTTGCTCTCAGAGTAGAGCTTGTTACTGTGATCTGATATAAATAAAACAAAATAAATTTTACAGTAGGCTGCAAGTTTGATGCTGTCGTTTCTTAAACACGAAATCACCAATTTAAAGGCACAAATCAGCACGAACAACGTTGACATCAGCATGTCATTGTCTGAGAGTGATGAAATAAACAAATCAAACAAGTATGCACTATTGATCAAATGAATGGCAGTAAATTCGGTTAAATTTGCGTTAGTTTGTTTGTATTTGAGTTGAATGAGCGTCTGTGAATAGTCATAGAAATCAAACCAGAGATTGACACAGCACAGAATAGTGCCAGATTTTATTCTATTGTTAATTTTTATAGAGTTTGCTTCATTGGGGCCTTCTGTGGACACATGTGGTAAAAGGGAGAAGTAACATTACTGGCCTTACACTGGGCTGAAGTGGGCGGTCTGTAAAAAGTAGCCTTTCAAGTGTTTGCAATTATATCGTGTAAATGTGTTTGTACACTGTGGCTAATGTATTTCGTTTTAATGCTGATGGAGGCTATAGTACTGCGGAGCTTTGCCCAGTAGTTGCCAGACTAAAGGAATGCAGAATGAGGCGAAACCTCTGCTTCTTGTGTCAAAAACATCTGGAAAATTCCTGCTCAGATGAGAGCTGAAGGAGGTGCTCACTGAGGTGTGTGTGGCAGATGTAGACATGGGATGAAATTCCTAAACATTAATGCTAGAATTTCATGTGTTTGTGTGTGTATTTTATTACTGAGGGACACAAGCTAAATCTGTTGACTCCTTTTGGTTCCTGGCTTTAATCATGTCAACAATCAGAGCTGTAAAGTGCCCATTTTTATAGGTATAACTACAAATAATTAGTTAATAATAATCTAATAATAGTTAATTAATAATCTAAGCTAGCCAGTGTCTATTCCCGGACTGGTGCATGGTAAAATAGTGGAAAAATGAAAATTAATGAAGTGCCAAATTTACTGACAAAAACTTTTGTGTTGTAGGTAATAATCCAGTAAACATAACTTGGAATGAAATCATTAAAGATGAGAAAATGCTTCTTATCTAACCCTACATTGCTTTTTGTTCTGTGGTGTATTGCCATTTATGTCTTACAGTTCTCTCTCTCTCTCTCTCCCTTTTTCATTAGGTCACCTGAATTCTTTAGTCTCTCCTTCTCATACATCTTTTTTTATTGCTGCCTCTTGACTGGTCTCCTTTTTGTCTATTCCTGTTTTGTTCTTTCTTGCCTCCTCTGTCTGTCTCTATCAGGGTTGTTGAGTATAGTTTGCAGTCTTGACTGTGCAAGAAAAGATTTTTCTTTTCCTCTTAGGATTTATCACCTTTTTACTGCATTGAGGAGGGGGATGTGCTAGCTGATAATGTGATGAAATTGAATGTGACAAGGCTACCGATACTGCAGTATTACGGGACAAAAACTGTGCCATCTGATTCGTTTCATTACACAGCATAAAAATACATGTGATATCATGCTGCTGGTGTGAGACATCTGAGACGGAAAGGATAATGTCATTGTAGGCCCTGCATTGGTCCCTGAGAGATCTTTTGTATCAGTCAGATTATCAAATCAGGGGTTTGAGCTCACACTGGTTTGTATGTTATTGCTGTTTAGACCTACAGGATTCCTAAATTAGAGTGCTTTATTACCATTTGTAACCATTTTTAAATTTATGTTTAGGTATCTCCATTTTAATTAACACTCAAATAAACAACTGGTTTTAATTAAAGTGTTGCAGCAATGTCTGCAATGTCATAATGACGGCTACAAAAACATTTATTTTACAGCTAATATCTCCATTTTGGTGCACTGATGCATGCGAATGCTGAAGTTAATACAGTGTATTTAATCTCTTTGCGTCCTCAGACACATTGCAGGCCCAGCTGATTAGCATGGGAGTGATCCCCACCTTGGTGAAGCTTCTGGGAGTCCATGCGCATAACACAGCACTCACAGAAATGTGCCTCATTGCCTTCGGAAACCTGGCAGAACTGGGTAAATAACTGACAGACCTATTCAGTCCTCATTCATTCACTCCATGTGACTCCTGACCTTGTGTTCTCTAGAGAATGTTCCTCCCCACTTTCCTTTACAGAGAAGCACAAAAGCATCCAGAAATACTCACCTTGCCTTTAATTCAGAAGTATCCGTCTCAGGTCTAAAACGTTAGCTGATGAGATGATGGTTTTGAAGATAGAATGCTAAACTCTGCAGTGTCGTGGCCTTCTCAAGACCAGACTCTTACATTTTTCCTGTAATTCTTTGCATCTTGATGCTCTTTTAATTCTGCTACCTTACACCGAAAACAAACCAGTACTGTTTAATACATTTTTGAGCGAGAACCCGCAGGAATGGAGTAGTGTAAATGGACCAGTATGGAACATGAATCATCAACACCTACTGCTGGTTGAGCTTTTACATTTTTGAAAAGATGAAAGGACTGAAAATGGGAAAAATCAGAGCAATTATTTTTCCCTCGCTTTTTCCTGGTATTACTGTTGCAGACAAAGCGGCAATAAGAAAGGAGCACAGCACCCTAAGGTTCCTTTTATACACACAATTTGCCAATAATGACATTTATTATTAATTGACTCTATCGGAGGCCAAAAAATGCGATTTGTGCCCGTTTTGTGGTTCATGTTCAGCATTGAATTTCTTATTATCCCAACAGAGCTACAGATGTCTCACACTGTAGTCCAGCTGTGTCCTGACTTGTGTTGATAAAACAATTTAGTTTAAACTGATTGCAAATGTCAGATAAGTTGATTTCCATTCTGCCGGAGGAAAGGAACGCCACTGTCCTGGTAAAAAGGGTTAAAGAAGCACACTTATTGATTTTTGAAGTTACCTTTAATTTTGTGGATTGTCTGTATAAAACGAGTTAATTCCTATATTCACTTATAGCATCAATAAAAATCAGTCCCTCACCAGCTTCACTTTTATTTCTCTTTCCCATGTGCTGACAATGGAGACTTCTTCCAAAAATGATTGATAAATGGCTTCTCACAGAAAACTTCATATCTACAATTACACACATTTTTCAATCCATTTATTTCCCCCTGTAAAATCTATAGAAACAACAACATAGCTCATTAATATAAATCTCTAATTTGTCTTGCAGCCATGTTTTTATATACAAAATATCAACACTTTCTAAACAGTCAGATTTGATTTATATACAAGAAACTTGATTTCTTCCGAAAGACAGACATTCCTAACTCTATTCATGCATGTGTAGTTGTAACTGTACTGAGATGTGTGTATCATTCTCAGTATAATATCTATTTCTACATGGCTGTTTAAGTGTAAACTGTTCAGTCCTCTATATGATGTGTGATGTTCAATAAAGCTTCATTAACACCTCTGTGATGATTCTGATATGTATGTCTTTGGTCATTGTGTCTCTTGTAGAATCAAGTAAGGAGCAGTTTGCCGCTACAAATATCGCTGAGGAGCTAGTGAGACTTTTCTGTAAGCAAGCGGAACATGAAAAGAAGGAGATGATCTTTGAGGTTCTGGCTCCTCTGGCTGAGAACGGTAAGAGTCAGACATGAAATGCTTTATTGTAAAATATATTCCATGGAATATGAGTGTAACAATAGTGGGTGAGCGCTAAGTGTATACCAATGGTTGTTTTAAAAATCATTCATTATTACAGTAAAATGTGTCAGAGACAAGAGGGCCAAATTGTGATGGCTAGATGACTGGGACAGAGCATCTCCAAAACAGCAGGGATTGTGGAGTGTTCCTGAGATGCAGTGGCTAATACCTACCAAAATTTCTCCAAGGAAGAATAACCAGTGAACTTGTGATAGGGTCATGAGCACACAAGGGGGGAGTGAAGGCCTGTCTGGTTCAATCTCATAGAAGAGCATCTGTATCACAAATTGCTGAAAAAGTTAATGCTGACTATTATAGAAAGAAGCCAGAACACACAGTGAATCACAGATTGCTGCATATGGGGCTGTGTAGCTGCAGACCGGTCTGAGTGCTCACGCTGTTTCCTGTCTACTTTTGAAAGCACACTTCACTGGGCATGCGAGCATCAGAGCTGGTCCATGGAGCAATGGAAAAATATGGTCTGGTCTGATCAATCACATTTTCTTTTACATCATGTGGACCGCTGTGTGTGTGTGTGTGTGTGTGTGTGTGTGTGTGTGTGTGTGTGTGTGTGTGCGCGTCGTTTGCCTGGAAAAGAGATGGAACCAGAATGCACTATGGGAAGAATTCAAGGCAGTGTGATTCTGGAAAACTGGAATGGAAAACTTAGGTCCTGGACTTTTTTTTGGATGTTACTGTGACATGTACCACCTACCTACATAACAGTGTAGCAAACCAAGTACACTCCTTAATGACAACGGTATTCCTCCTGGCAGTTGTCTATTTCAGCAGGATAATGCGTCCTGCCACAAAGTTTTAGTTATTTACTTGACCTTCAAATTTCCCAGACTTCAAGCTGATCGAGCTTTAGATGTGATGGACAAACAAGTCTGATCTATGGAGACCTCAACTTACAGGATCTGCTGCTAATGTCTTGGTGCCAGATACCACAGCACACGTTCAGAGGTCTTGTGGAGCCCATGCCTCAATGGATCAGATCAATCCTAATGGCATGAGGGGAAACTTCAAAATATTAGGCAGTTGGTTTTAACGCTATGGCTGATCATTGAACTAGATTTTTTTCATAGTCTAGAATAACTTTAATCTGTTTGCTAGATCAAACAAGTAGAAACACCAGAATTATAGACCAATTGTGCTTTGGGTCTTCTCCAGGCATAGCACTATAAGAGACTGGTCTACAATTAGCCAGCTGCTGAAGTTGTTTGAGCGTAGTCTGTGTTTGGATAATGGGTGCTGTCACTTGCTCTCTCTGCCATCGCGCCCACATTAAGAATCAGGGATCTGCAAACAGCTGCAATCTGCACCACTTTTGTGACGTGAAATCTGCTCTCAGCTGCTAGACTGTGTCTTTTATCCAGGAGACGGCCTGAATTTTTTAAAAAGAGAGCATGCATGTAAACGTAACATTCTGGAGAGCGTGCGATCCATTTTTTTTAGAGGAGTACCTATCAAAGACTGATTGAGAAAGGAGGAGAGAAGCCATTAGGAAATAAATAAAAAGGAAGTATGGATATGAGTGTATGTGTGTAACATAAAAGTGTAAATAAGCCACAGGAGGAGAGCTTGTGTTAAAGATGCATGTGAGAAATTTGACATGTGAGAAAGCGTATTCTAGGGAGACAGAGAGAGAGAGACGGAGTGTGCGTGGGGTGGTGGTGCTGAGGGTTCATGGCCCTGAACATATAAGGGATGAAAAGGAAGAGGAAAATTATTGTGATGGAGTTTCCAAGTGTGTGAAAAAGAAAGCTATGGTGACCGTCTGAATGTTTGTTATCATTCAGTGCACAGAACAGCGCTCTCAGCCTGCCAGTCTCCAAGACAACGTCCCACTTAAAAGCTACTACATTGTACTACAGGAGAGAGATAGAGAGAGAGAGAGAGAGAGAGATATAGAGATAGATAGATAGAGTAAGAAAGAACATGTTTCACGAGAATCAACAACCAGCCTTGTACCATGTATTTAAATAGACTCTTTTTTTACTTGTAAGAAATTCCTGGTCATGTATGATGGGCTGCATACAAATTTGCTTCTGATTGTGTTTTGTAACTAGACGTGTAGCACTAATTAATATGCATATTACTCATATTGTGCATGAATAATAAGTCTTCGAAATCACAGAGCAGCACAGACATATAAAGGCTCAGTGACTGATTAGTACTGTTTTTCTTCCTGTTTAACTCATACAGTTCTTTTTCATTTAAAGCAAATGTCTCTTACTGTTACTCTCTGTTTCTGTCTGTCTGTCTTCCTGCCTATCTAACTCTCTCTCTTTCTGCACTTCTTTCTGTCTGTCTCTGTTGTTTCATCCATTTGTATGTCCTTCCTGCCTGTATCTCTCTCTGACGGTATCTCTCTCTTTCTCTCTCTCTGTCAGATGTTATAAAGCTGCAGCTGGTTGAAGCTGGTCTGGTGGAGTGTCTGCTGGACGTTGTGGCTCAGACAGTGGACAGTGACCGAGAGGAAGACCTGGCCCAACTCAAAACAGCGTCTGACCTCATGGTGCTGCTGCTGCTGGGAGGTGCTGCTCAAAGCTTCAGCCAATGATGCTTAATATTGATTTTGTAGATTTATACAGAAAAAAAATTCTCAGGCTGTATTCTCATTTATTTTAAAATTCTGCTTATATTCTAATAATAGTAACTACATACTAGGGTTGGGTGGGGCTTTTATAAATATCCACTTCTCCAAACTCATCTTTTGGTACTGATCCTGATATCCTCACAGTTACTTAAGCTGTTATCGGTCCTGATACCAACACTGATAATCCCTACTTTGTTTAATCAGGTATTTGAATATTGATCATTTTAGTAACTGTGTGCTGACACAATCTGGCTCTGCAACACACACTCAAACAGCTACAGCAGACTTGGCTATATTTAGCTGTAGCATCTTCTGTCCCGGTGGAGAATACAGTCTTTCTGCATTAATAGTCTCTAGTCCCACATCACACCTGAACATGTGGGCCTGTTTATATTGTTGAACAAATTTGCATTCGAACGACAGGGCCACACAGTGGAGTTAATGATGCATTATAGACAGAATACACAGTTTGATATGTAGTCTGTTTATCATGTGTATATAGGTTGTAGACTGTTGTTTTCTGAAGACTGCTTTGATACCCAGGTCAGTTTGTTAGCTGAAACTTAAAGCTGTGTTCAACAAATGAATGTTAAATCTTATGCGTTTTTTTTTTGTCGTTGTGATCCTGAAATACTACTTGTTTAAAAATGCAACATTTCAGGAGCAAAAGTGTGTGAAATCTACACAAAGAGATGAGAGAAAGAAAAGAGAATGGAGACCTCTGTGTGGAAATGAATGTGCTCCATTACTCTCTTTCTTTGTCACTACTTAGTAGGCAGCAGATTGTACAGGCAGCAGAGCGGGGTGTGTTTTTCATCTCACTCTGAATAATTAATGCAGGCTGAATGGGTCGTGGGGTGCTAACACAATTCCACTTCCACTGTGTGGCATTTTATAGATGGAGCGAGGTCTTTTCTCTGTGGTTTTTGAGGAGAACAGAGGGGCTTCTGTTATACTCCCATGAATTTAGATGCTGCATTTAATCAGGAGAAATGCACTTCAACTCTAATGGAGCACTGCATGGTTTATGTAGCCGTTTAGTTTGTGCTGATGTGGCTGCCTGAGTCCCTGTTATCCTTTAAAGTTCACTGTAGGGGTACTGTATGTAAGCCTCTATGGATGGTAATAAATCGCTTAATTTCTTTAGGAGAGCAAATCTGTGAGGACATTACATAGCATGTTTCTGCATATATGGCATTCAATGGTAACTCATAAACTGTCTCACATAGTACTACACTGTATACAATAGCACAGGTGGTTGGTGATGTTCATTTCTTTCTTTTTCAGATGAATCCATGCAAAAGTTGTTTGAGGGAGGTAAAGGTAGTGTGTTCCAAAAGGTTCTCTCTTGGGTTCCATCCAACAACCACCAGCTCCAGCTAGCTGGTGCTCTGGCTATCGCTAATTTTGCCCGCAATGGTAAGGTCTTATTTCTAATATATTGTAGTTTATCATGCACAATGTAAAGTATATGCAAAACATGTTTTCCCAGATATAAAATGATCATTAATAGACAATATTTTTTTTCTCTTTTCTGAGTGTGAATGTTTCTTTCCAGTTCTGTGTACATTTGTTACGGCTAGTTTTACAGTGACTAAGTGTTACATACACCAGATACACACAGTCATACCATGTAATGCACTGCTCTGCTGCTCTTTGACCAAATTAAGGCTTGGACACTGCAGTGAGGATTCCTGTGAAATTTCTCAGTGTTTATAGAGATATGTAGAACCGGTTAATGCTCTGCAGGATTCATTTATGTTAATTGATATTACTGTTATGATGCCGCAAAGCAGCCGTCACATATTGACTGGAACACACAATGCATGGGACGCCAATCGATCTCGAGACAGGGACACGCACGATTTCACACCTAGGGGAAATTTAGCATAGCCAGTCCACCTACAGGCATTTTTGAGAGTCAGGAGGAAACCTATTAAAAGCCCACGCCTCATGGGGAGAACATATAAAACACTGTGAGGTAGCATCACACACTGTGCCACCATGCTGTTATATAAATGTTATATAATTTTGTTGGCTCCTTCCCTTCAGATGGGAACTGCATCCACATGGTAGACACGGGAATTGTGCAGATGCTGTTGGACCTGCTGGACAGACATGTTGAGGAGGGGAATGTAACTGTGCAGCATGCAGCCCTCAGTGCCCTGAGGAACCTGGCAATCCCCGGTCAGTGTTAACACTCACGTCTTGCTCTGTATTACAGCAGCTCTACAGAGGCAAAAAAAATCTGGTGTGTGTTAAAGCAGCCTTTTACTCAGCATCATTATTTCTGTTTCTCTCTAATCATCAGTGGTGAACAAGTCTAAGATGCTTTCAGCTGGAGTGTCTGATGTGGTGTTGAAGTTTCTCCAATCAGAAATGCCACCAGTTCAGTTCAAGCTGCTGGGAACATTAAGAATGCTAATCGACACACAAGGTACCTATAGCCAACTTAATAAAATGCTTTTAGTGCTCTTTATCTTGCTTTGCTTATTATTTTCTTAACCTCTTCTGACTACTCATTTAACTGTATTCAGGTAAAACACTCCAGATTTGTGTTCATAGACTACAACCAAAAAATTGACAAGGTAGCCCTAGACGTAGATATTTTAGGCCAAAAACCTAGAAAACAGCATTTCCTGCGTTAAAGGACTGCATAAGCCATTCATTTATCCTATTACTGAGGCTTTGTCAGGTATAAGACAGTTCCCCTCTGTCCTGTGAATTAGAAAGCCGTTATCCTTTAAGTGAAATGGACTAAGACAGGGATCCATGCCACGGTGCTGAGATTTAATTGCTATAGATTGTGAGTGACGCTGCAGCAGCCAGCAAGGATGGCAGCACTTTGCATTCACAGCACGCGGCATGTAGCCAGAAGCTTTAGTTTTTAGTGACATATCAGCAGTACTTTAGACACAGCTCTAGTGCACTTAAAGAAAGCAATTTCTAAATGTAAATGATTGGAATTTTATATGAATAATAATTGAAGGCAGTGCTTTTTTTTTCTTAAAGGACAATGATGACCAAATGTCCTCAGAATGCTTGTTGCAGTTTTTTTTTGTTGAAAATTGTGTGTAGATTGTACTGGCTTTCAAAAAGAAGTGTTTTTGTAAGCAAAAAAAGCTTTATTTGGAAAAACCTGAGAGATTTCTTTTAAAATGCTTTATTAAGTTAATTAGCTACTCCATAGGCTGACTTTAAGGTGTTACTAAGCGTTGATTAATTGATTAATCCAAATATCTTTATGCAATGTAATATATTTAAATGCCTTTTTAAGGGAGCTTTATAGCTATGCGGAAAAAAATGTTAATAACTTGTGTGATTTGTAGGTTTCGGCATAGAACTAATAAGGCTGTGGATGATGTCTGTGTGTGTGCGATATAGTGGATGCTGCTGAACAGTTGGGAACAAACCGTAAGCTGGTGGAGAGGCTGGTAGAATGGTGTGAGGCCAAAGACCACGCAGGGGTGATGGGAGAGTCTAACCGCCTGCTCTCTGCGCTGATCCGACACAGCAAGTCAAAGGTCGATGCCGTTAACATATTAACATTATTAACGTGAAATTCAGAGCTTCTGGAAATTAAATTGTGTTTGGATGTTTCTCGGCTTTGAACAGGAAGTGGTACGGACGGTCATTCAGTGTGGGGGTGTAAAGCACTTGGTGACCATGGCAACAAGCGAGCACATGATCATGCAGAACGAAGCGCTGGTGGCTTTGGGTCTAATAGCAGCACTGGATTTGGGTAAAACAGACATAAAACTCTCCAGAGGTTAAAGCTTCACCTGATGTGTAACTTTCACTGAATCAAATATTCAGGTGTCTTAATTAAACACATCCTAAGGCAGGTTTAAAATGTCCACATTATACCTAATCCCTGAATTAATTAGCTTTCAACTCACGCACGACAGCAATGAAAAGATAGCATGAGAAACACAAAGCCTGCCACCATAAACAGCTAACAAACCCCTGCCCTAATCGGCAAGCATGAGCTCACAGAAACCCACAACTAGCTAAACACTGGCCAGTTTAATCAGTCTTTCCTGTTTTGTGTAGCTGAGTCATCTTATAACGTTGAAAATAGTTAAAATTCCTGTGATCCAGTTATCCTCAGATGCCTAAATTGGTTCTTTGCTTTTTTTTAAAGTAACATTTTACAGTATAAATTGTTAAATATTGTATTCAGCTTTGTTTTTTTAAGAGTTTCAGGAATATGTTTAATGCAGATTTATTAGTTATGAGAGATTCTCACTCTGGATCCTCAGGCTTTATAAACAGGAGAAAAACAAATGGCATGGATCAACAAAATCTAACTAATTGGGAGAGGAATGTCAGTCATATTCCATGACTGACTGTTTTGTTAAAATCGCTACAAACATGTCATTCATGGAATATTGAAGCCAGGGGCTGTATTTATTTGAATTCTGAGTTTCAGACAAAATTGCTGACTAATTAATCTTACTCTTGATCGAAGAAAGGAACCTATGAAGCTAATTGTAACACAACCCACTGTTGAAAGAATGCTTTCTTTTTATTCAGAAATAAAAAAGAGCTGTCTTATTCGTGACAGATTCAGCAGAGAAGGATTTTGTGGGAGCCGCACTGGTGCAGGTTCTACATAAGCTGCTGACAGAAGAGAAGAGTGCTCCTGAAATCAAATACAACTCCATGATCCTCATCTGCTCTGTCATGGGCTCAGGTGAGGAACATCTTTACCCGCATTTCAGCTGATACTAATCTGCAATGTATGCAGTTTAGATGTCTTCATATGATGTGAAAAATATGTGATTGTTAAGTTCAGTAACTATTATGAATTAACTGTGTAAGTAACTGTAGTGAAACTTATGAGATCTGATGTGAACAATAACAGAAGTTCTTGATGTGCATCTGCATGATTTTTATACATTGTGCTGCTGCCACATAATCTAGCCATGGGGGTCACAGTCCAGTGACTTCTGTGCCGGTCCCAAGCCCGGATAAATAGAGAGGGTTGCGTCAGGAAGGGCATCCGGCGTAAAACATTGCCAAATTTAACCATGCGAATCGTCAGTACGAATTTCATACCGGATCGGTCGAGGCCCGGGTTAACAACGACCGCCATCGGCGCCGTTGACCTACAGGGCGCCGGTGGAAATTGGGCTACTGTTGGTCGAAGAAGTAGAGGAGGGAGGAGAGTGCGCAGACAGAGAGAGAAGAGGAAAGGTAAGAGTGTAGGACTGAGAATAGGAACTCTGAATGTTGGTACTATGACAGGGAAAGGTAGAGAGCTGGCTGATACGATGGAGAGAAGGAAGGTGGATATACTGTGTGTACAGGAGACCAGGTGGAAGGGTAGCAAGGCTCGTAGTATAGGAGCAGGATTCAAGCTGTTTTATTATGGTGTGGATAGTAAGAGAAATGGGGTAGGTGTGGTCCTGAAGGAGGAGTTTGTGAGGAATGTCCTGGAGGTGAAGAGAGTGTCAGACAGGGTGATGAGTCTGAAGTTAGAGATTGAAGGGGTGATGTTGAATGTTGTTAGTGGTTATGCCCCACAGGTAGGTTGTGAGTTGGAGGAGAAAGAGAGATTCTGGAGTGAATTAGATGAGGTGATGGAGAGTATTCCCACGGGTGAGAGAGTGGTGATAGGAGCGGATTTTAATGGACATGTTGGTGAGGGGAACACAGGTGATGAGGAGGTGATGGGCAAGTTTGGAGTTAAGGAAAGGAACCTTGAAGGACAGATGGTAGTGGACTTTGCTAAGAGGATGGACATGGGTGTGGTTAACACTTATTTTCAGAAGAGGGAGGAGCATAGAGTGACTTACAAGAGTGGAGGTAGGAGCACACAGGTAGACTACATCCTATGTAGAAGAGGCAATCTGAAAGAGATTAGTGACTGTAAAGTGGTAGTGGGAGAGAGTGTAGCCAGACAGCATAGGATGGTGGTGTGTAGGATGACTCTGATGGTCTGTAAGAAGAAGAGGTCAGAGATAGAGAAGAAAACCAAGTGGTGGAAGCTGAAAAAGGAGGAATGTTGTGAGGAATTTAGACAGAAGTTGAGGCAGGCTCTGGGTGGTCAGGTAGTGCTGCCAGATGACTGGGAAACTACAGCAGAAGTGATCAGGGAGACAGGGAGAAAGGTGCTGGGTGTGTCATCTGGAAGGAGGAAAGAAGATAAGGAGACTTGGTGGTGGAATGAGGAAGTTCACGATAGTATCCAGAGGAAGAGGTTAGCCAAGAAGAAGTGGGACATGGACAGGACTGAAGAGAATAGACAGGAATACAAGGAGTTACAGCGCAGAGTGAAGAGGGAGGTGTCTAAGGCCAAGCAGAAGGCATATGACGAGTTGTACACTAGGTTAGACACTAGAGAAGGAGAGAAGGACTTGTACAGGTTAGCTAGGCAGAGGGATCGAGATGGGAAGGATGTGCAGCAAGTTAGAGTTATTAAGGATAGAGATGGAAGGGTGCTCACAAGTGAGGAGAGTGTACAGAGGAGATGGAAGGAATACTTTGAGGAGCTGATGAATGAGGAAAATGAGAGGGAAAAAAGAGTAGAAGGGGTGAACTCTGTGGAACAGAAAGTAGATAAGATTAGAAAGGATGAAGTCAGGAAGGCTTTGAAGAGGATGAAAAGTGGGAAGGCAGTTGGTCCTGATGACATCCCGGTGGAGGTCTGGAAGTGTCTTGGAGAGGCAGCAGTGGAATTTTTAGCTAGTTTGTTCAACAGGGTTTTAGAGAGTGAGAGGATGCCTGAGGAATGGAGAAGAAGTGTGTTAGTGCCGATCTTTAAGAATAAGGGTGACGTGCAGAGTTGCAGTAACTATAGGGGGATAAAGTTGATGAGCCATACAATGAAGGTATGGGAAAGAGTAGTGGAAGCTAGGTTAAGGAAGGTTGTGGAAATTTGTGAGCAGCAGTATGGCTTCATGCCCAGAAAGAGCACAACAGATGCAATTTTTGCTCTGAGAATTTTGATGGAGAAGTATAGGGATGGTCAGAGGGAGTTGCACTGTGTGTTTGTAGACTTGGAGAAAGCGTATGACAGGGTGCCAAGAGAAGAGCTGTGGTACTGTATGAGGAAGTCAGGAGTAGCAGAGAAGTATGTCAGAGTGGTGCAGGACATGTATGAGAGGAGCAGGACAGTGGTGAGGTGTGCTGTAGGTCAGACAGAGGAGTTCAATGTGGAGGTGGGACTGCATCAGGGATCGGCTCTGAGCCCCTTCCTGTTTGCTATAGTGATGGACCAGTTGTCAGAGGAGGTCAGACAGGAGTCTCCTTGGACAATGATGTTTGCAGATGACATTGTGATCTGTAGTGAGAGCAGGGAGCAGGTGGAGGAAAACCTGGAGAGGTGGAGGTTTGCGCTGGAGAGAAGAGGGATGAAAGTCAGTCGTAGTAAGACTGAGTACATGTGTGTGAATGAAAGGGAGGGAAGTGGAACAGTAAGGTTACAGGGTGAAGAGGTGAAGAAGGTACAGGAGTTTAAGTACTTGGGGTCAACAGTCCAGAGTAATGGAGAGTGTGGGAAAGAGGTAAAGAAGCGAGTGCAGGCAGGTTGGAATGGGTGGAGAAAGGTGTCGGGAGTTCTGTGTGATCAGAAAATATCAGCGAGAATCAAGGGGAAGGTGTACAGGACAGTGGTGAGACCGGCCATGCTGTATGGTTTAGAGACAGTGTCACTGAGGAAGAGACAGGAGTCAGAGCTAGAGGTAGCAGAGCTGAAGATGTTGAGGTTCTCTTTGGGAGTGACAAGATTGGACAGGATTAGGAATGAGTACATCAGAGGGACAGCTCATGTTGGACGTTTGGGGGACAAAGTTAGGGAGGCCAGATTAAGATGGTTTGGACATGTTCAGAGGAGGGAGAGTGAGTATATTGGTAGGAGAATGTTGGACATGAAGCTGCCAGGCAGGAGGCAAAGAGGAAGGCCAAAGAGGAGGTATATGGATGTAATTAATGAGGATATGAAGCTAGTGGGTGCAAGGGTTGAGGATGCAGAAGATAGGGATAGGTGGAGAGAGATGATTCGCTGTGGCGACCCCTGAAGGGAGAAGCCGAAAGAAGAAGAAGAGTGCTGCTGCCACATGATTGCCTGATTAGATAACTGCATGAATGTGCAAGTGTTCCTAATAAATTGGAATAATAATATAGAGTATACACTATATGGCCCAAAGAATGTGGACACCTGAATTTTACACCCCTATACACTGACCAGGCATAACATTATGACCACCTGCCTAATATTGTGTTGGTCCCCTTTTTGCTGCCAAAACAGCCCTGACCCATCGAGGCATGGACTCCACTAGATCCCTGAAGGTGTGCTGTGCTATCTGGCACCAAGATGTTAGCAGCAGATCCTTTAAGTCCTGTGAGTTGCGAGGTGGAGCCTCCATGGATCAGACTTGTTTGTCCAGCACATCCCACAGATGCTCAACTGGATTGAGATCTGGGGAATTTGGAGGCCAAATCAACACCTCATCATGTTGTGCTCATCAAACCATTCCTGAACCATTTTTGCTTTGTGGCACAGTGCATCATCCTGCTGAAAGAGGCCACAGCCATCAGGGAATACTGTTTCCATGAAAGGGTGTACATTGTCTGCAACAATTTCTGGTAGATGGTTCGTGTCCAAGTAACATCCACATGGATGGCAGGACCCAAGGTTTCCCAGCAGAACATTGCCCAAAGCATGACACTGCCTCCGCCTGCTTGCTTTATTCCCATAGTGCATCCTGGTGCCATGTGTTCCCCTGGTAAGCAACACACACACACCCGGCCATCCACATGATTTAAAAGAAAACAAGATTCATCAGACCAGGCCACCTTCTTCCATTGCACCGTGGTCCAGGTCTGATGCTCTGAATACTGTGTATTTTGATACCTTTCTATCAGAAGCAGCATTAACTTCTTCAGCAATTTGAGCAACAGTAGCTCATCTGTCGGATCGGATCACACGGGCCAGCCTTCGCTCCCCACGTGCGTCAGTGAGCCTTGGCCGCCCATGACCCTGTCTCCAGTTCACCACTGTTCCTTCCTTGGACCAATTTTGATAGATACTGACCACTGCAGACCGGGAACAGCCCACAAGAGCTGCAGTTATGGAGATGCTCTTACCCAGTGGTCTAGCCATCACAACTTGGCCCTTGTCAAACTCACTCAAATCCTTACACTACATTTTTCCTGCTTCTAACACATCAACTTTGAGGACAAAATGTTCACTTGCTGCCTAATATATCCCACCCACTAACAGGTGCCATGATGAGGAGATAATCAGTGTTATTCACTTCACCTGTCACTGCTCATAATGTTATGGCTGATCGGTGTATGTTTTTCCCCAGAAAAAATATGGAAAGCACACAATTGTCTAGAATGTGTTTTATATGTTGTAGCATAAAGATTTCCCCTCATGGAATAGAAAAATTAGCTCCATAAAGACATGGTTTGCCAAGATTGTCGAAGAACTTGTGCAGAAAAAAGTCCTGCACAGAGCCCTGACTTCAACCCCACTGAAAACCTTTTGTATCAACTGCAACACCAACAATACGGCATGTTCCTCACGTGACTTCAGTGCCTGATCTCACTGATGCTCTTGTGGCGGAATTACAAATCCCACAGTCACATTCCAAAAACTAGTGGAAATTCTTACCAGCAAAGAGCGACTAAATCTCCAATGTGATTTTCAGCACACACATATGGCAGTGATGATCAGGTGTCCACAAAAATTTGACCAGTTTATAAATTAATTCAGTTCATGATTGTTTTACGATGCTATGCAGCAACTTGATAAATAAAAGCTGTTCAGTGCATGAAGACTAGCAACTGAAAAACTTTTAAACAGACTGGAATTTACAGCTGTGTTGCCCAGCATGATGTTTGTGGACAGTCTGGACAAAGCTAACTAAAGCCAATGAAAACATCTCTACATTGTTTTGGGGAAATATATTTATGTCTAAGTAAAAATGTTATATTATATTGTAGGCAAAACGAACAATTTTGGTCAAAACCAAATGAGTTATGTTGCCATATTCAGCCATAGCAACTTTTCATTACATATGACTAAGAATTATAATTAAAAACACATATTGCTCGAAAATTACGAGCGATCATGAATTTTGATTTGTACCTTCATACTTTCTTTTCAGAACCTCTACATAAAGAAGTACAGAGCCTGGCCTTCATTGATGTGGTGTCCAAACTTCGCTCCCATGAGAACAAGACGGTGGCCCATCAGGCCTCGCTAACAGAACAGAGGCTAACGGCGCAGAGCTAAAAGACTCTTTCTAGACAAAGCACACACTCCATCCACTCTCAGCCTGCCAGCCCTCCTTATACACACTCTCTTACCCTCCCCACCTAATCCCACCGTTTCCCTCTGTCATGTGCCAAGGTATCCAGTCCCACTCTAGCTTATACTCCTTGCTAAAATGTCCCCTCTACTCACCCAGCTCGTTTCACGCATGCGTTCAACATTTCGTAGGATATCGTAGACTGACTTCTGCAATAGGTTGTGCGAGCGAGACAGGGAGCGTGCAACACTTATATATAAAAAAAAAAAAAAAAGACCATAGCTGTGATTAAACGAAGCGTTTGCATCTCATTGAGGAAGACGAAAAAAAAAAAAACAGACTAGACAATAACTACATGAGGGCTAGAGGAGAAACTAGCGCAGCCATATGTTCATGCCGTGTAAAACACACGTGTAGCTTGAATACCTGCTGATTTTGACACCTGCATGTTTTTTTTTTTGTTTTTTTTAAGTAGTCTAATTTAATGGTGTGTCTGTGTTCAGCTAGCCAGACCTCGCTCTTTACAATACACTCCTCCCCTTTAATATATATACACAAATACCTGCCTTTGACATGTTCAAGTAGAGATCAAATGTGTTTGTACTGTATGTGGGATCACAGGACCAGACAGAGACCTCCTTACATTTTAATCCCCCTCATGGTCCTAGTGCCACTCATGTTCATATCTATGAAGACACTTTCCCACAATTTCCCACAATAATTCCATATCATAGTCTGTTAAATTTTGAAACAGATTACTACGGTCATATGGATATGAACAAATAATAGCATCTTGTTAACAATTAAGTATTTCTATTTGCTGCCCTTTGTCAAAGAGCTGCATACACTTAGTCAGGATAGTGAAATTGTTCAATCACAGTACAATGTTGATAACTTTCTGCTATATAATCTGTGGGGATATAGCACACTGTTTAACATGTCTGCCGTTACAGCAGGTATAATAACTCAAACAGACGTGGATCATTACAGGTCCATATATAAATAATGCAATCATGTCAAGTGTCAAGAATGGACTCAGACAAGTCAGTGCGTGTGAGTGTTTTATGTACTGAGGTGGTTGAAATACTGCCAACAGTTCCATAATCCATGACCCCGGCACTGAGTAACAACCTATTCTGAGTGTCTTAGATAATGTGCTCTCTTGAGTGCTCTCTATCCATTTGATACTGTGGTACATTTTTATTTCCTGAGCCTGATTTTGCATGTGTACAGGTCTTTTAACAACCCACTGAGTATCACAAAACATGCATTTCCACTGCATGTTGGGATACAGTACCACTCTCATGTGGCCACTTTATGTTCGGTAAATGTTATTTATCAGATTTGTAACCTTAAGGAACCACTCAGCAATCCAATATATCTATATTAACTGCATTACAGATATTTAAACTCGACTAGTTGTTGTAAATGTCACTGATTAATTGTACATTTGGAAGATAGAAAATGATTATTAAAGACAATTGCTGCCGATGGATTCATGCTTTTATGACGTTTTTTTTTCTTTTAAACAATTAATTTTAAACCTATAGAATCCTTAAAGCTGCTTCAGGAGCACTTCAATTAAACTGCCTGTCTATTCTGATAGCTATCATCACCTCGCAGGGAAAATTTTTCAGTAAGTGTTTTGGACCCTGTAATCAGCAGCTAAAATATTAACACCATCTGGCTGAGACGCGTCTGCAAGATGGCACCCTTCCTGTCTGTCAGTTATTTTGAGGTGGAACATGTTTTACTCTCTCAGAGAACCGTATAGTGTTGAAAACGCCAACCATTTACACAGTAGCATACGTCTAAACACTTGAAATACATCAGTAGATACAAGTGGAATGTGATCCTTTTTTTTTTTAATGAAAAAAGTTCCCCAACTGTGCTTTAAGCATAATGTAATAATATATAATTAATATAAAATAATACAACAAAAAGACAAGCTGGTCCTCAGTAATATTCAAAGTTCCACTGACTGTGAGAAAGTCTACTGTAGACTAAAAAGTGAGAGAGAGAGCGATTGAGATTGATCACCGCACTTTAGTATTTGCTGAGGTTTTTACTTTTACAGCAGTGAAAATGCTACACTATACTAATATACAACAGCACTAAACAATTTTCAGGTGTACTGAATCGCTTGAAATGTGACTGCTATAGTTATAGTTCATTCAGACACTGTTGAGAAAAACCTTAAAGAGCCACATTAATGTCATTTTCACTTATTTCCCTTCCTGCATCACCCATAAACTAAGCTCTGTTTTAATCAGAGGAAATGTGGACACGTGACACAGAATGAGATCATCCATAATCTAATTTTAGGGCTGATTTTACACCACTGCAAATTCTCACTAATAATGGTCACCGGACTAACTATATACACGCTCCCTTCCTCATCGTTAACGTGGGACACGATATGAGCAGGTGAAAAAGGCTTTGTTTATTTAATAAAATGGTTTAGTACAGCACAGAATCAAGAGATTTCACATATACTGTCCTACAATATTAGTTCAGTTGATTACAGTATGCCTGTGTTAGAGAAACATTCCCTTATACAGTTAACATCCTTATAGTTAACATTTTACACATTTATGTTCATTATCTGACTTTTCTTCATTAATCCCATTAGACTGCTTAAATAAACTGTAATATTTTCCCTCATGGAAAACCACTATGAAATAACTCTAAAAATACGTGGTTTTATAGAAAGTGTGGACTGAATACTTTTTGAATTCGGTTTGTAATCTAAATTGATATTCTCTGCTACTAACATGTTACATCTTTGCCATGAGCAGGACCTCTGAATGTTTAGATTAGTTTATACATCATTGGACAACACTTTCATGGTACATTCTGCTGGTGTCAGAGGTTGTTCACTAAAGATTATGGACTTGATAGAGTACAGGTACATACATTTTGACATATTAGGACACAACAAGTGCTTATCAAAATTGAAATGTGTGGAAAAAGAAATAAGAAGTCACTGTCC